>JAFREQ010000110.1:1200000-1548901 GCA_025331565.1 Holacanthus passer | reverse complement strand
TCAAAATCAGCTATAATCACTCAACTCAGTCTTACTAAAAGACAACACCTCTGCACTGTTTCCTGGATGCAGCTCTGCAGTAGGAAAATTATTCTGTTGCTACAACTTTTTAGCCTTATGAGTGTGGCCTCTAAACACCTTTGTTACAGAGTTTCTGGTTGTGCTTATAATGATGATAACAAACAAATGACCTGCTACCTTCTGGCAGACTGTGACAAGAAGGTGCATTGGACACTATGTATTTTTGTGTAATGTGCATTTAACACGAGTCTGTGAGCTTAGCTAATAGTCAGACTTAAGACAGACATCTAATTTCATCCATTGGACAAAGCGATCAAATTCTCTAATTCTTGACTATCTCCAGTCGTTGATAGTTGTTGATACTTACTTCAGGAACTTATTGAACTTGTCGTCTTGGTTAGGTAGTCTCGTCTGAACACTTCTCATGATGTTTTTCACATCAGACAGTATGATCTTGTCTGTCAGAGTAAAGTACTATTCAGCATGAACTGTGAATCAGTGTATCCAGTAAGCAGTAATGAACAATAAAGGAGAAAAATAACATAAAGCATGAGAAGTATCTTCATCTGCCAAAGTCAGGCATGCCTCAGAGTGCTGGCTTTAAAATATCGTCCAGTTATAGACCATGGTTAGTGCCAGAAACATACATGTTGCTGCTGTGTATACCTGCAGTTTAATAAGCATTAATGGCATATGTGCAGTGACGTGCAGTCAGGGGAGGTAAAATACTAAGAATGATAAGAGAAAATCAATTTGTCCACTTGACTGTTCTATAAATTTGTTTTCTGTATGATTTCAACATTTCTATGGTCAAAATAACTAAATTGACGCATTTGCTGTTCAAATACATGGGAGAAGGTCGAGGCGAGGCAGCGATGAGCTGTGTCTCACACACTGACTGACGCAGGCAGTTGGCGCATGCCCATTGCTGTCTCTCTTTATATCGCCAATATACATGTTTGATTACACATGTACTACACATGCTGACGTTCCACAGTCTGTCTAATATATTTAATGAATGTGTGTGACATATTTATTCTTTCTGATCGGCCACAAATGCGCAGTGAAAAGGCAGAAAGGCAGAAAGTACCGTGCCGCACTGATAGGGGGCAGTGCTGAGCCCCATAGGCACAATGGGGAACAGGTGCACGTCGACGGCCAGACTTTTAAAAATGAAAGCAAACAAGGACGATTTTTACAACAGAGTGACGGAGATATTTTTGCAGATGGTTAGACGCATGGACTTCATATACAAATAAAGATAAGACCATACACAATTTTCAATTTTAATTAAAAAAAGAGAGATCAGCAAAAAAAAAAAAATTTAAATTTTAAAAAATCGAATTTGACCTTATATTAAATATTCTTTTGTTTTTCTTGCTATCGTATTGTTGAACAGTGTGGAATTGATTAAAGCATAATTAAAAGCTCTTAAAACAACTAAATGTTTCAATTAAGGTCAAAATTGAAATATAAGCTTCTATTTTGGAATCATATATTTTTACATCAGTGCCTCACCAGTCATGAACCTCACTGCACATCACTACATATGTGACATGGATGGTGTTAACTGTTTAAAGTGTTCAGATAAAATTTTATCATTTACATTTGCTATAAAAGTAAAAATGAAATTACATGAACGTTTTAACATACAGTAGGCTGTTTAGAAAGTAATAGAAATACCAATGAATGTGTCATGTCGTCGTTTTGGGGGTGGTGATTCCCAGGACTCGCCCAGCTTTCTCTTTCCTTATCAGATTATTTTTTGATAAAAAAGAAAACAGGAACAAGTTTTTGCATGTTTCTTTCAAAAAATTAAAACTTGGTCTAAATATAGTTGATTAAAGCAAAACAATACAACCTTGAAAACATCAATAAACACTACATGTAATCATTTAGAAACTGTGTATCTCACCTTTATCACGTGTGTCACTGGTGGATGGCAAAACCTGAGGATTAACATGAATATTTGATTCTTAAAAAAGTATTCCATCAAGAAATTATATTCACACAAACTTTGTCCTCTACAGGCTTGAACAAACATCGTTATAATTCACATAATATTAGCTTTTACTTTCTTATCCAATCTGGGACGAGTCCAGAAAAGGAATAACAAGTGATCACAGCAGCATCATCTTTTCCTCAGTCAACAACAATGAGACAATTCTTCAGTCAAAGATGACCTTGTCATACTTAAATGGAAACATATGAAGAATCAAGGCACGTTCACTGATTACATGCCTGTGAACTTCAATGTGATCTTTACCTGAGAGGAACCAGCTGCTTCTTCATGCTCCTGCTGACAGTGCAGACAAAAGTAATACAAATAATAAGTGCAAGGCCAAGTAACAATTTTAGACAACAATAAAATATAACACGTATGTAATGTAATAAACACCTTAGATGATACCTCATGTATGAATTTTTTTCTACTTACTTGACCAGAACAATTAACTGTTTCTTGATACGATGTGTTAAGTTCTCCCTAGTGACCAAAGAAAATAGTTGCAAATTCATAATATTATATTATAATCCTTTGTTTGTAGTCTTCATTAAAACTTGCCCCTGTAAATTATAAAGGCATGTACTGCATCTTCATAAGTGAGATTCATGAGACCAAATTCAGGATTTGTGCAAAGTATCTTCATTGTGCAGAACATTACCTTTAAACACTTGAGTCTCATTTTGAATTTTGACCTTGGTCCCATTCTTGGTATCAATGTCAAAATGTCAGCATCATCAATGCAGAACAAACTTTCCTTATCAATGCCTTCATCTGTAATTAAAAAATATTCAGTTTATATCTTTGTCATGTAAAAATGAGAGTTAATTTTAAATTGTTCATAAGGATTGGACCGGGTGTAATACAGCTGTTAATTAAAACTTTTTTAAGAGTATTTCAGCCTCACAGAGCTAATAGCATGGCTGTATGAGCTGAGTGCATGTTGATTTGATATGTCAGCACAGTACTGCAAATATATGATGCAGCATTTTCATTATTTATTTATTTATTTGCATATTTTTCTCTGTATTAGCAAATGCTTCGATGTTTCCGTGTTGGTAGGCCATATCAAGAGAACATAGTATCTGTGTCCACCAAAGAAACATGGTATTACTTTACCTTTAAATGTTTGTATCCATTCACTGAGACCCCATTCAGTTAATTTGTCACGAACAAAATCATCCATGACCAAGATCTGCAACTGGAAGGTAATCAAATAATCATAACCTCTTAATCAATCATCATGATTATTATTACCTGATCTTTTTAAGATAGTTATGATCAATTACATTTAGTAATAAGTAACATATTCAGTTGTGAACGTAATGCACTGATGTTACTTACGTTTTGTCTGTTCCTCTTTAATGCACGAGCATGACTCTTCTGGTGCTCGTGCAACTTCAGCTCTTCCTTTTATAGTGTGTCTCTGCCCATAAAGCAGGTTCAGCCAGATTAATCCTGCTGTGGAAATACATTGCAGAAACTTGTCTTGAATGGGTAAGAGTCTCGTTCAAGGCTGGATTCCAATGTGTAGTCGTCAAGCAATACACACATCTAGCAGTGTTTAAAAGGCAATGGTGGAAGAAGTATTCAGATCCTTCACTAAAGTAAAAGTATCAATACCACAGTGTAAAAATACTAAAACAGGTTAAAACTGCATACAACATCTTATGTAAGTACAAGTGTAAAAGCATCATCAGCAAATTGTACTTGAGATATCAACAGTAAAAGTATGCATTCTGCAGAAAATCAGGTTCATGCATTGCATTTTATCAGTATATCAAATATGTTTTTATGCAAATCTTCATCTGAAAAGTAACTTTGAAGTACAAAGTAACATGAAAGGAAATAATCACTTCAACATACCTCAAACAGTACTTAGGTATTGTAATTGAATAAATATATTTAGTTACTTTCCACCACTGTTTAAAGGATACGACAGCAGGGGAGCATCTACTGGTTGTCTATATTATTGTCTGTTGCAGTGTCTTTCTTGTGTACATGCATGTGGGCACACGTAATGCGCTCACACTTTTTTTTTCTTCTGTGCTTTTCTTGCTATGGACACCAGAGGGCAGTAGAAGCCAACATTTTGCTGAACAAACGTTTGTCCCCACAGTATGCATGAAAAATATGATCATGGAAGATTCAGAGATTAAAAATAGACAATAATGTTCAGACAGATTGGAGGGACGTTGTCAACAACTGAAATAATGGAAATATTAAACTGAAAACTTAACCAGCTGGAATTAGTCAGTGAGGCTGACAAAAGAACAGGTATGAAGAAAGAAAGAAGTCTTCAAGTATGCATCACGTAATAATGAAGCAATAGTTAGTTTGTTAGTTACTGGTTGCTTAGTTAGTTGCTTATTTTGTCATGCAAATGCAAATGCCCAGTCTGTATGGACATCAGTGCTGAAACATTTGTTATACATTAACATAACTTTCTGTCCCAAGCTGGAAAAATCTGCCACAACAAAAGTTTCCATCCTACAACATCACAGCTCAAACCTTTTCTTAACATCTAACCAGGAGAAACTGAGGATATTTGACCAGAAAAATAATAAACAATAACATGAACTTAAACTTCAATCTAATCTAAATCACAAAAAGTGGGATATGTTCTCCTCAGGGATTAAAATAAGAGTTGAATCAGGGGCAGCTGGACTTGACCGTAGATGCTTGAAGACGTTTTACTTCTCATCCAATAAGCTTACTGTCAGCGAATCCCACTTTCCTATCCTCTATGGGGTCGTTATCCAGATCACTGATACCACCTAGGGAGACTATTAACTTTCCCTGCAGTGTCTTTCAGCCTATTGTTTTGGTTTTCTGCCCTGATACAGACTGTACACCATCACCCGATAGGCAAGCAAAGTTAGTGACTAAGTGGAGGAGTGTGGTGGAGAATGCAGCAACTAAAGAGCCGGGAATTATTGGAGACCAAAACAGAGCTAAAAGAGAGAAAACATTGGACTTATATTCACTTGGTGACAAGAAACACAACTCCAAATGAATGCTTAGTTGCTCTGTATCTGCTGGATGTTGAAAATTGCCAAAAAAAAATCCTTATTGCAGCTTTAACGAACTCACCATTCTTTAAAGTGAGTCAAAATAGGTGAAATATTAGAAATACCTTTCAGGATGCTGCAAAAGTTCAACAATGCCACAAAATAAAGGCCCAAATACAACCACAGAATCAAATCAACACCTCTCTGACACTGTGTTAATAATAAGGATCATAAAGGTAGGATTTATTTCCATGCTACTGTATTGGATTATACTGCCAACTCAGTGTATGTTTGGGTGACTCTGCAAATAAGCGTCCCTGTTCTCCTGCCTCCACTGCCAAGTCTAGCTGACCAGACCTTTCCATGACCCTGCTCAGTGGTGACAGCTGCACCCAGTCTCTCCTGAACAGCACACCATCCCAGAACGGGCCGAACAACGGTTCCTTCAAGACGAGGTCCCTCAAGACAAACAGGCAGTCAGACTGGGCCTTGAGCAGGACCTGACTCAGAACCAGCCACCCAGGTGTGCCCTGCTCACCCCGACACAACTGCTCTTCTATTTACCCCTTGTTTACCTCATTCCCCCTCATTTCCCTGCTCTATATTTGTAGTCATGCTGAGCAGTTGGGGGATTTTCCTGTTGATAGGTAAATTCTCAAACACATTAGCGTTCACCTTGACTCTGTGGATGTGAGAATTAAAACAATACAAACTAAGATTTCATGAGAGGTGCAAAGAAACATATAGGTTGGTGCACCTGTCAACCAAAAATAGACAAATGGGCAACGGGCAGGACGCTCGTGTTTGCTTTTTCCCTAGTACACATGTGTACGTGTGTCTTTGCGGCATGTACGGCCACTTCCTCTGCCCAGACAGGGTCATGTTCAGGGCACGGTCATTAAGAAGTACTGTAAGCACTAAAAAAAACTAAACCTGGCTTTAATGTTGATTCTTATCTAGTTAAAACCTTTTATTATTCTCATCTCGTATGCCCCAAGACTACTACTGCATTTATCATCACCTATAAAGTACACTAATTAAAGTCTCACACACACAGATAAGAACACAAACACGTACACTCATAAACTAGTTGACTGAAGAATGTGACTTCGTTCGTGGTGCCCTTGAAATGCCCTCAGCACTGCTTCAAAGTCTACACAGTTATTTAACTTTGAAAAAGAGACCAACGGCATTTGTCATATGGAGATCTGCAAAAAAAAAAGGAAGGACAAAGCGTGAAAATATAAGAGCTGTACTTACTCTCAGGCAGATATTGTCTAATAACTAATTTAATACATATTATAGGAAGATAAGCAGAAGAAGCAGAAGGAATCAAAACCTATAATATTAAATATTTTTAATTATTATTAAACTTATATTTTGTGTTTATTATTAATGGTCTCTGTAAGGCTGCAAGCTGTGGACACTTTTAGCCTTTATTATAGTGACAGTGGGGAGACAGACAGGAAACAAGCAGAGAGATGCAACAACATCCTGTCTGCACTCAAACTGTCATATAAGTGATTGCATACTTTTTTTTTTTTTTTTATCAGGAATTGATTTTCTCTCTCCCTCCTTTCTTTCATATTCTTCTGCTTTGTTATCATCACTCTCTCCTTCTATGAAGCCCTCCACCGTCTGCGTTGTCACTGCCAGTCTCTGTATGTATGTATGTATATGTGTGTATGCGCTTGTGTGTGTACAGGCACATGGAGTTTGTCAGTGGGTAAACATTGCCTCTGGCCAAGAAAAGCTGTGGTGGTAGTGATGTTGTGCATGGTAATTGGATGGAAGACAGGCCTCTGCCCAATGCAAAGCGGCTGGATTAACTCGGTGTGTATAAATCCAACAAGCCAAGTGGACTGGCACCGTCTCATCTAAACACTGTTTTCAATTCACGTCTTGCAAAGCAGCTCTTAAAATATGAGCGTTTGTTTGTTGTTGTAAAAGTGTCAAGCTCATTTTAGGTTTTTGAAAAGTTCAAAGTGTTGAGCACCTACAGCTGTAACACATAAAACCACATGATAATCGCATCTGAAAATGCATTTTAATCTACTATTATGGTTTTGAAGGAAAAAGTTACGTATTTACAGTTAGAACCTACCGTATATTTATTTTATTCATTGTCAGCAGTTGAATTCTTATTAGAGTGAATTCTTATTGTAATTAATTAATGTATTAATGTTCTGTGGTTTGAGAAAGCAAGGGTCAAAACTGATTAGAGAAACACAAAGGAATAATACAAGCCTGCTTTCATTTCCTTCCAAAAATCTGACTTTTCATCAAGATGCAAATAAGGATGACAACATTTTTATTACAATATTGTCACATGAAATGATCTAGCAAACAGATGTGTGTCTTTCTCCTGCAGACGTTTAAGGGAGCTGCGCTGCAGGACTTCAACCTGGTTGGGATGAGGATGCCAGTGTGCGAGTGAGGCATTTATGAAATGATGCTTCCACAAAGTGACGGGCTCAGTCTGATTTAGGAGGCTCAACCTGAGATCTTGATTACGGGGGAGGTTCAGAACATTTCCTCCTGTTGCAGTAACACGAGTTGTTACCTGGAAACCAAACACAGCCAGTCGCACACGCACAGGATACATCTGAGAAAGAAGAAAAACAGAGGAAAGAGGAGTCTTCATTGGTCTTTCTCTCTCTCTCTCTGTCTTTCTCACCCACCCTGTGTTTCAGACCATAAAAGGCAGGGATGTGGTGTGATGGATGGCAGCGGAGCCTCCGACTGAACAGGGAGCTGCGGTGCCACTCGACAGGGTCCCTGCAGTTTCTCCATTCAGCTCCATTCACAGATGACAGCACGGGGGGAACCACCTCTCCTACTGAGGAAAAACACCACATCCTGCCTGCCAGCCCACCTCCCCACTCCCCTCCCTTGTCGTCAGATCCAGACCTAGTAACGCTGCTGTATTTTTATGGTGTTCGACAAACTGCTCCTTAGCAACCAGACCGAAGGCACCAGGAGGCCCAGTGCATCTAAAATCAGCCCCATTCTTCATGGGAGAGATAAACCTCACTCATGATATGTGTGTACTTTTTCCTCTCACGAAAGCCAGACATGAAGTTTACCAACCACACTGTCACACATATTAAATATAGAAGTAAGTTAGTAGTTTAAAGGCTAAAGCAAGACGAAGATGGCATGAAAGTATAGTATGTTATAGTCTAAAATAGAAAATACTTTAATTCAGGATGCTCCTACTATATGAGTTGAGACCTCTTAGAGAACCATCTTTAGGCTAATAAAATCCCTCAGAACCTTAAATAACAGAGATTTAGTTTAAATTACATTTTACCATGTCATAATAAAGAGGAATTTTGGTTGCAGACTTTTCACCTCACAGACATTTCTTACTCAAGAGCCACAGTGTTTTCAATCCCAGTTACAGCATTAGAGGAATAAGAAGTCAGTCACAGCACAGAATGAAGTATGATTAGTTGTGATATATGGACCGCATTTTATATAGCTCTTTACACATAAAAGGAAACATGCAGTCTTATAGATCCCTCCTCAACCCGTCTTTACATTTCTATATAGAATCAACACCTCTTCACTTCAATAAATCTGACTGGGCATGACTGTATGAGCTGAGTGCTGCTCTGTTGACAGCCTGTGTTTCACTGAGTGGAAAAGCTCGTGCTGAACACACAGCCGAGGGCATGCACACATCCGCACGCACGCATTTGCAAATGTTGATGGAGCCGAGGCTGTTTCACAACCCTGTGGGATTCCAGGAAAAGTTAACAGCGTCCCCTTTCCCTCCAGCTCTTCTTCCATCCTCTCCCTCCGTGCCCACGTCGGCCCGTCTTTCCCTCTCGAACCGACACCCCACCAGCGCCGATTGCCTCTGCATCATCATGACTGTTTCCTCTCTTTTCCATATGTTGTATGTCATATTTGATCCATTCTGATATTTAGGTTGCAAGAATATTCTGCCTCCAAAAAAGGAGCCTTGCAGTATGACCACAATCAAAAGGCCTACATCAACACTCCTTCTGTGCCTCCTGGCTGTGAGAATTTCTTCTACGAGATGGTGTTGATTTAACATTTTACTGATGCCATGTTACACAAAAGGTGATGACAACCCTCTGAGGAACCATGAAGCTCTTGCTGCTGCGCCATGTGTCTCGACTGCAGTCTGCGGACGTGTCTCCCCCGGCGTGAGAGCTCAGGCGGCGGGCTCATCTGCCGCCAGGCGTGGTGAGACAACTTCCATATCCTCCTCCGTCGCCTGTGATCTCCTCTCTCACCCCACCAGCATGGCTGTGGCTTAGTACCACCACACCACACAATTATGACCATCCCAGGATGAGTTTTTAATGCTCTCTCACGCCTGCTGCTTTCAGATTTTATCGGATGTCAACTTTGCTCTGTGTTTGTGCTATGTGCTATTAAAACAAAATTGAGGGAATGAATGGAGCGGATTAAGGCTGGATTATTTCAATAACAAGATTCAGACACTAAACATTGTGTTTGGCAGAACATCAGCTCTTATCCCACAATGCATTATTGCATGATTGTGATTTATCTTGTGTATCTACTCTTACACTACTTACACTTACATGAGCATGATGAGGCTCATAGAAGCATTTGGCTTTGATTTTCTAAAGGTAGAGAGCATCACATTCTGCAGTTCCTGTCTTTTGGGGGCTCAACACTGACATCACCTACAACCTCTCTCCCCCTCCCTCACTATTGTCTTACCTCCCCTCCTTCAAGACAGGATTGAAAAACCTTTTGCTCTTTGGCTTTGGGTTTTTGATTTCCCTAAATCTGTCGAGGAGGAATTTTAATTTGTAGCTGGGCTCGACAGTGTGACGGGGAGCAGGGAGGGAGAAACAGGTGCAGTGGGGTAGAGTTCCCTCCTCCCAGCTATGTAAATAGACATGATTGACTGTGCTGTGTTTATTCTTCTTACTTCTTTCCTCACTTGTTACCTGTGATAATCCTACAGAGACAGTAGGCTGTAACAATTAATTAATGACAAGTTTCTGGAGCCCATGATGACATTTTCAGGTTTCTTGTTTGCTCTGCCCAGAACAGTACAGAAACCAAAAACACTCAGTTTAGTATCATGGACAACTACGATAACCAGAAAATATTCACATTTGAGGGACTAGAATGAAATATTTTTTTTGCCATTTTTTCTAAAACGTAACAAGACAAAAGTCAACAGTCACACTAGTGGCTCTGTGCCATATTATGATTTAAATCCTACTAATAATTTATTTGTTCAATTACTGTTCCCTTTTTAAAGCACTTTTAAATAACTGAAAATAATGAATGAATGAAACATAACATGCTTTTGTAATTTTTGCTTATCCTATTTTAATACAAATAAAGTTACAATTTACACTGAATTTTCTTAGGAAAGACCCTTTAAATTCGGTTCTGGCTAAACCTTATTCACTAAATTATAACACTTGACCAGTGGCCACACTCTCACACACAAGCACTCAAAGTAATGTCCTTTAAACTAAAATAAAACAATGCAGGCCTGAGTCATGACTTGGGAGTATTGTGGACTAAAACAAATGACTGCTTCCTTTGCTGTATTTGCTGGTAAAAAAAAAAAAACCCACATGTGCAATACTTACTCACAAATCCATGGGATGCATCCATGGGTGCAGGTGAAGGATGGAGAATATGCGTGTAATGGCAGGAAAAAGGTCGTGGGTGGACTTCAGCATGGGGCTCTGGATGGTGGCAATGAAGCTGTAGCAGGTGTTTTCTGAGTTTCCTGGTCTTTCTGCCTAACAAATACAAATGTCCAGTCACATTAATTAACAATAACATGGAGATTGGGCTGAAACTGTATGACAACCAGTACAATAAAAAAAGGTCAGGATTGACACATTATGTTTTCTAAGGATAGATTGTTTGAAAACCAAGCTGATACACCTTTTAAGTTCATAGAGAACCATAACTATACATATACACACATCTCTATTGTAACCAACTGGGTGAAGTGTCATTGTGTTAAGATTGTGTTTGTTGCCATTACTGAGTTTTCCATGCACCACAGACCTCAGCGAGGGCAAAACTTATTATGTCTTTGGTCTGGAAGTTGCTATTTTAAGTTCATTTGCTTTCATTTTTATTTGTTTATGTTTGTTGAAAACCTGGAAAACTCTTTGCACCACAAACATCTGCACAAATTTCCATGGCAATCCATCGAATAGTTGTTGCCATCCCTGTCATGGCTAAAACATACTTAAATGATTAATCGGTCTTGCAGTGACGTTGCAGATAATATTATGTCCATAAGCAAAGTCCACTATTTCAGTTCTATAATAAGGACATAAGTTTTGCCCTCACTGGCCTTCATTGAAGTCTGTGGTGTATGGTCCCCACTATGCAGCTCATCCACCAGGCCCTCCTCCTCCTTACAATGAAAAGTTTCCCTGGATTTGTCTGCTGGCCTCCTCAGTGAGTCCTCATGAGTGATGGTTTTATTAAGCTTCTACTTTGGCACATGGACAGAGGGAAGGAATGGCAATATGGAGAGAGAGAGAGGCAAGGAGTAAAAAGAGAGAGAGAGGGAGAAATCCTAATTTTCCTCATGAACAGCCTGAATATGACACATTAAGGGCCATTAAAAGAGGTAAATCAACCAAAGTCAAAACACACTTTCAGGGCAAGCGAACAAGTGTTAATATTAGTAGCGTGACTAAGCAAAGTATTTAAGGAGCTCATTCATACCCTGACCTTTTCTCCTACTTCTCTCTTGTCATCCCCTCCCCTCCTGTCGTTAACACAGAAAACAACTCCAAAATTATTCAGAGTGGGAAAACATAAATGTAGGCATATGGAACTTTACAGCTGAATGGAGCACACAGAAGACAAAGTGTTGGCTTCTGCGCTCTCAGAGAAATCCTTGTTTTATAGGCAAGACTGTGTTTGTATTCATTTGGGTTTATTTAAAACTTTCCAATTTGCCTGGTAAATGTTTTAGGAAAAAATAAATCTGGCAGTGAAGCTGCTAACTATTGAGGGTGGGAGTGGTGCAAAGGCCAGGAGGACCCGGCGTGAATGCTGTCTCTTTCTTTCACACACATTATTGACAGACAAATGGAAAGACAGACGCATACAGTACATAGAGTACACCAACTTATACTTGTGTGCTTCCTCCCACTGGTGCAGAGATGAGTCTGGTATTACTATTCCGGCTAAATCACACAATACTAACTTTCTTATACTTACTCAGAGATAGGGAGAGAGATGGAGTTGTAGGAAATAAATGGACATTCTTTCATTAGAGAGGCAGAAAATGGCAAACTTAAGGAGTCTTTAGTCTCAGGATTAAAAAGAATATTCAGCAAATAATCCCCTATGACCTACAGATGGCGCAAGATAACCAGCCATGAAGTGATGTCTCCGCTTTAAGCCATGTGATTGTGTGTGAAGTGTAACTGAGACTGAATGTGTGATTCCTGCGTTTGTGTATCTGCATGCGTGTGAGGAAGTGTGTTGCTCCTACTAAGGCGTCTGTGAAGGAAGTTGACTCACAGAGAGAGAGAGAGAGACATTGACCCTCCTGCCATATAACAGCCTTTCTTACGCTCATGCACAAACTTATTGATCTCAAGCACACATGTCTATTGTGTGGCAGGAAAAAATTAACCATTTCTTACTAGTGAGGAAAAAGATTACCTGAAAAGTAGACCTGATAATGAGTCAGTTAATCTCTTAGTCGATCGATTCAATGACAACTATTTTGATTAGTGATTAATCACTTAAGTCACAAAACAGAACCGCCACAAATGTTATGGTTCTAGCTCCACAAATATGTTTATGTGCTATTTTTCGGAATATTTTTGGGCTGTATTTGAAGATGACAATCTGTTTTTCGGTTCATCAAGAAAATAAGCAGAATAATTGACAATGAAACTAATCTGTAATTGCCTGACAAGGCGATCAGAAAGTGCATAATTGTGCAGTGTTTCCATTATTTTGTCTACCCCCGATTATAATTATACACTTTGATTGTACAGTAGACTGGACTGCACACATCTCTCCACTCTGTACATACAGCCTTTAGCGACTGCCAAATGATTTGTATCTACCCTGTGTAAACATATAAAAGCTATATCTGACTGTGGGAGCTCCTCTCTGAGTATACAGCAGCAGTGTTAGTGGAGGTCAGACCGGCTTCACTGGGATCCTCCTCCTGGTTCCTCCACAAACAGAAGAGGAAGAGCAACTGATTGATTCAGTTTCCACGCATCCCTTTGCTCGAGGGAGTCAGGGGAAGTCGGGAGCTGACTGGAAAACTACATGACAGCGCCAGAGGAAGGTACGGCGAAGTTGAAAGGCTGCAGGGTCGGGGGTGAGGTGGCAAGCATTCAGACTCCTCAATGGCCATCCCAAATTGCATCACTTAACATCCTAAGTATTTTCTGTACCAGTGCAGCCTCCTGCCTGTTATTGTGTGTGTGAGCTGCCTCCCTGTACCTACGCAACAGGCTGCCTGCGTCCCCCAGGCCCTGCTATCTTTAAAACAAGATGGATATTGGCTAACATGTGAGGCATGAGGAGACAGGTGAGCATGCCACACATGCTGACCTGCACAATGTCAAACTTTTTGGCAGGGAGACGTGCCAAGATTTTTCTCCCTTCTATCATTTTTCACTTCCGTGAAGGTTTCCATGTGCATTGTGATGGGAAACTGTATTCTCAAGCATATTGTTGAGGTCATCGATACACCAAAATGGGAATTTAGACCTATAAATCTTTTTTTGGCCATGTTATTTCACATTTATATTGTACTATGCTAACTCCCCCTTTTTCCCCATGGTCCTTTTCTTTCTCTTATTGGCCCGAGTTTGAAGGCAAAATCCTTTTCTGGCATATTTGCTTCTATCAGATAGCTGACAGTCTGGAAAGATTGGACTGCAAGAGAGGGATGACATGCTATAAAGGGTCACCAGCCGGAGTCGAACTGGGGATGTCTCGATTTTATGTCTTTAACTGCTGGCCTGTCATGATGTCCCGAAGGCAAAACTCTTAACATGCCTCCCACCCAGGGTAGCCGAAGCCATGAGCTCTCGTCAGGTGTGTTTGTAGGTGGGATGCACCTGAGTCATAAAGCCTTGCTCTGTAACTACCAGCCCTTCAGCTGATGGCCCATTAGATCGGCTAGGTGACCCAACAGCACTGCCCAAGGGATCAGAAATAACAGGGCTGAAAGGAGCAATTGTAGACGAAAGAGAAAGAGGGCGGGCAGATACAGCAGGGCATGCATGCAAGTATTTATTTAGTATACCCTACCCCACCCCCCAGTGTCACCGCCACATGGCCTCAGGGGGCTTCACACCTCATTTGATAAGAGGGGAATTTTCCATGTATCAAAAATAAAACAAATGAGTAATTTCCCTGCATATCATGAGCGCGGTGCAGCTCTTGCAACTCAAACATGATCATGTGCCTGCTGGACAGATAACATCTGAATGAAAGCCTTGAAAAGCTGGCGATCTTGCCCTCCTGTAGAGGGGGTTAAATGCCAACTCTAGACGAGGCCCATGGCTTCACGCCAAAATCCCAAGCCTATTGAAGTTTATTCAAGCTTTAATACAACCCTGCCAACAAATATTTCTTTGAGAAAAAAAAAATGGAGAAGAAAACAGGAGAAAGACACAGACATGAGGGCTTGCCAGGGGAGAAGCACTGTGCACACAGAAGCGTACTGCAGCCAGTACGAGCAGAAGCATCAAAAGGCCTCAATATTGGACAGTTCCCAAGAGCAAAATGCACAGAGATATGTTTCTTCTTGTAGTTTGTTACGCAAGTGCCTGAAGTTGTCTTAAGCTGCTTTTCCCTCTTCTGTATGAAATTTGTCAAGGTTCAAAGAGGTCAGTTTTGCGAAGAACAAACGCATCTACAGTGTAAGTCTCATTGACTGTGAAAAGGCATTTGTGTGCAGGCTGTTATTTCAGAGCTGAAGCAACAGTGCAGATACAGTTTTTAGGGGAACAAGTGCACCAATAAGCTGAAGCGGGGTTTAGTGTTCTCTCTGCCTGTTGATGTTCTCTTCTGTGCCTCATCTTTCATGTCAGACTGCCACTGGCGTCCTGCGGGGTCGAGTGTTGGGTCACGTCAGTGTGGTGCCAAGTGTCCTGGTGTCTCCATTGCTGTAAAGCCACACTAACACACACACGTATGTACCAGGAACTTACATGCGCAAACAGGCAGGCACATGCACAAATGCCAGTGGGACACATACACACACACATATGTGACATGCATACTGCACATGCATGCACAAATGTATGCATGCTCGCACAGACTGTAGACTCTACCATGACTCTAGTCTCTTTGCCACCTGATCAATCATCCCAACTGCCATTAGATCTACAGCAGAGGAATTCCTTCCTAACAACTGGAGAAGGGGGTAGTGTGTGTGTGCATGTACGTGTGTGTGTGAGAGGAGGAGGAGGAGGTGGGGGGGATTGAGACATGAGGGGAAAAATGTCATATTTTAAGTCTGATAAATTTGAAAAGGGATATATTTCCAGTCTAAGCAAACAAGAGAATTTAGCATGACTGAGACTGACCAGCAGAATAAAAACAATTTCTTCCATTTATTTTTCTACAGTGAAGAAGATTTCCTTTTTTCAGTTCTCTCATTCCTTTTTTCCTTCTCACGTCTCTCGGACTCTGTGAAACATAGCTGGCAAATGTAAAGAGAGAGAGAGAGAGAAAAAACTGTTGAAAAGCAAAAGAGAGAGTAGAAAAAAGCCGCCTCTAGCTCGGGCCGTGTTGATGCATGTTTCGCATCACACTCGTGTAAAAGTAGTAGAGGAGGAGTGAAGAGTAAAGCCTCTGTGGATAAGGTACTTTATCTTCCCTGCTGTCTATATCTTTCACCCCGTCCCTCCTTCTCCTCGCCTCTCTGCTCTTTGATTTTTCTCTTTCTTCTGTTTGCTGAAAGAGCTGACTGCACTGCTCTCGGTGAGCGCTCCAAGTGAGTGTGTGTGCTGTGTATTGTTCCCTTCTTCTTCAATATGATGAGAAAAGCTTGAAATAACAATGTCTGGAGGCGGAGTGAGACCCCTCTGTTCTCCGTTTCATCTCTTCCCTCTCTCTGTTCTCGCTTCTCCAGATGACAGTGATGCTCCCTGCAGATCTCCTGCAGGTGTGGGCCTTTTGACCCCCTCTGGGACAAGCTGCACACTCATCCCAGTACGCACACACCTACACACTAAGATGTGAGTGTAAACGTGTGCACGGACATGCACATGCTAAAACATTCACATAAATGCTCTAGCACGTGCATACAGTACGCTGCACAAATGAGATAGGGAGCCATCTGCCAAATATAGCATGCAGTGTGTTTTCCATCCTCTCGCTTCAAACCTGAAAACACCATTATTAACCATCAGGTGACAAATTAAGCGGCCATCCATAACAGCAACATGACAACACACACAGGCAGACAAACATGCACAACCTCGCTGGTTTAGGGAGAGGACAAACGTGTGCACGTCACGCTGCTATGCGGACAGGATTATCACAGGATCTGACCTGCTGACCTTGAAGAGGTCATGTGTGAGGCGCAGGCTGCAGCCACCGGCCCCACCAACACCAGAATGTCTGACGTCTCAGGAATCTGTGCAGCGCCGCTCTGCCTGACCACGCAGCACAACGCAGCAGTTGGACCCTCTGTAAGCTGAGCAGGGGCCCAGGGGACAAGAGCAAGACTCTCCAGTGACTTCTGTCTTCTTTCTTTTCAGTTTCATTTGTATTTTTCTAATTCCTGTATAACACTGCGGCATGCTTTTGAATATAATTCCTGCACATAAGTGAATGCATAGTTATGACTGAACCCTATCTTGAATCTTGATAAATATCTTTACCTCGAGCGTAATTTGGAACTTTTTTTACATGTTCATGACTTCATGATATACTGTACAATATATCAAAGCTATTAAAGATGGCTGGAGGGGCAGAGCTTGCACACAGCAGGCTGGGTGGCAGAAACAACATAAGCATGATTTATTACAGAGAAGAAAAAAAAATCTCTCAGAAAACATGGACAGCAGCTTCAATACCATGCCGAGCTATTTAGATCCTTCGATGAACAGCTCTACATGTGCCTCTCCTTATGTCCTGTCATGTTCCACATAATTCGGGTGCAAGTGTAATGCGTGTAGCACATGTGTGCAATGCATAGCAGCCATATGGGAGATCTTATACGGAGTTCAGAGGAATTAAGAAAGTTAAACAGCAGAGAAGTGATGGATTCACTCATGTCAAACCCTGCTCAAACATTTACCTGTGACACGCCTGGCTTGAATATTTGTCTCAGACTGATCTCTGTCTTCTAGCAGGGGTTTGTTAGAGAGATCTCAGGCTGTTTTGTGTGGTAAATTACATTAGCAGTAACCTACTGGGTTGACTGTCGCTCTGCAACATGCTACACACCCACAGTTTCTACAGGTGGCGGTGCTTGGCTTCTCAATTAGCAGCTTGTGCTCACAGAAAATATCAAAGAATAGGAGATTGATTTGTGGTCGACTCTTGAGTCAGTGTTTATATTGTCAGGTGAACTCACAAGTAAAGTTGGCTGCAATTAAAAGCTTCTTGAAGGCTCTGCAGTGATTGCGCACGGCTCACCCAGGCTCATTGTCTCTCCTCCGGACAACATACCACTCGTTATCCCTCCACCGCCTCACCATCAACACCACAAAAATCTCCGCTCTGTGTGTGTGTGTGTGTGTGTGGGTGCATGCATGGGTACGTACTTAGTATGTGCTGCGATGTGTGCGAGTAAGCACGTGTTTGTGTGTACATGGACATAATTGTGTGTATATATCGAACTGTGTTTTTGCAGGAGCTTGCACCAGCCGCAATCACTTTTGATGGATATCTACTCTGGCTTTGGAGAGCTGTACGTTTTCCAGCGGGTGACTCATGGGGCTTCTGACGGATGTCTGTACCAATTTACTGCTACTGCCACTGCTGCCGCTCTTGTTCCCCACCCCAAGTGTGTGTGTGTGAGTCTATGAATAAGTGTCCTGTGCATTGGCTGGTTGTGGTTGTAGTTTCCAACTTCTGCTTATGGACTTTCCACTCTTCTCTTGAACAGCAGAGGAGAGTAAAGGGAGAGCGGGGCAAACAGAGTTCTTTAATGACACTGTATATGTACACACACACATACACTGAAAACTGAAACACACACACATAATGACTCAGTCAGCTTCTCCAGGTGACTCACTCCCTACTGTTGTTAGACTCAGACATGATTATCACCTAAAATATTAATCTAATCAAAGATAAATGTGCTCTGAGCAGCATGTCATCCTGTTACACACCCTGTGCTACAGATAAGTTCATGCCATTGTTTTGTAAAGGTGACACACTTCATTGTTGATGTGAACAGGCCGATGTACGGTGATAACATGACATTTGCAGTTGAATCCTGAGACAAAGCTGTGGCTCTGCAGGTCACCCAGTTCAGGTGTCATGTGAGACCTGAACTTTTGAACTTGCAGAGCCCTGGAGTGATAGATTCTTTACCTGCAATGCCTTACCTGGAAACGCTTCCTTGGATTGCTTCATTCATTTATTAGCTTGACAAACACAGCACCTCACAAGCTATTTCAACTCTTTGATATCCCCAGCCAAGACTTCAAAGGAGCAGACATTTACCAATAATCCGTGTTATATATTTCCAAGACAAACATGAAGATGAAGTGTGAACTGTCATATTGCGTGTGGTATACAGGAAATGAGTCAATTTATCATAGTGATAATGCGATATGAATGAATCCCATCCTGCCAAAGTTAACACGGGATAAGCGGGATTCGTCTGTGAAAAATGACAGCTGCCTCTCTTCTGCCTGCGCTAAATCCTGGCCAGTTGCAACTATGTGGATGTGTGATGGGAGGATATGACCTCTATAATTGTGATTCCTATTCAGGGCGACTTGTACCCCACGGGGCATGTGGAAAGATTGAGAGACTCAAGTAACACAAATAATAGAAATCATGATTTGATTTAAAAAATATGCTCACATATTGAGTCATCTGTAACAGCTGAAGACTACATAATATTGTGATTAAGAGTGTGTGACTAGTTAACAAGCGAGCAGAGAAGTCTAAACAGTTTAATGAGTAATGGATGAACGGATGAAAGATTTAGCTAAAAGTAGGCCAATGGTTAAAACTGTATATAAAAGTAATGGATGGAACTTTGAAAGTCATGGAGAAATGGTGAAAAAGCTAAAAGTAATTTGTGTTTAACTTAAACCAAACTTAAGTGGAGAAGCAGCACTCATGATGGCTCTTATGGTCATTGGTTTTACACACACACACACACACACACACACACACACACACACACACACACGGAAACTGAAGGGGAAATCCCCGTCACTGCAGGTAAAACAGTATTTCTTTAGAAACTACGGGAACTATTACACTCTAAAGGGATCACATATCTTCGAGCTGAAGTAGTTCTTTGGCTACAGGGACTTATTTCAACCTTAATTACTTTGGTAGGCCCCAGTCTAATCTAATCCCATCCAGCCTGGCTGAGGAAGGAGTGAATAACCTCATCTAGTCTAAAAAAAAAAAAAGAAGATATAGTTCAGATCCCAAAGACGACATGGCTGTAATGCATCAACCATATTTAAGAAGTGCGTGACTAATCGCTGACTGCTTCAAACAATCAGAAACTCCTGCTCGAGCCTGTGGCCTGCCAGGAGAACATCCCACCTGGGAATCATTCAGACATCATGGAAATACAGCTCATCCTTTTAAACACAGCACATTTTTTTACATCCCCTTTTACATCTGTCGTCCACTATTAAATAGCGTAAAGAGAATGAGTAAAATCTTTTGGCTTTGACGTGACCTGACCACCCAGTTGACTCTCTCAGCTTTCCCAGTTCATTCTCTCCAGAAAAGAGACGCCAAATGCCAGTTGGCTGTTACCGCTGACCCAGACGCGAGGCCTTTTTTTATCAAAGATCAACCCTGGGTGGAAGGACTTACTTCTATTCACTCCCATCCTCATCTGTAAGCAGAGGAGCCTAACACACCACTGTGACTCCTGTCTTCATCGCAGGCTATTCTGGGCTGAGGTTACCCAGGACACCATGTGGCTTCATCCAAATTTAGCTGCCCACAGTATGCCTGAGTTAAATCATCTGTGTGTGTTATGCAAATAATAAATATTCATTAATGGTTCTTCCACAGTTCCTCAGATTCTTCCTGATTTTGTGTCAGCTCTGTAATCTCTAAAAGGATTTTACCCTTCTGGACTTCTAGAAATAATCCTAAACTAATATTGACACATGCTAAAGAAGTGCGCCTGCGGTGGTAGAGTTGGACCAGAGGGCTGTGAAGAGGGTCGTGGAGCCAAGGCCAAACCGCGGGGCTACACAGAGAGGAGAGGGCGGCCAGCGGAACAACGGTGCATCAAAGACACCACGTTGAACCACCGGCCTTGTCTCTGCTCCTCTACGCCTCTCACACTCATACCCTATTTTCAGCAAGACCAACATGAGGGCAAACAGCAAAGCGTCCATTATTGTTGTTATCATTTCCAAACAGCAATTTTCCAGGCCAAAAAAAAATTTAGGGACTCTAGGTATATGATGTGCATGCATGGACATGCACGGGCACTCACGTGTGTGTTTTGTCAAGCAGCACATACCTTTTCATAGATCTCCATGTGTTTGTCCATGCTGGCTTAGCTCACGGAGAGTCATATTCTGTCAGATTTACCGTAGCCAGTGGGTCCAGAGCCCCCTGGCTGCTCTGCCCAGCGCTGTGGCTCAGCTTGGGATGGACTTGGCTGAGCGTGGCCGCTCTGGGCGCTGGTCCCATCCCCACATTGAGGTGATGAAGGAGGACTCTGTCCCCCACACCCCCACCCATGGCCACAGAGGTGAGGAGGCACCCAGGGGACACGCTGGCTGGCGTCTGAGGCCACATTCACACAGCTGACAAGACCGGGGTTGGCTGCTCTCAAGGTGATGGTGCCAGGCTGTCTTGCCCACTGCTGCCCACAGCTGCCCTGCTCAGCTGTGAAGTGCTCCACAACCACTACAGTATCGTCGGGTCAGCATTTCCCATCTTTATCTGTTCATGTTAGGACTGAGGCGAATCTAGGTCCAACCTTTTTGCATTACTGTCGGAAAAATGTTTAAAGCAAGATGCCAGAGGTTACAATGTGGTTTAGATGAGCTTTAGTAAATATTGTCCATGTGATCTGTATGATTGCATATTCAGACATTATTGCAAAAATGGCTTCTGCAGTTGCAGCCTGATCATTTGGTTCTACTCTCTCGTGTTCTGTACTCACCCACGTCTCATCGAGTGCGAGGGCATCTCTGTTAAGCAGTCTCTCAACTCGCCTCCAATCTCCAATCCAATCATCTGAGTAGGGTCACGCGTATGTTTTGATAGCAGAGCAGAAAGGTTTAACTGTGCCAGTCTGCCCAGGTGCTGGTGAATAGGGAGCAGCAACAATGGGCCATCAACTGAATGGAGCATCAAAGCCGCCACTGATGATTTGATGATGATTGAGGGTCCCTGCATAAGGGTAGGGCCTCCTGCTTCAGAGAGCTGTTTGTGAGCGAAAAGCACCATCATACAGGTTCACCCTGCCTTTGATTTGAGTCTTTCGTTAAGTGCCATAGTGGCGCCGATGTCAGCTGCATCTCACTGATCATTGGGCAGCAGGCACAAAGGGCTGGGTTAACCAGGTGTATTGTCCTGATTTTAATGGCAAACACAGGCAAGAGCTGACTGGGGATTTTGGTTGAAATTTTACTGAAGAACAGAAGAGCTGAAGATAAAAGCAGAAAGAAAATAAAGCTGGGTTTGTTTCCTTTTTTTCCCTTCCCGTCAGTGAACCAAACACTCGTGACCCACATGACTACTGTAGCTTGCCACCTGTTTCGTGGGAAAGCAATGTTCAAGACAAGAGTTCTCAAATCCGATGGGGGATAAAGAGAGAAAAAGAAATAAAGAAGAATGGAAAAGCATTTAGTTCGAGCATGCCGGCCGCATACCGGGGCTCAGCTCACAGATTCCAAAGACAAGCTGATGGAAGTGAGCCAGGTCGCCTCACACGGGAGGGGAGGAGATATGAAAGAGAGGACAGAAGAAGATGGAGTAAAAGGGGAAGAGAGTACAAGAAGGGGGGTGCTGGTTGGAGAGAGGCATTAAAGAGATATTCTCTTTAATCAGGAACCTGCAGGACGCTGATGGACAAGGGACAGTGAGTGATGGAGGGTGATGGGAAGAGGGGAGGCAAGGAGTGACAAAGATAAAGGGCAATAGCTTGAGGAACAGTACAGCTGGAGTACCTCAACACCCCCCCACTCCTCACCCCAATAACCCCTGCCTGCCTCCTGTTTGCCCTCATACCCCACCCCCAGAAAAAAATGCCACTGTCTCCTGGCTAACACCACTAAAATGTACTAGTGGAAAAGAAAGAGATGAATGCAGCAGTTTGGAGGGGGGCTCGGTGAATTGTTGACCTCGGCTCTCGCTGACAGAGAGGCTTTGAGAGAGGACAGCAGCCGAGCAGGGCCGTGCAAGAATTAATAGTTCAGGGAGATGCAACGAGACAACCATGCCACAAGTGGTTTGTCATGTTCTCTCTACAGTTTCTCTCAGTGCTCCCACCATATCTTTATCCCACACACACACACATCACAGCCCCGACTCCAGGATCCCAGACTCCGAGCTCTTAGACCAGACTCGTGCATGTGTAGAGAACAAGTGAGCCTCTTTGTTCAGTGACACCACCATCCTTCACTCCAGAGGTAACTCACTGACAGACTGTTCGGTCGCTAGAAGAGAGATGGATGAAGACACTTTGTACCTTGAAGAGAGAGGGAGGGGAAATGGACTGATATCACCAAGTGATAGCAGATAGTAGAAGAGGATATGTTATTATCAGTAAACTGGTAAAAGAACTGAGATAAGGACAATAAGGAGAATGATAATAAGGAGCAGAAAAGACGCAACAGAAATTCGTTAAGTTCGAGCCAGAGCAATAAGAGCCGCATCCTCCGGAGACACAGCGGCATCACAGGCCAGATTACTGTCTCCACTGTCTCTCAGCTGGACCTCTCTGACAACCAATCCCCATCCAGGAAGCTTTGTAACCCAGGCCATGAGAGGGTGGGGCAGGGTCAGGGGTTGGGAGTTATAGGGTTGACAGACAAGAGAGATTGATGCACGTTGACAAAACTTGAGCCCTACTCGGTCTCAGCAAGCAGCCCTGCCTGTTCCCCAGGGGCCGAGGGGGGGGTCGATACAGATACAATCCCCCATCCCCTTCTCATCCCCAGAGACACACATTTTGACTGCCCCCAACTCACATACACCTAAATGCTATCCCACGTTCCTGTCCCATCTTGTTTGATCATGTCCTAAAGTGTAAGAGGAAGCAGCGAAAGGCCTCAGTAAACGGAGAGCTCTGACATATATTTTGTTACATGCAGCCGTGAATTCCTGCGGGGGTGCACGCAGCATTACTGTATGTGTGTCCATCAGCTAGAGGAGAGCACAGTGTTAGTGGGAGACAGTAAGATGGGTGGAGGTACTGTAGAGGTAAAGTAATGCAGCATAAATTGTCACAGATAGAGTTTCAAGGGGGGAGCGGTTCCTTAGACCAAAACTGGCTGTTAAACCTGCAAATGGCCTTTCACAGATATTGTTACGCACAGATGACTGGCTCACCGAAGGAGGAGGGGATGGTGACAAAAAAGGAAGCAGACAGGTTATGCTTTATTGTTTGTTGTGACGTTAGATTGTCGTAGCACTTCCTTTTGTAGAAAAGAGTCAACAAGGAGAGCAGAACCTGTTACATGGACCCCGGCTGTGAGTGCAGATCATTTTCTCTGTCCTTCTCTCTCGTCTCTCGTTACATGAAGTCATTCATGTGGAACGTTAGAGCTCTCTCCGACCCTGTGCTCTCTGCAGGGGGGGAAATTGAGATGCTGGTTATATTCTGTTTGCAGATGTGTCCAAAGTTGTAAAATTTTCAACCAAAAAAAAAAAAAGTAAGTCCCGACACACACGTTTGCGCAGAATCGAAGATCTGAATCGAAGCCAATGAAGAGTCCCCAGGTCTGGATATGTAGTCATAAAGGAAACCTGTTATGTAACACACACTTTACTTAGACACACTGACAGTCTATGCAAAAAATAATTTACCTCTTCTTTGATTTCCCCATATAGGACATTAATCACTACTGTGCTTTAGCAACAAAATCAGTCTATCATCAAACATTTTTTTCTCATTATATTCTATCAGCAGATCAGTCCACACCTGTTTGCTTCATGAATCAGATATCACAAAGTCGTTAATCATTTATTTAGTTTAGCACTCTTTGTATTTTGTATATAGATACAGAAGGTACTGTATACAAAACATAAAACAGGTATACTTATGGATTCAATCTGTATGAAAGTGACTGTAATAATATAGGACAAAATGCTTAAATACTGTAACCTATAATCACGTTAAGCCCATAATCGTACATTTATAATGTATACAATTCTTGTTTATTTTTGTATGGGTTGACAAATGTTAAATCTGGAGTTTTATGAGTCAATTTTTTTCAATCCAGTTAAAATATTGAACACATTCAGGCAGATTACTGCAAGATTCAATTTTCACATGTATTGTCACTAATTAAATTAAGCAGTAGTTGCACCCTAAAGGAATAAAAAACGTGCAGTGTAAAATATAATATAATGTTAAGAAGCTTTGAGAATTACATAAGACAAGAATATGATTGCAGTTACAGAGTAAACATGTCAGTGTGCTTAGAGGTTTGCAAAAGTGTTTATGGCTTCACATGTTTATATATGTAGATGTAAAAGTATAAAAACCGATATCTGATTCAGCAAAGAATTTAGAAATACATTGATTTGCATTGATATGAAGCAAATTTATCTCAGTCAACCAGCAGATGCTTTTGGTGGTTTTGAGAGAAGGATTTAATAAGACGAATGCGTTTTTCAGCATTGTCAGGTCTGAACTAGCTGACCTCCCTCCATCTCTGGCTGAGCTTCCCCGATCTGTAGAACAAGGTGAGGATTAGGTGTAAACAGAGAATCACTGGTCGTTTGAAGCTGACCAGGAGGTCATGTTCACGGCCCTGGCCACTTCCACCCTGTTTCCTCCATTGATTGGGAATGTTTATCACATTAGGGAGAGGTCAAGGAGGGAGTCAAGTCAAAGAGGGGCTAGTGTGCTGCCACCCAGCAGTCTGGCTTATGATACTGTCCAGAGTCGGACCACAGACACGAAAACCTGTTGAGAAGGATTTAGTGGATTCCACGTGTATGGAGGGAGAACATGTTCGTGATTAATGGAGGCTGAAGAAACGTGGTAGGTTGAGAAGAACAAGCAGATCTCTTGAATTTATGTCCACTGGCACACCAAGCGCCTGTTTACACCTACCTGTTAACATCGTCAGTCCGCCATTAACCACCCATGTTCAGCTCCTCCTCTGTAATTTGCATCGCCAGCCAGGTCTCAGATCATCAGGACACTCACATGAAGCTTTCATCTCCAGACAGAGGCCTAGTTCAGGGCCTTTCCCTGTGACCCGAGCCTTGCCTTGGCTTAGCCTGGGGCACAAAGACGTCCCTCTCGTGAATGACAGGGCTGGGACCCCCCCTGCTTCCCCATTTGACCCCCTTGTTGGCCTAATTGTGTGTAATGCCAGGGCCATGCCCCACCCAACCCCAGTAGGCCCCCAGGCTGCCGCAGCGAGGCCCACAGGCTACAGAGGCCAATTATTTCCTTATTGTTGACACAGACAACCTGACAGTCTCCCTCCCACATAACTTCTGTCCTCCCATGCACTCCTGTGTCTCTCAGTCTCCCTCTCTTCCCATCTTTTCCTGGACCACCTAGGTGTTTGCAGGGCCTAATGCACACGGGGGCCAGCGGGTTTTTTTCATGCTGTGTTGGCAGGATCCTCTCTGTTCTGCTCACGCTCTCTGCATACCAGCGGAGAGAGCCATTAACAATGCCGCCTCAAGGCACGACCGTGACGGGAGGGTGTGAGGGGGTCAAAGGTCACCTGCTGTAGAGGCAAAGTCATTTGTTTACTTCTTGACCCAGAAGGGTTTCACTGAAGAGTTTATTATTATTATTATTATTATTATTATTATTATTATTATCATTATCATTGCAAATTATTTTCTTCAAAATTTCTTTTCAGAGAGGCACTTTATTGGCCACAGGAAAAACAAGCTATCAGTATTTTTCCATCACACTTCTTAAGGCAACGAGGGGCAGGATCAGAGAGGTGTTGAGTGGTGGCACAGGTCCCTCTGGAATCTGATTCTTCAAACCCTATATGTCTCCACATAGGAGGGCTGGAGGACCTTTTACTTGTCTGTGTCCAGGAGCATGTTGTCTCATAATCTGTTCATGGCTGTTGGCTATTTCAAGTCACAAATAGCAGCTATTTATAGATATTATGTCATATTAGAATATTTGAATTTGTTTATTTGGCATTAATTTGTTACACTGAATAAATACTCTAACTATTATTAACACATTTTTGCTCATTTTACAAATGTGCCTCCCCTCCTTTAAAACCTTATTAAGCCCCTGAGGAAGTGAAAAAACATGTCCTGTTGTGACAAAACATTATCCTGCGTTATATAAACAGTGTGGAGCCGTAGACAGCAAACTGTAAATTGTCGACCTTTTTGATCTTGAGCCCTGCGTGGATGCCAGCCAAACCTGTGGGGAGAGGACAATGACAAGACTGTGAGTGATTGTATTTGTGTGCATGAGTTATGATCTGCACCTTTCTGCAAGTTGTCAAGCATGGCATTGGCGAAGGGACAGAAGTGAAAGAGAACTTCGTGATCACACTTCGATGAGAATGAGGGGGCTTACCGAGCACCGGAGGCCCTGGGGGACTGTTCAACTGTGTGTGTTTGTGTGACTCCCAGGTAAGCAGCAGCGAGGTCCCACCTGTACAGTTAACAGCTATGATCACACCTCAGTCCTCTCCTCCCTTGCCGCGTCTTCTCTCTCCTGTATGTTTTTGTGGCTGAGCTGGATGGTATTCGGAGCACAGTGCATCCTAACAAAGCTGCCTTTATGTGGACCCACTCACTGTGGTTTTGACCTGTAACTACCTCTGCTGTCAGACCGAGATGGAGTGTGTGTGTGTGTTTTGGCATGCAGTGTGATATCTCTGATTCGATCTCTCTCTGTTCTCCAGCCTAAAGTGTTCGCTCCACTTCTCAGTGTCCACACAATATCCAGTATGTGACAGTTATTGTTCTACAGGGATACAAGTCCCACCAGGTGTGTGCGACGTGTGTGACAGCCTGATGATTTAGCACCGCAGGTCTGTGCTTTTTAACGAGTTAGAGGAGCCTGCGCAGACGGATGGATAAGTTGGACCCAGGGGAGCCATACAGGCTCCTATAGAGAGGTCCCCGGGCCTCCTGACTCCACCCCACAGACGGTGCTGCAACCGGGGTGTTGGTCCGGGCTGGTGTGGGCCTATGGTGTGACGAATGGGACACCTGAGCCAAACTGTAACATCGCCAGCGTGGTGGGTCCCCCTAATCACCCTGGCTACCCAACTTCCAGCATCAGGTTTCAAATTCCAGGGGGTGTGATGGTGGCGCTCCGGCCCAGTGGGGCTGAGGTGTCTGGTTTGCTTTAACAACAAACATTTACTGACACTCCTGCACATACCACTCAGTGCCCTACAATATTCATGCACAAACCCAAAAACAGACAGATGAGCAAATTAACACATGCTTTCACACACGCCAACATGCACACAACGCGTGCACCTCACACCCAAGGCTCCTGTGCCTTGTAACTGTTACTGTGATGAAGTTACAGGGCCAATCACGGCCAACCTGGGTCTCAAACTGGATCAGGATCACACTTTACAAGACTACATCTCACCCAGCAGATGGTAGACAACTGGAATTTTGTGAAATGTGATCACTTATATGCTAGATGATGCCTTTCCAATAAAGTGAAATATATGGAGAGATTATACCAGCTGTTCCTCTCCATTCAAAAGTCTGGCCAGGCCACTTTAAAGACTGCATGCAATAACAAGTTTTAGGAAGTAGTATTATTAGTCCCTTACATATACAGCATTCTCATGATCAAATAAACCTTGGCAGAAAATGAAATAGCCAGTGAATAAACATTTCTCTAAATTTGTCATTGACAGTTAAAGCTGGCCTACTTTGTGGTTTAAAGGAGGGGGGTCGGATATGGGGGGCAGAACTTGATGCTTAGCGATACAGTGCTCTGTTGACATGGCAAACTATCAGTTTACCATGTTAATTGAACATCTAATAGCTTGCGTAGAGCAGATGGCCTAAGGTGAAACATGTCCTCCTGCCCCCCTCTCTTTGGGTTTTATTTCTGGATCAGCTAGAGGAGGTGGGGTGGGAAGGGGGCAGAGGATGGTCTCTGTGCCCAGGACTAAAGCCTCCCTGTTTGGGCGCATGAGACCCACTCCTCCCCTCATCTTTGCCGACATCCACCTCGTCCAAATTTAGGTGAGGGGAAAACTATGCAGGGAGATATTTCAGTAAACTGCGTGTCAATAGAGATCTGTGCCAAACCAAACTCCATTTGCACTTGTTTCTCTGCTTAATCGCTCATCTAAACAAGCTTGAGGGTTGGTGGGAAAGGAGGAAGAAGGGCAAGGGGGCGGGAGGTGGAAAGGTGAGGAGGCAAGAAAGGGGGAGTGGACTGGGGTTTGCCAAAATAAATGCATGAATGCCGTCTTTGACTGACTGGCATCTTTGAAGTGAGCTATAATTGCAGGCCTCTTGTCCAGCAGTGGAGCCTGTGGCAAGTCAGGCCCTGGCCAAGCTGAGATGTCTGGCTGCAGCACTGAGGAAACGTCATGGCTTAACAATAAACAAAGTCAAGAGGCCTCAATTCAGCGTGATACAGCGTCATGCTTTAGTGGCAGCGGAGTGGAACCACACAAAAGAAAACCAGTTATTGGTCCGTTCATTCGTTGAAATTCTCAGAAATTCAGCTGTGTATAACCTTCCACAGTAGAGTCATTGCACTGATAGGAAACCAGTGTATTTCCACAGTGGGTGCACCACCTAGAAATCCCACCGACTAAGAGATGACGGCATGTATAACGAGTTAAGTACCAAAGCACTATGAGGGCTAAAGAGGATCCTCACAAAGCTCCTTTCACAGCAGCACATATCCAACCATTAGGTAACACTTGAGTCCTCAGCCTTCTAAGAACAGCACTACCTGTGTCTACTGTACTCTGCTGCTCCCCGAGAAAGCACCGAACGTATAAGCATGTGTTTATGTGTTCGTGTATGTACATGAGTACATATGCATCAGGGGGGTTAGCCGGGGGTCCTGAGACATGAGAGCCGGACGTGGTGGGATAAAACTCTTTCTGACCACAGTGATGTTTTTCCACTGAGGGGAAGTGCGACAGGGTTACATAGGTGATTAATACACGGCTCCTTGATGTCTTATTTAGAAAATAAACCCACCCAACCCCGTGATTATTAGACTGAACTCCCTGAAGAATACCCTACACAATGCACCTTTCAGTTGCTTTTTTTTTTAAACAGATTTTTTTTTATGCCATGGGTGTGTTGTCTGTTTTTTTAATGTTCCATTGCAGCACTTGTGAAAAGGGGAAAACCCAGCTTGGTGTTGCCTTACAATACCCCTCGGTGTATGCATACGTAACTTTGCACTACTTTTTTAAAACTGGAAAAGTAAACGAGGAGGGATCAGTTAGGTGTTGCGGGGAGCAGAGCTGTACATGTCGGGACAGGGCTTAAAATGGCTGTTGGGCTTTTCTTGTCCTTTGTTTCATTTTCTCATGATGAAGATCCTCGACAGCTCAGCTCGTGTGATGAGAAGATGGAGAGGCTGATCACCTTGAAGCAGCTATTTGATGTTTTCCTGAATTCAGGCACTGTGCCAAATGCACATTCCAGGTCCTGCAGATGCTGTGTCCTCGTGGGTCTTTTCACAGCCTGCAGAAATGTTAATCTGTTCCTATAAAACCTGGTCTAAGAAGTATACAGTAAAGAATATATCATCAGTCCGATTTTCTCAATGCAAACCCTGATTTATAAAACGTATCTTCAACAGCAAGGTTTGTCATTCCCTAACTCTCAACTTAATGTTAAGTTATCTTTGATGGTTATTTAATTAATCCTTGCCATGCACATATATGTCATTGTGGACATCTCTCCAGTAAATGCAGTCTATTCTCCAACGTGCGTCCTCTCTCGTCTGTCTGCTGCAGGCAGATTCACTCCTCGCATGCAAACCCTGCTGCTGAATGGAGGAATCCAGGTCCAGGTGGGGGGCTGAACCTGGCAACCATCCAAAGGCTAACTCCCTCACCACCACCCCACCAGTCACACACACAGCCCCTTTCCTCAGAGTACACACACCTGTGTCTGGATCTGGGCCTCTCTCTCGGCTGCCAGGCTGAACCCCAGGAACCCCGGAGTCGTTCTCCTGTTTGATCCAACAAAATCAGAGGTTTTTTTTTCTCACATTCAGGTGCTGCATACAAAGAACACACCTGCGCTACTGGTTAAACACCAATGCACATACATTCACATACGATACGTACGTGAATGTACAGTGCATTCATGTTGTGAAGTATAGTGTGGATGTGCAGAGCCTTTTTCCTATCAAGGGCGTCTATTTATGGAAACATAGATCACACTAACCTCTAGTGTGGTTAGTGAGGTGTCCTTCAGCGTTGTTCAATATCTTGTGCCATGTCAGTAATCTGCTCTGCACCAGTTCTTTGAGACAAACTGACACCTTAGACCAAGGCACTCCTTCACAAATTCTCCTCCCAAATGAGGTTTTAGCTCCTCAGCTTTTATTTCACGTAACACAAAATTTGCCTGTGTAAACTTTGTGAGATCGGAGGGCAGCGTTTACATCGATGACTGAGAGCCAGAAGAATAAAAGCTAGAATTAGGACTTTGGACGAGAGAAGAAAATTATGGACAATAGAAACCAAGCCATAATCAGATTTCTACTTCTGCAGGTTCATTTGCTCTGATCAGAGACATTTATGAGCAGCCATGTGACAAATAATTTCTAAAGAAATGTTGCACATTGTATTTGTATGCACTGTGTAATAACACATACACACATGAACGCTCATGCCAGTGCTGCATGAGTGAATGGAAACACACACCTGATGTGCTCCAAACACTCAGCACCCAGTTTTCACGCCTCCCTCCAGGCGAAGTACGTTCTGTGGGTGCTGGCAGGGCGAGGTGAAATTTAGGATTACAGAGGTGATCTGTAAGCAGAACAAAAGGTAGCTTCTCACCCCTAACCTTTCCCTTATCACCGAACCAGGCTCACCTTCCCACCTCCACCGACCGACTCTGATGGAAAGGCTGAAATTACAGCAGTGCAGGCTCCAAATCTCCCTCCATTCTCCACACATGCCAGACAGAGGGGAGGAAAGAATAACAGGCTTTACTGCCTCTGGCCTGCCTTTCCCTCTGCCCAGGCCCATGGCTCAGCCCTAGCAAAAGATAATCATTACAGCTCATAAAGACATGGAGGAAAGGAGGAAAATGTAGAGGGAGGAAGACAAAGACAGGAGGGAGAGAGAGAAGTGATACAGCTCTGTGCCGAAGGTGGGAGGACAGAAACAAGGAACCATAGGCAGAAAATATGATGCAGGGCAGAAAGTGGGAGTGTGAAAATGAAAACAGGTTGAAAGGTTGAGGGGGAAAACAGGAGAAATTGCACCATAAAAAAGCTATGATAGTTGTGGAAGTGTAGTTTAGAGGAAAAAAAGGAGGAACACCCAAAACTGATTATGATGGAAAAAGAAGAGCCAGAGAAGAAGGATGAAGAGAGACAGAGAGGAGAAAGAGAGGGACCAATAAAAGTAAAACATGAGAGAGATATGGAGTAGAAACACAGGCTGACTAACATATCAAAAACAGAAAGAAGGAGAAAACGATGACAGAAGACAGACCTGGATCATATCCAAGTCAAATGAAAAACACACTCTTAAGCTGCATGCTGATCCCACACACCTAGTGCGTCTCTCCAGCTCTCTTTCATCTGCAGCTCTGAAGAAACAGCCAGCACACATGAAAATTGTTCAGATAATAAAAGTGTGGAGGGGTAGTTCCCCAAGTCATCCTCAGCCCGCAGACAGCGTGCAGACAGATATAGAGCCTGCGAAGATGTCATACCTGGATGGAAAGCGAGTGGAGACAGGATGAAGAGAAAATGAAAAAAAAAAAAATGGAGAAAAGGACCCATGATAGCAGAGCATATTGGGTCAGGAAAGAACAGGGGTTTATTCAAGATTAATGAACACATCAATCTGCCCTCGTATAGAAGAAAACATATACATAACTTCTATTAATGCAGAATATAACTCATAATAATGCATGTAAACCTTTAACCACAATCCCTCTCGAACGCTGACATGAAATGCTGAGCCTCATCGTTTTTAAGTGCAGCCAAACCAACCAAATTCTTCAACTACTACTACTAGAAGAAGTATTTTCCTTTAGCTTTAACATGTCACTACAAGTACATAAGTGTTATCTATATATCTAAGGTAAAAATACTCATTATAATAAACATTCTAATAGTGGGTTTTTATTACTCTTGCATTAATATACGTATATGCATCAGGTTAAGGTGGAGCTAATTTGAACAATTTTATATATTGTTGGGTGGTTTAATCATATTTTATAAACTTATCCTATTTTTGTTTGCAAAATCTGTAAAGTCAACTAAATATGTACTTAAGTGCAATACTTTAGTAAATGTACTTAGTTACATTCCAGAATTGAACATTCTTGATAATTTTGCAAAATATTTTTGACGTACTAGGACAACGAGTCCTTTTAGCCTCCCGTGCGCTGTCATCACAAAACAACATCAATCCCATTTTTGCAGTATGATGCACTACCTGCACTCATCTACAACCGGCTTATGTAACGTCTGCAGCAGCACTTTTGTACTTGTGTGATGACAGAGACAGTAACTATGAGTGGAGAGGGGGCTCAAGGCTGTAGCGTGAGTCCAGAGATGTGTTTTGCTGATGTTATCTGGACAGTCGTAAACAATTCTTACTCAGAACAGACCGGCTGAGACACTGGAACATGTTGATTGTAAACTAAAACATACTGCCATCCTAAAAAAAAAACCAAACTGGCAGACACACACGCTCTCTATCTGTCGTATATCCTCATACTTGCATTTGTTGTTGATTTTGTGGCTATTTCTCTTTTCCATCTGCCCTCTCACTCTCTTGCTTTCTGTCATCCTTCTCCCCTTTTTCTCGATTTGTTACACACTTATGGATCTTGTCTCTGCCGTGGACGTTATCGCACCTATCACATTCCCACTTCTTCTCATCTTTCTCCTTTTTCGGCTTGTCTTTCTGTGTTGGTCACAGCTCGCTGCCGCTCCATCACACGCACTCCCGTCATACCTCCGTCCCCCGGCATCTTTTTGGTGAAAAAAGACCGGCCTTTTCCTCCCCATCTCATCCATTCCCAAATGTCAGCGAGAAACTGAATAGCTTTTTAATTTTGAATGAACTCCTATAAATCTGCAATCCGGAGTCTCTTGCCTAAGCAGGTATGTGTTTGCTTTATGTGTCTGTTTATTTTGATTGCAGGGCTGGTTGGTGGACTGGAAACTGTCAAAACTTTGTCATATGCTACAGCACATCCACAGCCGTTTCATGGCTGGCTGCATCCAAAATGGGAACACGCTGAGGAAGCTCTGCCAAGCCTATCCATCAAAACAGACCCCAAAGTTTGGTCCTGTCCTGTATTTCTTGGAGGACTTCCTTTTTCCAGAAGCTATATAGTTCAAGTGAATCCTGACAGTCACAAAACTCACTTTTCTTCTTCTCATGCGTCGACTGTCATCAAAGATTTTGGAAAGTCTTTCAAACAAACACATAAAGGACACCTTTCTTCTATTAGCTAAGCCCTCGGCATGCAGTGTTTATGTCTGTTAGCAGACAGCTTAAAAACAACATGTCTGCATATGTCTGCCATCTGAATCCAATCAGTGATACAGACACAATTAATATTTCCTCCTCAGACCTTTTAATGAGTAATTTATGGAAATGTCCTCTTCAACCCTGTGTGTTTGTCTGTGTGTGTGTGTCATCTGCACACTGTGTGTACTTGCAATTGATAGGTGTTGACTAATGTCTTGGAGCCGATTAGGATACGTTAGCAGGTTTCTGCTGCAGTAATGACATTCCTCCGTGGGTCTGTTTTCCTCTTGTGTCTTGTAGTTTTGTTCAGAGCAGGTCAGCACGTTCGCTTCACCGTAGGCCTCGGCTTTTCCCACTTCATTTCCTTTCAAACGAGACGAGATGAGCTACAAAAGCGAAGGTGCACAGGAGACAGAAAGAGAGAGACTCCTGAATATTGTGTGTATTTGTCATTCAGAAAAAGGAAGAAAAATACCCTTGTTTGGGCACATGGAATACAATGAATTCAGTGTGCTGGATGTATTATATTTATGAGAGTGCAAGTTGAACCAGCATTGGGTTTTGTTACAGAACAGTAGTTCCTGACTGGGACCGTTTTCAACAATCACAACACATAGAAATGAACGGAGAAAAGGTTTTTATTAAAGTAGCATGAAGCCAAGCAGCAAAGAACAAGCGAGGGAGGAAGAGAAGATCATGTAATGTGACTGGTAAAGTGATAAAAAGGAGGGAGTGTGGGAGGAAGCAGGGGCATGGGAAGAGAAGAGAGGGGTGCAGAGGAGGGTGTGTGTATGGTTGCTCTGCTTGCGGATGTTGTAGATGGTAATTTTATACCTCCTCTGTGTTTTGACATTTGAAGACTACTGGAATCGCTTCATACCAACAGAAAGCCAGACGATTATTAGGCTTCTTTTCTAGACGTAAATAAAGGCAGCAAAGGCATCACTTTCCCATGATGACACTCTGCCTTTGTACCTGATATCCACGGCTATTTATTCAAATTATTACCACAAATATCTTTATAATTGCCTCACTTACACTTTGTTCCTGTGTTGCGTCCTCCTGTGGTACGAAGGTAAGAAAAACGACTCAGTGGAACAGCATGAGAGGGATATCTTCAGTGTTTGGTCCAAATAAGAGACAGACATAAAGTTGCTCCTCGGAGGAAACGCTGTCTGCATAATTTGGATGAGTAAACTGCGGTTGGATGGAGAGAGAGAGAGAGAGAGAGAGCTGGGAGTTAGTGGGATGGGAATGAGAAAAACATATCTAACTGTCCACATCATCGACAATGTGTTGTGCTATGAGCTCAACCTTGAGTGACCTTAAGACAGACCTGTGTATCTGCAAATGCACAATTACATTATATACGTGAAGTTATGTTTCAGTTTTCTCTGTCACAAGCTTTCATTCTTTTGTTCGTTTGGTCTTGTCTCTCTTGCACTGTCTTTCCTTATGTCATATTTTTATACACTAGTCCAGCAGTAAGTAAAATTTAGAAGCCAGAGCCAGGGTTGACCTCTCCGGATTGGCCACATCACTCACAAAACACCTGTCTGATCAAGTTTGCATTGATAATATTTAACGTCTGTGAACTATATAAGCCATGATCAATATTAAAAGTATTATTATTATAGTGACTGGTGCAACAGATTACTTGACATCACCTTTTTTAACTGAGTGCCACCCACTTGAAATCAATGAAAAGTGCTCAGACAAAACAGTATGAAGAGAAATTGCTTATGCAATTCCTCCAAAGTAAGCAACAATAGATCTACATTTTTTTCCCCAATATGAGCCATATGAGTGTTTTCTAATCTTCTGAATCTTTTGGTTAAGGTTTGGTTATGGTTATGCACAAAAACTACTTAATCAACTGCTGTTTGTTTCACTTTCAAAGCAGTTTTTAAGCATGACCCCAGTTGTTCATTACTGTGTGTATTGTGTATTGAAGTATTTCAACCCAAACATTAATCGTAGATTTGTAACGAATCAACCTGTAATCAAGGTTAATGGATTGTCTCTCCTTGTTGATATTGGACAACACCATCTTCCCCATCTCTCCTGCTTCATATCACACAAAGGCACCTTTTGTGCTCCTCCTTATACAAGCTGCAACACCTTAACGCTATCCACAAGCCAGGCGGCAACAATCTCTCTGTCAAGTGTGATATCATTCATCTGGAGCTGATTATGTCTTGGAGTCCAGTGCCATCTCTCAGATATGGTTGCTGTGGTCGTTGCCTGCCGACGTCTGTGTTGTGGTCATGTTTAGGAGATAAACCAGGTAGTATCTTGTTTGTATAGTCTTTGGGGCAGGTGATAGAGTGTGACTTCTTGGTTGAGCTGGCTTGTTATTTTGGGGTCATGTTACAGCTCATCCAGCCATTACATCGCTCCTTTCTGAACTTCGACACAAGGATAGTGTCGGGAAAGGTTTTGCTCCATGAAATTTCATTTAATGTTTGTTTTATTCAGTTCCCAATCCTGTCACCACAGCAGCTTCTACTTCTCCTGGGCTGAGCTTTAAATGCCAGAATAGAGAGGTCTGTCCTCAGATTTACTTCTCAATTAACCTCCACACTTTCCAACCTCTTTTTCCCTCTTCCCGTCTGACCTTCTCACCCCTTTCTCTGTTTTTATATCCATGCCCCCCCCTCTTCCAAACACAGGAAACATGTGCTGGAAAACCCAGCTTGTGTGTCAGTCCACTTTAAAGTGAGAGTATCAAGCAGGAAAATAAATACGGGATAGAGAAAGTAGCAGCAGAACAAAGTAAAACAAAATTGGCGTGGCTGCACAGCCGGGTTCTGGCTGATGTCCATGCTGATAGGGAGGCTTACGACCAGGCTGGGAGGGCGCTGGCGTTTAAAAAAAAAAAAGCTGCCTCTGATGCTATCATGTGCTATCGTTGTGCTATTAGACTGCTAGGGTTATGATTGTCGCTTTGATTGTGCTGCGCAGCGTGTGAGGCAGCACTCTTGTATTTCCTATCCCTCACTGAGTAATCGTTTGGAAAGCCCAAAAAGATTAGCGTGTAACTTTGACTCAGACTCGCTCTCCTGCTCTTGTCCATTTAATTTCCAACCAACTCAGGCCTCCCTCTGTATACGCCGGCCGCTGATCTCTCACCTGTCTAATCCTGCAAAGCTGACAGAATCATTTGTCCGACTTATCAGCTGAGTTCTGTTAACTGTGTATCTTCATTTTGCAGCCTGCAAGGAGCGAACCAACAGGTGGTGAAAAAGCACAGCGACATTGCTTTAAAGCTACAATCTTCTCAAACAAGTCGTGCATTGTGGGATGCAGGTTGTCAAATGTTGGAGCAGATTACATAAAGGTGTACATCACTCCTTTAATCACACATCAAAGACTCGTCATTGTTCGTGCCGACAGGCTGGCCCGTCCCATCTTGTACACTTCAAAGAGGTGGAAAAATCTCACACACAGACCCACTGTCACACAAGCACCTCTCACTTTGTCTCCACGCAGACAATTTAAGTGGCTCATATCAACAGTGCAAATATCCTTCAGTGGGTAAACTGATATCAGTAGGAACAACTTAAAACGCCTCACATAGGTGGGCAAGCGTCGAGATGAAAGTGAGAGATTTCCCAACAAGTCTTAACGACTTTGTTCTAGAAAGATCCTCGGTGGAGATTTATCTGGTGGAATGTGCGGGGAAATCGCAGCCTGCATATTAAGCAGCCCGGCGAGGGGAAAATACGATACAGAGGACAGATATGTTTAGGTGGTGGAGGGCGTTAAACATTCCTATAAAGTTGCTGTGGGGACAGGCAAGGCTGTGTTCCATGACCGTGTCCACATGTTGACAGCTTTACGCCTGTGGTCCTGTACTTTAACTGCTGCCTTGGATAAACTCAAAAGCCGTCGACTTTCACCGCTCGCTGTATAAACTGAGAGAAAATCTTGCCCCGGACTGAAGCTGGAAGCTCAGGTATGAACACTTTGGGAGGAGGGATGAACACTGTAGATGAGAATAGGAAGGCGCTTTTGTTTGAATGGAGGCAATAAATGTCTGCACGTCTCCACCCTCAACAGGTGCTCCGTCTAAAATCCAACAACAACAACCTCGGAGAGCAGACTTCAGATGGTCACGCTGGATGAGTTTGTTGAACCTCCCTCCTAACCCCTGTTAGAAAGCACACAGCTTGTATTTCCTCAGTCCACCTCTCAGGTCTCAGTCACAAGAGGAAACATTGTTGGTTTGGGATTCACAGAAAAAATGTCTCATGCTGTTAAAGGGTTAAAGGGTCAATTCCCCTAGAAACATATTTTCTCACTTACCCCCAGTGATATGAATCCATACAGGTAGTTTTGGTTTTGTTTGCCCAGATTTTGAGATACTGGTCTCGAAGTACATCTGTTGTAGCTGCTCTCTGTCAAAAAATCTGACAGTTTGTTCTGAGTAAGAGGCACCGATCCTGGAGAGGTGGTTGAATTTTTTCTCTTGCTCTCAGCATGGCCTGATGGATTGTCATGTCAGTCAGTCTGTCTACCACTTCAAGACTGAAAGATCTATGTATAACTATTGGATGGAGATGGACTAACATTTTACAAATTCGTTCTCTCCTGAGAATTAAATTTAATAACCCTGATTTCCCATAAGGTGCCACCTTGAGGCTAACATATGTTTTTTAGGTACATGGCTTGACAACTGTTAAACAGATTTCAATGACGTTTTTGTGGTGGTTTGTGCAAATAATGAATCCTGGCAACTTTGATTCCCCTGGTGATTATTATATTTTAAATGGTCAGTGACTGAAAGTGTCTCTGACTAAAATGTCTGCTTTGTTGCATGTGATCACACTCTTTCACTCGACGTATGTTTCTTGTCTCTTGTCACTGTACATACATACATACAGTATCCAGCACTTCTGTGCAGTGCCTTTAGGATCACTGTGTTGCAATCTAAATAAAGCCCACCATCCATGTAAGATAGGGCTGTTGAAGAGTAATTTATTATTGCGTAAATGTGCAAATACGTTGTGGACAGGCGTGCACAGGAGGCCGACCATCAAAACACATGTTTGCTTACAGAAGCTTTTTAGGGGAACTGCTTCCCAACATGTGCTGAGCTTTCGGATCCATACACAGTCCTCAACCAACCTCTCCACACCACTCCCTCTGTCCATTACCACCTCTCGTCCCACTTACACAGCGTCACAGTGAGACCGGTCCGACCCCAGCACCGGCTTTGATGACAGTATTAAGTGTTTCTAAGTGTGGCTCTCGTAAGCGTAGCTCCCTGTTCGCCTTGATCCTTGTTGATATGTAGCAATAGTGGTGGCATTCTGCGCCCCACAGGTGTTAATTTTATACATGTGAAGTAGTCGCTTTTAAACCTGATCATGGTCATGAGGATGGATTGAAAAGTAAGCATGCACAAGCCACAGACAAATATACAAGTGCACTGAGTCTATGTTTTTCCAAGGGCCAGCTGATGAACTAATATACATTTGGTGGATATGAGCAGGCTACTTTTAGGCTGAGGAGAAAAACATTCTCTCAGTCCTCCTATACGGTGCGAACGTTATTTATCGGCCCTCTAGCGCTGTAGTTTTTTGATGAGGCTGAAGTGCACACTTCATGTGAGATGTGCCTGAATTAGCTGAAACCAGTCAAACAAATTGTCTTTCAGTCAGCTCTGACACTTCTCTCCCTCCCTCCCTCTTTTCTTTCCACTGGAGCTCCTCGAAGCAGGAGAGCTGCACAGTGAGTGGATTTCAAAAGCAGCAGTCCGATGGGGCTCTTTATATGAAAGAAATAACTCCAGTGGTTCCTTTATGGGTGTTTTTTTTTCAGTGAGCACTTCTCAGAATACCCTCCCTTGACTTTCCTCTGCACTTTGTGATAATGGTACGTTCTGTCCTAATTACCCAGAAGTGGTTCATTCCTCCTGTGTAGGATGAATGAAGAAGTAAGTTGTGAAGCCAAATTCCCTTAAAAATCAAGTCAGAGCTAATGGAGATAAAATAGTAATATAATAAAATGACGATAAAGAAAAGCAAGAATCGGTGTGCCTTTATCTGGACAGCAAATACTGTACCACAAATGTGTTGTGAGTTTTTATCACCGAGTTCCCGCAATGCTACCATGTGAGAAGTTTCCTTTTATGATCTGGTTGCAAAACTGCACTCGTATCAGTGCAGGACTCCAATATTTGAGTATAAATAGCGTGAAAAGAGGAGTTGTGCCAGACAGGAATGTCCTCCTCAAGGGCATCTGTTGGATGATGCCCAGCGTGCCATGATGGGTGTTAAAATTTGCTGGACGGCAGCCAAAAAGCAGGAGGACTGAAAGAGAGGAAAAGAGTGAGAGAAATTCCTCTGAGGGGACTGTTGTCTAATACTATTTGTTTGTCCTCCTGCTCTATTTAGGAGCGAAAGAAAACAAGACAAGGAAGAAAAGACTGATGGACCTACGAGGTTGATGCAGAAGTCATGTGACTCAAAAGCGAGAGAATAAATTGAAATACAGCGAGAGGCCATCAGAGGACACGAGGGAGGAAACGAGCAGAGAGGATGTCTGATTGGCTGGAGGCAAAGAGGCAGAAAGGGAGAGAAGAGGTGAGAGAAACTGAAGATGGAGAAGTTATTTCACGCTTCTTGTTAGCATGATACTCTTCCTTCGCTGTGACCCACTGGATCTCACCCACACTGACGATGGCTGTACGTAAGAGTAAGCACGAAGCAGTGCTCGCTTCCCTTTTCTCTTTAATTACATCATCCCCAATGTTCCTATTTCTCTGTTTTGTTAAGCCTCTTTCTCGTCCCTCACTTTTGCACACTGTTTTTACACCATGAAACACCGGGGCAACTGGCAGCTATTCTGAGCGGCCATCACCTGGATATCAGAGACATAAAAACACACCGCTCAGGAATGGAATCTGAGCAAATGACCTTATAAAATAACATGCCAGAGGAGCTTTCAACAGCTCCTTCTCACTTCTCAAAGAGAAACCCCGCTATGCCACAGCAGAGCATAAAGCGATTAAGCAGGTATGTCAGGTATTGTGGAGTGATTTTGTGTATGTGTGTCAGCGAGGAAGCCCCGTGCGTCTGCACAGCTGTGTATCTGTACGCTAGTGAGTTGCCTTGTTTGTAGCAACAGGAGCTGCTGTCAGTTGCACACCACACTATTTTGCAGGGGTCAGAGGTGAGAGGTCAATGAGGTGACACCGGGATTGTTGGGAGATATGGAATGAACCGGCCCGGCCCCGTCACAGCCCCGACATGAAAACAAAAGGCTGTGACCTCGTCGTCCCCTGGGAAGCTTTTAGATGCCAGTAAAGTTGCTGATTTGGATTTTAAATCAATAGCAAGAAAACGCATCAGCTATAAGTCATTAAGCTCCTGGGGAGGTGAAAGAGATACTGAAGACATGCGGTCATTTTGCTACCTCGGTGAAAAGCGGAGTGAGAAATGACCACAAAGCAGAGTCATCGGTGCATTCCTGTGTGATGGGATATGAATCACAATGCTGACACTGAAGACACCCTGCAACTCCTGGCAATGGTATCACAATAAAGAACAAGGAAGTTAATGCCTGTAATTTTGGAAAATTGAGATTTTGTGATTATGACAGACACCAGAGAGAGAGAGAGAGGTCACCAGCTGGGCTGCGGCAGGAGGGGTGACAGTCGATGGTGGCGGTGCCGTCTCTGGTGCTTGAGATTTCACAGCAGCAGTGAATTCCTGGGCCCCGGCTTGTCACAGTGAGATTTGTTTCATTTGGTAACACAAAGGCAAGGCTGGCCCCCAGCACCAAACAGCCACTCTTGCTGGAAGGGCCACGCACTCGCACAATGGCACCTCTGTAACTCCGGCGAGCCTGCAGAAGTTTGCTTTTGATCTCTCATCACGCGAAGTCACACTCCAGAATAGAAATAAGAAAAAACGTACGTCTTCCTTCGACTATCTGGCGTCTGCTTTCTCTGTTTTGTTTTTGGTCTCGTTGTCAAGAGCTATTTTCAGCCGGGGAAGCTTCAATTTTGATTTCCACCCGTTGAATGCATCTCTTGATCTGAACACTCTGGAGAATGTGAGTAAAACAGGAATACTGGTGTAAAAATAGAAAAGACAGACTGAATAAAAACAGTGAGAAAGACAGATCTTTGTTACCCCCCCCCTCCCATGCTATTAGTGACAGAACAGGCCAGAGAGGCCATATTTCACAAAGCAGCATTTGATGGTGCTGTGACCTGCAAAACAAACAGGTGTTCAACAACATTATCTGACTTTCTGTCTGTCTCTGCCCCCAAAATTGTTGACCTTCTCTCCTTCAAGCTCCCATCTGTTACCTCCTTCATCCTCCAGGCTCTTTCCACCACGGCGGCTGTCCCTCTTTGGATGCACATGAATCTTCATGAGACAACAGACCAGGTAATTGATGTGTAACGAAGCCTCACTGTCAAACATAAGCAAACATTGGTTTTAACCCAACATTTAAGGTGTTGGACTGATTATCATTAGCATTCCTTGAAGCTAAAATCCTCTCAAACAAGTAAACATGGTGATCTAATGCATTTTTTTTTCAGTCATGAATGTAACCTGACACAAGGTGTATTAATGTTTTTTGAGTATATTTTGAAGCAGAATCTGCAAATCCCCACATACCAGCATGCAGTAATCAGTGCAGAGACCCCATTGTGTAGAAGCTCTGAGGTTAACCAGAAGACTTACGTGACTTCTCTACACATTACCCACGCGATGCCACCTTGTAGCACCAACCGCAGTGTAATGCAGCCGCTCAGAAAGAGCATGCCACCCATGCTTAAGCCTGGCACCCACAACCAGATGCTTGTGCCTCACCAGAGCCTGATGAGACCATTTGTTCTCAGCCTGGGAACAAGAGATGAAAAGAGACAGGCGACGGAAAGAAAGGACTGAATGTTGCCGCTGCTGCCAGTAAGTCAGGGATTTGATATCGCATCTTTGTGTGTTATCACAGGGCGGAGATCGACGTGGAGAGAGAGGGCGAGAGAGAAAAGAGAGAGGGAGAGAGAGAGAGCAGTGTGGACATGCCTGCTGTTTGCTTCTCTATCTCTCTTCTCCATCAACTCGGCGGCAACTCACCCAACAGCAGGAGGACAGCTTTCCACTGAACCGGCAAAATCTTCAGATGCACACACACACACACACACATCATACACATGAACATCTCACAACAGCTGTTTTCTATAACCCGCCTGATGACAAACAGGTTAAATCCTGCAAAAACATCCTAACTTTGCTTTTGCAAACCGCCGGATTCCTAATTGATCTGACGGCTTGAAAACAGCAGTCTTATTAAGTTGCATACCTGAAATACAGTGCATGCCAGTCGCCTGTATCGCTGCACTGAATCTCCTTATTCTCCCTCGCTGCCCTCTTTTCTTTATCAACTTCTTCACCCTCTCTTTTCTTCTGGGCTAAACCTCCTGCGCTCTTCCTCCTCTCCTCCACTTTCCCTCTCTCACGCTCTCTCACTTAACCTCTATCTCATCCTGCTCTCCTCTCTTCTTACGTATCATTACACATTTACGCAGGAGGCTCAGTGACAAGCTCTGTCATAAAAAAAAGGGGCCATTGTCCCAATTTGCTCTAAAAACCAATGTCTCAAGCCTGTAATATCATCAAATTATTGAACGCATTAACATTTTCCTGCTCCGGTATTGGTTTCCCCAGTGCAAACATACTATCATTGTCATCCCCTGACTCTCATATACACACGAGCCCTTCAGCATTCAGTGTCTCGGATGAACTTAGAGCTGAAATGCACACTTGCGCCACTGGCATAAGAGCAACAAAGGTCCACACAGGCCCTGTTGTCCTGGGACAGTAAGGTAGTTATCTGTGCCACAGTGGGAACATAAAGCAGTCAATAGATGAATGCTATCTTTATATCTACTCCACCAGAGGTGATTTGAAACACTGCCACTGGACGTCATAGAGCCCGACTCTGAAACACGGCCTTTGAAGCACTGACAGCACCGACAGAATCAGGCCAGCTCTTTGATACGGGTGGCGGGGAAAGGAAAACTTGAGCGTTAAAAGGAAGCATTATTTAGTTACAGCTCCATTAAAAGTGTTGAACTTTGGGGATGATAGGAGGAATAAAACACACTGGAAAGTTTTACAAGTGGACAGAAAGCGTTTTTTGGTATGATGTTTGCTGGGGCCTCGATTACAGAGGACAGTTTAAGTCCTTTTCAGGTGAGTAAATATTTGCGGTATATCATTATTTTGGTTCTGTTCCATAGTCTACATTTACATTTTCAGCTAATGGAGGTTAAATCTTTTAAATAAACACAATTACCGTATACCACACAAGCACAATAATCACTAAAGTGATTCTAAATTGAGAACTTGTGGTGTTATCCTTTGTTTAATCAAAAGTCCTCAGCTATAATGAAGCTCCTTGTTAGACCTGTTTGGGCTTGAGGGAATTTAGCTATCTACCCAAAATTCTGTTTATTTTACTCCTGCTTCCTGTTTTCCTATCACACATCATCTAAATGCTCTTTCTCACTTCCTGCCCGCGGGACTGCAGGTAAACCAAAACATTACGTCAGTGAGGAACTCGCGTCTCGCCACTTTGGGCCCTGGAGGGTTTTTTTGCACAGAACGATAAACACAATGGCTGGCAGTGGGGGAGAGAGTTAATTACTAAAGCCGATTCACTCGCTAATGACTGTTTCACTTCGGTGGGGTGTTTTTAATGGGATTCAGGAGTCGGGCTGAGCAACAGCACAATCTGTTTTTAATGGGACTTTGAATGGTTAGAGTTGACGCTGTTGCGCACAGAGACAAAGCCACTGCTTTTACTTGTGGTGCAGAGTGATCTCATTATAGGCTTGGTAATAAAAGAAAAATGGAGTGACTGGATCAGGAGGAACATAGAAAAAAAAGCGAACGACATTATCAACGGTTTCGCACTGCTCAGAACACACCCTGAGGCATTTCTTTCCCTGCAATCAAAGTTAATCTCTGTTGTTGTGCTATTACAACAAAAACTTTCACTGTAGCTCTGATTCAGTCTCAGGGAGCGGAGCAAAAGAATATATACTTGCACATACATTACATCGTATATAGAAAGTACAAAGAATTTATCAGGATGCTTATTTTCTAGAGATAGTGTGTGTGGCTACACATGGGCTGTATGTGGTGGCCAGTGCGGTGGGGTTAAGAGTCCAGGTGAGGTCATCTGCAATGTGCATGCCAGTGGAGTCATTGATGCACAATGGAAAGTCCCTCAGATCCTACTGAACTTTTTTTTCCTCATTTAGAAACTACTAGAGAAAACTTCACCTTCTCTAATTATGTTGAGTCGTCATTTTCCTGATTTAGGGTGTAGGAGCTTTATTTCTCTACAATTCTACAATTTCATTTAGCACACGCTTTTGTCCAAAGCGACGTACATCTGAGAGTAAATACAACACAAGCAAGGATCTAGTCAGGAGAAAACAACCTGGAAAAGTGCCATAAAACACTATGCTTAGGCTTTTTCAAACTTTCTTGATAAATGTATTTCTTGATTTCTGTTGTTTTTGAGATGTTTGATATCCTGACCAAAAAGCACATCTGAACATGTGAAAAACATCTGAACCCCACATCAAACTCCTTGTAAGACGGTTCCTGAAGTTAGTAACTGTAGCGTAATTACTGAATTTCACATTGCAATCCTTACACTACTCATTAAACTAACCTTTTACTAAAATGTGTACAGGCCAACACTGAACACGCTTTCTCAGCTTAAATCAATGACAGCGATGCATTCAACATATTAAGTGCACTGCAGGACTTAGAAAGGAAGCACAGCCGAGAAAAAGTAGAGAGGTGATTAGCAGAGTAACAATAGAGAGTGATGACAAAGCATTGAGTGTTTCACTGTGGACCCCCACCCCCACCCCCCAGTGTGTGAGTATCTGTGGATATGTCCATGAGAGAAAAGCAGAGAAAAGGAAGCTCTCACCCTGGAGTTATCGCCTCGGCCCCCTGCTGCACAACCAGGGATTACTGAGCTCTTTATAGAGACCACTTCCGCGTCCCTGCAGACCCCCGCCGCTCACCACTTGTTCACAGCATCGCACAATGTACATGCCCTGCAAACACACATATGATCGCATGCACATATCTGCTCAGACAGACTTGCTCATGTATGTTTCACAACACTGAAATCAGCACAATGTCGTCAGAATCAGAAACTGTGCAGCTCTTTGCAGCCAGTGAAGAAGTATCACAGCATTTGGGATAGTTATATTTTTTTTTACACTTTATTTTGGTTAATTTTTTTCCCCTGTTAAAAATCTATAAATTAACAGTAACACTATTATCCCTTTAAACTTGTATAGTGATATTCCATGCAGCACTGGATTCTCATTTTGATAAAGGAATTCATCTTCTGGCTTTACCAACATAAAATTAAATTGAAATAAAGTTAATCATACTTTATGCATATTTAAATATTTAAACACTGTATTTTTAATTGAGATGGACATTCATTTTCCACCGTGGCTGTTTTCATATTGAGTTCATTCAGTTTTTCCTGGAGAGCTGGCGCCATGAAGTTTTTAGCCATGCTAGCGGCATGGCTCCACCAATTCGCCCAGACTTAAACATCAATACAACTATAAGATGGGTTGCCATGAGCTCATGGTCCCCAGGGGGTGAATCCAAATGACTTTAGTGGCCTGTAAAGCATCACTGGGAGGTTGAAGTGTGTTGCATTGGTTGGATTTCTATAAAAATTCCAGCACACAATCATCTCCGCCACAGGATGGATTATAATAATTTTCGTGATCCCCTGAGTTTTCATAGCGGAATCATCAGATCAAATATTTACTTCATCCAGTGCTTATGATCTTAATTACTTATGATCAAACGCTTGCAAAACAATTCCATCAGCCACAGCTGCACTTTGTGTTTAATGCTTATTAGCAAATCTTAGAGATGGTGACCATGGTAAACAATACCAGTTAAACATCAGCATGCTGGCATTAGTATTAAGCTGAAAGCACCACTGTGGCCAAGCACGGCCTCACAGAGCTGCGAGTGTAGCTGTATACACCTTATATGAAGACCCACTGCAGCACCACAGTACAGGCAACCGTGAGCAGCTCCTGGACCGTCTACAAAGAGCTTGATAGCCGTGTGCGTCTGCTGTCGGGTAGAGCTTAAATAAGGAAGGGGGAGTGAAAGATGAATTCCTGGACGCTGAGCACATGTTCTGTTTTGCCCTCCTTTCTCCATTAGCCGCTCGGAGGTGTCAGTCATTTATGCCGGAGTATACTTGCACGTCCGCCGCCCGCAATGATTTACACCTCCAGCTCCGCACGACAATGAGCATGTCATTTAAAATAGCAGGTGTTCACACGCTGCTTAGCTCATGGAAAGCGAGTTAAAGGGAGAGAGGGAGAGACAGAGGGGTGTGTGTGAGGGGAAGGAGAAGGGGGGATGACTGAACCTGAATTAAAGTCATAAATGGTGCAGTCAAGCTGGCATGCAGGTCACTGAGTTTCCCGACCACTGCTGGGCCTGTTTCTCATCCTGCGACAATAACTTTGCCAGGCAGCTTCCAGCAGCACTGGTAGCAGTTATCCCGTTGCTGTTATTAGCTTTGGTGAAAGTCATGTCAGAGATATTCAGGTCAGTCTGAAACCACTGAATATAAAGCATAGGGGTTAGTGGGGAGCTGTGCATGCACATGTGTGTGTGCGCGCGCTTCTGTCTATGCACATTCTGCAATGACATCATTTTAATGAGCAAGGAGAGACGTGAAAAACTGTGCGCAGATGAAAACAGACTGAGAGGATTTCAAAATACTACAAAAGTAGTTTTAATTTCTGCTTGAGAGAAAAAAAAGAGCAGGAAGGTGAGATCAAGAGTTTGGAGCTGATGTTGCATGAAAAGATAAAAGTCATAGATGAGAGCGTTTTTAGAGAAACTGAAATGGATTCGCTCTTTTGTAAGAAGTGACAAAGAGAACAAATGGGGTGCTGTGAAGTCTGGGAGCCGGCGATGTTAACAGGCTGTCAGAGATCCCTTCACAGTCTTTCCTCTCCCCCGCCATCCCTCCATCTCTCACTCCCTCCTCCACCACCGTCGTGACCTTCCCTCAGAAGCCACTCTGACTCCTGCCTCTCAGCCTCACCTCGCATCAAAGGTGGTCGCATGGGGAGGGGTGGGGGGTTGTCAGAAAATACCCCCACAGAAACACACACAGCCTTTAAGTGGATGAAACAGGAAGTCTGCAGTAGTTCATGAAGGTTTTTCACAGGGAGGTTAACTCACTGATGCAGAACCTCTGTAGCCTTCCTGAACTTTCAACATTGTTTTGAATGATAATAAAATGCGAATTTTATGTGTCTTTCCTGGTGAAGGAGGGATTCACTGTGTTGCTCATTGACACTTCTCAACGTCCCATGAAACACCACAGAATATTCATATGGCTTTAAAGGGTTGGACGTTAGGAACAGAAACTATACCTTCCAACATTTTAAACTGAATTTTATATATGAATTAAATACATATTTTGATAATTTTACATTTGGGGTTTATCAACAAGCTTGAAGCTTTGAAGGAAAAACTAAGAATGATGATGTCGTCTTCTTTTGCCACAAAAATGGCAACGACAGTGGGCCGACACAGATTTACAGATTGTTGTAATCTGCAGAAATAACAACTTTCTCTTCCATGGAAAAATGTCACAGTCCACGGTGCTAGAATGAATAACGAAGTGAAACAAAACGGCAATTCAATTTCATTTTCTTGCTGGCATACCATTTAGATGTGCCAGGTTCCAGGTGTGTGAGCGCATGCTGGCATTTACTGTGACACTTAAATAGAAGAGAGCTATAATTGATGTCATTAGTCACACCTGTGCAAGTCAAAAGGCCTGATGCACCATCTTCACAATAGGTACCAAATGCATGCATTATTAATCTGTGTTTTTAGTCGATGTGCATATGTGTGTGTGTGTTGAACTGCACCTCAGTACCAGGTGCGTCTGCCACCTGCCAGCCGGTGTGAACAGTGTGAGGTCTGTTCTGTGATGCTCTCATCGTACCCCCATCAGACAGAAAGGTGTGTGGCTGCTTCCTCGCTCTTTCCCACACTCCAAATGTAAACTGCATGAAAACACACGTACATATGTTTGCACACAAACACACACCGAGGTCGAGAGTCCTACATTAATGTAGCTCGTGTCATTTTTTTTCCAATCGGCACAAGAAAGGCTTTGTGTATGTGTGTGCCCTGTCTATTGACAAGAGTGCTGCTTTAAAGATAAGAGTGTGTATGTGTGTGTGTGCTTCCTCATTAAGTGTTATAGTCAGGTTGTAAAAACTAGGTGGTCTTATCGCACTGTTGAATAATGGGACGTGAGGGCGCTAAGCCCCCTGTGCTTGACTCACTTCAGAGAAAGTTCAACAGCTTTGATCCAAAGACTCTATGATGGTCTGTGCTGGATGCTCACACACATCACTTAGTCAGCATCTTAACGAAGCCTCCTCTTAGCTCGCCACTCCTTCTCGTGTCGAAAATAATGAGGCGAAGAATGTCCTGAACATCATCATCGCCCCTCGATAAAGACGAGAGTCGCTGAGAGGAAAAAGAGAAAGAGGCAGAGTTCAGCTGAGTCCATTACTCCTCTGATGGTGGTTGGATCAAAGTAAACACTGATAATGGTTCCACCACAGTTAATAATACTGCTGCCCAAGAATGTTGGCTGGGCCGGCTACTCCCGACCTCACACGTATAATTGTACACACACAAACGTGCACGCAAGCACACATGCACACACTCCTCATTCCTCAATAGCAGTGACACATTCCAAGCTTTCTTCCTCTCTTCCCACAAACCAAACACTGCTCACTCCTTCTTTCTAATTGTAGACTTTTGATTTATTTGATGTGCAAAGGGAAACTGGCTTCCTTAGCTGCGCTCCCATCGGAAAACATGCACGCTCGCACACTGTACGCACACATAGAGCGGAGGCAATGACTCCATGCATCTCCCTTTGTAATTACAACACATACAAACTTCAGCTCCCATTAGAGCCTGACTTATCTCCCTCCAGAGACCTCTACGCTCTCAGTAGTTTCTCTGCCACGCCCTCCTTCACTCCCTGCATCTCTTGCTTCTTCCCTCCCTCCATTTAACAAGACCTGACAGAGGCCCTGCCAGGTTCACTTCAGTCACACAGCGCTCGTAGAAAGAACAAGTGGGGTACTTACGGATCAGTCAGTAAGGATTTCCAGGTTGCTTTCTCTCAACCTCCGCAGACACAGTCAATTAAAAGAGATACAGACAGATTTGACTAAGAGGAAGTGGAAACTAACTAAACCTGTATGCACAAGGTTGAATGGATTAGTGCTGTTTGCCAACTTTGGTAAATAAAGTTTGCCACATGGGAGAAAGTGATTCCTTGTCTTCCAAGAGATTGAGTAAAAGAATATCACAGTGATGCAGTTTTGCATACGCACACACGCGGGGATTGCTGGTACTGAAATGGAGAGAGAGCCCTTCAGTGGGAACCTACTGAAGGGCCCGAGCAAGGCTGCTGTCCATCTCAGGTTTATCAGCAGCGTCAGTCAGCCCCTTCCCCTGGGGGATCCAAAGCGTAACGATCCGGTTTCAGAGCTGGGTTTTGTAGCTGCTCACGATAGGACGGCCTCATCCTTTGCTGTGGCCCAGACACGGTGACAGGTGATGGGATTCTGACAGAACAAAGTGAAAAGGAAAAGAGACAAACCTCAATCATCTCATTGTGTGCATGAGTCCTTAACATTAAACTGTAATTAAGTTTTTATTTTGCCAGTGAGGAAGTAAAGGTTTTAAATTGGCCCCAGAAAGGTTAAAAACAGGCCTTCACATTTGGGATTATTATATGAGGTGAAAAGAACATCCCAAAGAGAGAAGATTAGTATTTACCGTTTGTGCTGTATCATCTCTGCTGTGCTGCTAGTAAACCATTACCTGCGCGAGGTGAGATGTGTGTACGCATGAGAAAAAAAGTTTCAGAGGGACAGCCACCCAGGGTTGAAACCAGAGACCAGAACTCAGAAGCACTTGCGACCCGCTTACGTACCCCCGTGCCAAACCCCACCACCACCTCCACCACCCCTCTCCTCAATCAACCCTCGCGGCCCTAATCCAGTGTTTACATAAAACGCTGGGCAGTAATGATAGCCATGAGACCATGGACCACCCCATGGCCCTGCACACCCTCCTCTCCCCAACCGCCCCCACCACCTTCCACCGCTAACCCAAAGCTGTTTTCACAGGAGCCAAATACCTTAAATACATAATTAGCGGGGTCATTTGTGCAATGGGGGCCCCGGCGAGGGCATGAGCGTGTCCGTGTAAGTCTGTGGGGGGCAGAGGGAGGATGAGGAGTGCAGCGAGGGGCAGGATATGAAGACGTGAGAGAGAGGCGGACAAAGACGTGCATTCATGGCCGTGGCCCCGGACAAACTTGGCTGTCGCCATCTTCAAAGGCCACCTCTGCCTTTCCTCAAAACCCAGAGGCCACAGGTTGGGGCAGCGAGGAGAAACATAACAAGGCAACATGGAGGGAAAGAGGAAAGGGGAGGATGGGGGAGGAAAGAGAGGGGTGTAAGTAATGAAGGAAAGGTTACAAGATCTGTAATCTGGGAAGGAAATAGTTGAGGCTGACTCAGAGGAGGTTGACGCCATAAACTAACAATTAGATCCAGTTTTATTTACAATGATGACTAAAGATATTTGAATTGAAAAGTAAACTTTATTTACAGTAAGCACAGAAACGGAGGGAGATGAATTAAGCTTTACAATGCATCCGCCACTGATCACCACTAGCAACATCCCCCATACGACCCCTGAACCCTGAACTCTGACCCTGTGCATTGTGGGTAGTCAAATCACAGTTTGCCCTCCGCAAGAGCCCAAAATTCCAGTGGACCATGTTTCACACTGGGAGACCTCCTTTGTATTATCTAACTGCACACACACACACTCACACACACAGAGCCAATTCAGCAGCCCTCTTCACACCTTGTCTGCCCCGTCGTCCCCCTCTGGCATTGTTTATGAAAGCATGTCCACTTAGTGCTGCCCTGTCTGCCCCCTCTTGCTGTGGTGCCGATTACCCACATCCTGAGTCCACTTCATTCCCTCTTTTCTTCTTTCTTTCCCTCTCTATACATCCCCTGCACTCTCACTCCTCAGGCTATTCTCACCTCCATCCTCCTCCTCCTCCTCCCTCTTTCCCCACCATGACATATTGCTCTCTTTTTCCTGCACGGTGAATACACTGCACACGCTATACTGACTCATCAATCCTCACTTCAGCACTCCCTCCGTCCTTATGAATGAAGCTGTGCATGTCAGATAAAAAACAATAAAATCAATCAAGCCTCTGCTCGTCCTTTTATCTTGACTTTATTCGCTTTATCCTCTGTTCCACCGGCTCGCAGAGCTGCTGTCTCTCTGATCCTCTCTCTCTTTCATGTTTCGCCTTTCTTTATCTGGCTCCCTCCTGAGGTAATAAGCCGGGGTGTATGGCCGGGAAGTGCAGAGGAGAGAGACTTTCATGTCCCTTAGCTCTGGGATTAGGGTGAGCTGCTCGGGGGAAAAGTAATAAAGCCCCCAGCACCTACCGTCTGCTGCTGGTGGATCCTGGAATAAAGCCCAGCTCCTGCTCAGCCTGCAAGCCTGGAAAAGCTCACATTTCCTGTATACACCACCCTCACATCCAGCTTCTGTCCTGCCTCCTGCCACAGCAACACATGTGGACTCCAGTCTTTTGAGCTTGCATAATCTATACATCTTTTACATTTTTGCGTATTATACAGTTATTTAGATAAAACCTCTGATACTAATGAGAGAGCAGGTTTTTTTTTTTTGGTGCAGGGTGGTCCCTCTAACCTCTGCTATACTGTCCAGCTTAGTATTAGTACTTATTTATTATTTCTGTAACCCCACTTCGTGCACACTAGACTGTCTCTGGTGCTGCATGACATCTTGTTCAAGTATATCCTAAAATACCACCCTTGAGACACAACGCAAACAAATTATGGGACTCAACATTTAGTGACCATTTTCATAAGCAGAAATATATTTATTGTTGAAAACATAAATATATAAATTATGATTATTGCTGTCTTTATCCAATGGAAGCCCAGAAGAAAAATAATAAAGGCTTAGTGATAGCGTAATGGCATTTTCTTGGATCAAATAGCTCTAAGTGTGGTCCCTGGTTAGCTGAGAACACTTATCTTACATAGATGTGAATGTGAACAGTGATGAAACATCAGCTTTATAAATATAGCACCAGTCAACTGATGATTAGTTCATTCACAGGTGGGCTGTGTGTCGGCGTTTTCTCTGTGATCAGACGTCCACAACTCAGCAGCAGGTGATGCAGCCGTGTTTCAATCAAACCTTTCCTCGTCTGACTCTCTCCGTCAAACTTCCTCATTTGAACGCAGGGTGGAAGACGAACGTTGTTTTGGTACTGAGTTGGCCTGGTTACACATTCAACACTATTACAGGAACTGGTACGGAAGTAATTGCTCAGGTTCAGGCCGGCGCTGTGCTGTTTTCAGGCCACCTCAGGGCACTCATCATCATCTGTCCTGGTGGTATGTGGCTGCATAAGGTGTGAGCACCTTCGCAGGGTGGAGTGATCAGAGATTTGTTCTCCTGTCAACAGAGGAGTAAAGCCCGGCTAAACAAGGAGCCCATTCATGCGCTTGTCGATTTGCTTTGCTCACTCCTTTACTCTTTCAGGTGGACTTCGCTCTTTGCAGGCACATGTGTGCTTGTGAGGCAGAGCGGGCGGGCATCTTCCTTATCACTGTTGAGAGTGATATGGGTGAAAAATAGCCTCACGTAGGAGAGAAATCGTGCATGAGCGCACGCACCATGTCTATCCCGCCTCATTCACGCACGCTAGAGTTGCTCTAACATTTTTTTGTGTGATTGGCATGAACCCATTACAGGTGCTGTTCACATGTTTGCATGAATTGTTAAAGGATTGGGCAGGTCTTGGAATAAACTTTTAAATGGACACTCACTATGAAGTTGCCATGTTTGAGCCACTGTATCCCCCGCTTCATAGCTCTGAAGCACTGACATACATGAGTTGACAAGCACTGGCAGCCATTTCTCCCTCATATATTCCAACCACTGCCCACATTTTTGCATCTTTTCCAATGGATTAAATACAGGCATTCAACCACAACAAAAGAAATAAACATAATTCCTGCTTGGATATAAGTAAGCTTAATATATTTCATAACAAAAATAAAGCATCTTCCTGTACTGACTCTCACATCTCCTCCTTGCACACATATATCCAAACCATATACAAGACTTGACATCATTCAGATATACTGTAATATAATAAGAAACATGGATGACAAGAATAACATCGACTAAAAAAAAAAATGACGTTGAGATTGTGATACTGATGGTTACAAAGAACCAGACCACACAGAACTCTTGCTTTTCTCCAAAATCATTCAAACATCTTTTTTGTTCTTTCTTTCTTTTGTACTGGAAGAGACAGAAAGCAAACGTCCACACGTATAAATAGTTTGTAAGTAGCGGCGCATCCTCCTTCTCAAATTCAACTGTACATAGCAAGTGGGCAAAGTCACAGACCAGCAGGGGTGTCACAGAAGATTTCCTCTTTGCTCAGAGCAAACATCCCAAAACTCAAAATGCTTGATACTCCATAGAGAGTCTTGAAAAAAAAACACCTCCATTTGTCTCTCTCTCTTTCTCTCTTTCCATTGTTTTTCCTATATCTCTCTCTTTCTTTCTTCCTGTGTACGCAAAAGTCATTTAAACAGGGCAGGGCACTTTCATGTTGCCCAGCTGGAGGTCATCCACCGCTGTTTTGGAGTCTGAGCACCAGATTCCCATGAAGGCTTGATCCAACTGTTTCATAGCCATTTCTGTTGTGCGTCTTGTTCAAACAAAGTCTGTCAAAATGTTCAACACAAATCCCTTTCATCATCTCTCGTCGGCCTCTTTCTGCAGCTCTACGGCATCTTTCTCTTTTCTTCTTGATCAGCGGCAGGGTTCAGTTGTCTGGGTAGGTGGCGTACCACAGAGGAAGTCATCATCACTGGTTACTGTTTTTAAGAAAAAGCACCTTTGGCATCTTATTTATTTTTTGTCTGTTGTCTATTTTTTCAGTCTCTCGTCTTTACAGAAAAGTGTTTTTTTTTTTTTCAAACAAAGGTCGCATGGCAGTGGGGAAGAGGACAGAGCAGGTCTCCTGTTGGTGGCATCCTCTATTTAAGTCCCTCCCACGCTGAAGTCCCTTGTTCTGATTGGTCTCACCTCACGTCCACTGTGGGAGAGAGAGAGACAAAGCTGAGATTAGGATCATAATTTACAAACACCATGCCTTTCATCATGAGTTTCGTCATGAAAAAAAAATCGAATTCGATTTTTACATTTTGTGCCCAATTGCATTAATTTGTTCATGCGTTTCAAACAACACAACACACACACACAAGACCCACAATGTTCTGAATCATGTTTCTCCAGGCATTATTATGTGACATATTGTATGTGCTCAAACTAAAAGACAGAGAGGTGGACAAGAAACGTTTTGTGGTCATTTTTTTCTTTACAAAAAAACTCTCTCTTTTAGTTTCAGACAGAGATGATAGAGAATAAATGCAGTGATGGCAAGATGATAAGGAAGAACAAAAGCGAAAAAAAGAGAGAAGGGCGTCTTTTAAGCAGTGAAACAAACAGTGACTGATAGCAGGTGCTCTTGTTACATAACACAACAAAAACAGTGCACACAACCACACGCAAGCACGACACCGTGACACAAAGCAGATGTATGTAGTGTGCATGCTCAGCAGGCCACAAAATCAGCTTTCAGGAATGGGGCGCGAGCAAGGTACTCCTTAGCCCTCTCTCTTCTCACACTGATTGGCTGTTACGTGATTGGTGATGGTGATTGGCAGGCCCTCTTTGTGCCCTGATTGGACCGGTGCAGTGCCAAAAGGTGAGAGGACACTGCGGTGCTAAAGTCCTACCTGTTCCCTTCACAGCTCTCCAGTGGACTTTGGGTAATGAGTGCAACTTTATTATGTCGCCAATAATTCCTTGCTGGGGCTTAGCTTTTTAGGTTTCCTTTTTTTACCTTTAGCCCTACGGTGGCCTGAAAACACAAAGTTGGGATAGGAAGGAGGGTTAAAAGCGAGAAGCAGGGTTTATGGCATAGAGAGAGGCACAACAGCCCTGGGACAGAAGCAGAGAGTGCAAAGATATGACACACTATAAATACTTCAGATGCCTTATCAGCACACATCACAGCGCTTATCTGCTCCCATGGAGAGAAAGGCTTCAGATCAAGGCACTGGCGGATATAACTGCTGTCATGCCAAGCAGCCTTTGGACACCCTCCCTTAACACACAGACTCGCGTACACTTTCACACACATCCTGGCCTAACAAGGCACAAACACACAAGCTTTACAGTTTTGCAACCTCACAGGTGTGTCTGTCTGTTTAGGAGCAATCATGGAAAGAGGTCATCCAGTGCAAAGCCAAAGAGCCAGACAGAGAGACAGAGAGAGAGAGAGGCCATTAGACAGATAGAGGACGGCAGGAAAGCATGATGATGCATGATGATGTCGGGATGAGGGCTCAGAAATCAAACTCAGCCTTATTGTGATTTTACTGCAAAAAAAAAGCAAAGCTGGGACACAGTGATAATATATTGAGGATGTATAAGAACTTTGAGCATCAGATTTACCTGTTTCTGCATCTGAGTGCTCCACCACATGATGCTGTGACGTGCACACACACTCCAGGTGGTCTTCTAACCGCACGAAGACCTCTTTCAGCTTGGGTCTCCTCCTCACGTACTCCACCTTTGCTACCTGAAGAGAAGAAGAGAGAAAAGGTTAGCTAACACAGCCAGCTCCACCGACGCCATTACTCTCGGCCGTGCGTGTGTCGTCGGTGAATGTGCACACTCTTTGCCCGTCCACTAACATCAAGAGGCGTAGCGCTGTGACTGATGACTCTTTCATAAACCGATTCATAAAAAAAAGGGGGGGGAAAAAAGGCAGCCGTTACTCTGCCTTGATGTGTTTGAAGTGTGACGGCAGCATTCCTCAGAGGCTGGTGCATTGAGTTCTGCTTGCTGTGTGCTCTATGGGCTGTTGATCAGGTGTGTAAATACTGAATGGAGTGTATGACCCTGTCAAAGCAAGCTCAAACAATGGGAGAGGAGAGATGGAGGGTAGGGGGGGAGCGGTACACACCCTAAGGCCCAGGGAAGGTTTACCCTGGCAGGAGAAGAGAGGCTGGGAGATCCCCCCTCTCTCCCTCCCCTGCTCCAGGCCTGGAGCATCCACATCCAGAGACACACACCTAAACTCCTTCACCTTGTTCTAACATGTAGGCTGGCTTTAAACCACATTAATACTTCTTCATGGCTTAGGGAAAGTGTTGCTTAACATGTGCATGCAAGAAATACAGTTTACATGGTCTAATCTAAGCAGTAGAACCCCGGCCCTTTCAATCTAACCAACACAAAAGCAATGCAGGAATTCTTATCCTTCAGTCCAGCTAACACCCTCTCAGTTTAACACAACAAGGATTGACCTCCACTTCCCACCCAACAGCTAGTTATGAAAAGGGCCAATCCTCGGAGGGTTATGAATAGGCTATGTTGATTAAAGCTTAGATGAAAGCTGAATAGAGAAGGTTGCATGGAGGTTATGATGATCTTGTTGTGTAACTCAGGGGAGGTGGCTACATGCTTTTCCCTTCTCTGATCTGAGTGCCAAGGGCAGGTAACCTCCCCATCCACCACTGAGGGCCCCGGGGGCCACATGGAAACAATATCCCCAGCTTCACCTATCTTCCTGGTCACTGCACGGGAGAGGATATTGGCTGACAATCTCCCGGCACTCTCTGGTGTTATGAGCAACACAGTTTTTTTTCAGTCAGCGTGACGTTCACACACACACACACACACACACACACACACAGACAGACACAGACACAGACACAGACACTCAGACGGAGGGCCAAAACTGATGAGAGGCTTTCTTCCTCGATCCTGCGAAGGCATAATGCCAAGGCTGGCTCTCGGTGGTGAATTAGTCATGCAGACAAACGAACATACCAATCCCTGTCTGACAAAACAAAGTGTAATGTTGACATTCACACAGCTCGGGCTGCCTCATGTCAGTGCCGTTACAATGGCTGGAGGGTCGTCTGGCGAGGCTAAGACCGAATTCAGGGACCAGCGGTTTCACCAGCCGCTCCTTTGCAACAGTTTCTTTCCACGGAGAGAAGAGAGGGAGTGAAAAGAGGGTGAGCAAGCAGAGGAGGTATGTAGTGAGCAAACAGTGGACAATGGTGTCTGGGTTAGTGGTGGTGTATTTGGTGTTATCGGCCCTGACAGAGAGAGAGAGAGAGTGGGTGAAAGGGCCAGAGCAAGGTGGACCATCATTCTCATTATGGTTGCGAGTGTGTGTGTGTGTGTGTGTGTGTGTGTGTGTGTGTGTGCAAACAGAGGGGGGTATTTAAGGAAGAGGGAGGAGGGACTGACCGTGATCATGACTAGCATAAGATGACATTCATGTGTTACCTATTAACATTTAGTTTCTGGGTTCTCTGCAGGGGAAACTCATTACACTAACAGGAGAAATAGAGAAGCTATCAAAGGTTTATTGTTATCTACCAAAAGTGTAGACAGTATCACAGAATGACGTGCATTTCCCAGAACGCCACTGCTAATATTTGAACAAATCGTCTAAATGATAAACTGAGATGGAGGGAGAGAAAGATGCAGCTGTCTTTGTGGATGAGCCGTTGGTTGTGGGAATCTCTAAGCTGAGGGGCGATCAGCGAGAAGAAGAAGCCAGTGGGAAGCCAATATGGCCAGTCTGACACTTACTACTGAGGCTGATCCTAATGACTAACACACACACACACACACACACACACACACACACACTCTTCTGGCCAAACAAACAGCTATTGACAGACGTATAAAGCGATGGGCCCCCTGGATGAGAGGCCCAGTGGTAGGCTTGTCTCCTTGCCCCTCACACAACAGGGTTAAAAACAATCCCTGCAGGAGTTACTACACACACAAAAGCACACACACACACACACTCACACTTTCATATTTGAATGTGGATAACTGAGCTATAATACTTCTCAATCAGCCTCTACTCTGCCCACTTTGTCAACACTCTCCCTTTCTCTCTTGTTTCCTGTTTCTTGTGTTATGAGAAAGAGTTGATACTTCAGGAATGAAGGTTTTCCACTCCCACAACTTTTCCACTTTACATCCACATTTAATTCTACTCAATTTTTAGCCACTTCTTCACAAAGAACACCGGCTTCCGATCCGGCGCGGAGTCAATGACTTCCCACATAAAACATACATCAGAGAGAGACCCCCATGCTACGACGAGGGGCCCCTCACTCTCTTTGTATAAATCAAAACCGCTCTAAACTCCCTAGAAAGCCGGGGCCCTGAGAAAGAGTCCCCCGAGCGGCTGTGGAATGATATCCGATCCAGAAGGTTGGGGTGAGGCAGGGGGCTCTGGGAAGTGCACCCCCTTGGTTTTTCCTCAGTGTCTCTGCAGCCCTCAGTGTGAAGCCGATTGTCCCGCTCGGGCTAATTGGGAATTCCCTGAGCACGAAGCACTGATGAGAGCATGATGGAGGGGAAAGTTTTACTCCAGCCTTCCAAGGAAAACACAACGGGGATGTGGATGTGCACCGCGGGCCATCGTGAACTGGAACAGCGACAGAATTGAGCAAAAATAAACAAGAATGGATGTGTGTGTTTGGAGAATGGAGGGGTGGGAAAAGGCAGAGCAGGGTGGCAATTCATTTATCAGGATGGAAATAAGGCAAGGGGGATACTCAGAGCTGGTGCCCCAGAAAAAAAAGAGCTCTGTTGAGATGCTACTGTTGAACTGTGAGCAAGTGGAGGAGAGGTTGGGAAAGTTGTGGGGAGGAGGATTGTAAAGAGGCTTTTGTGTCTCTGTCTGTCTGGTTGTCTTCCGAAATCGAAGAAAGAAAAAATGACCAAGAGAAGTGAGATGATCTGGAGAGTGAGAGAGAGCAAACCACAGAAGAAGAAACTACCAATCTACCTTCAAGAACCTACAAACCAAGTCCAGTTGCCTTTGATTCAACTCTTACTTGAATACCATGAAACACGCGCTGCAAAGGTGCCGCTTGCAGAGAGGATGAAAATGGTAAACTGTGGAACTCGGCTAGTCAGTACATGTATGTCTGTGGCAAACAGGTTAGTTAATGGCGTGACTGAGTAAATGGCGTGTGTGCTGATCATGCCTGTAGATCAAAACGAATCAGAAAAGAGTCTGTGTGATGGTGTAACTTTTGCTCTTACTGTGAAAAACTCACCTGTTTTTTACATCTCTCAGCTCATAGCAAAAGGATTGGACAGATTACAAAAATCAGGAAAATAAAGCGTCTTATCAAAGAAAATGGTTCATGTCATGATACAATACTTGGAGATTCAATAAGGTGGTTCTCCAGCTAATGGGCGGGGTCATTCATCCACTTTGATGGACACTAAGTCATTTGTCAACTGCCATGAATGAAGTATTGAGATGAGATAAAACGGTCAGGTGATTATTTCTTAGTTTAAGTTGTAGTATGTCTTTAATATAAGACACAAAATGTCACCCTTGGCTGAGACAACCTGCCGCTGCCCTCTGCTTCAACCCCACACAACACACACTGAGGGCGTCGGGTGGAAGAGGTTATCACAGGCAGTGTGTGGAGAAGAGAGGAAGCAAGGAGAGCATTTATCACGTCGCTCACAATGCAAAAAGGCCAAAAAGGCACTTCGTGGCACACTACTCTCACTCCACCTCTCTGACAGACACACATTTATGTATCTCCAGATGTGAATCTATCTGCCCCTGACCGCATTGTGTGCTGCGCTGCCCCATCATGCAATACCAAACATCAAAGAGTCGATAGATGTGTGATCTTTCTAGTTATTTCTCCTCTCATTCCCGTCTCTTTGCAGAACACAGAATTGCAGATGAGAAAAAACATTACAGAGGGCTTAAAAGAGGGAAAAGTAAATAAGATTTTAATGAGAGAGCGCAAAAAAGGTAGAGTAAATGGCAGAGACTGACAGAGGGGTAAAATTAGAGAGTGGGAGATGGCTGTGTTGCAGGAGCTAGACACAGAGAGTGAGGAGGGAGTGAACAACTATTTCACATAACAGACAATCAGACTCCAAGACTGAGGGGGACTGAGCGGAGAAGAGAGGTGGAGGGGGAGGATGAAGTCAGAGGGGAAGAGCGAAAGGGAGGACAGGAGAGGAGGAGTGAGGGAAAATACAGAAATGAAGTAAAATATGATTAAAATACGGCTGCTACTTTTCCTGCTCACGCTGATGCATTCCAGCCGGTGCGGCAGTAGCCAAGCTCTCCGGCTTCTGGCGAGATCTGGACGCTCCCATGGTCTCTGACCTGCCCCGCAACCCCCGCCGCGCACACTGCACACACATTTATACACACACACAAACTCCCTCACCCTTCTTCATCCAGTTGAAGAGCTGAGTGAATCAAAGGGAAAATAATTCACAGCTGCACGGGACTTCAAACAGGGAGGCCCCTCATTCCCATCTGCACCCCCCCAAGTAATCCACAGGACCCCTCAGACGATCATAAATCATGCTCACTGTATCACCGTCACACTGTCTTTTATTTATGAAACACCCCGTAAGTCAGGGTCCCACACAACCGCAGGGCTACAGCTACTGCTTCCCCCAACACCTGGATCTGACCCACTGCTGCTGAGGTAACTGTCAGTGTGTGTGTGTGTGTGTGTGTGTGTGTGTGTGTGTGTGTGTTTGCGTGATGGGGTCGGGGCTGGGGCCAATGCAGAGAGATGTGTGGACCCCCACACTCAGCACTGTGGCTACATCCGCCTGGCCTCTGTCAGCCTCCACTTTGATCCAGCAGCCATCAACACTTCATTACTCTGTGGCCCGTCTTCCTCTTGCTGCCGCTTCACACAAATGGCCTTGTCCCTGCGCTGCGGTGGGGGAGTTTACGTAGCATCGCATAGGGCTCTCTCTCTCTCTCTCTCTCTCTCTCTCACACACACACACACAAACACACACACTCTCCTTCTGGGGTTTACACAGATGTGCGCCGACGACCCTCTCTGACCTCTGCAAAATACTCATACATACGCTTCCCATCAAAAGTTTCCAGCCACTAAACAAAACCAAATGAGAAAAACTGGACTTTATTGTTGGCAAATTATGCCGTACTGATTCGATTAAAGCGCCTCCTGACTGCGATGAAAAGAGTCAGCCCTCGTGTTTTGCTTCTATTTTTGTTAACTGTGTTAATTTTGAAAATTAGAAAATGTAAATACCATTTACAGCACAAATACTGTAATTTGGCCATTTTTTACTTGCTTTGTGGGACTCAAGGGTATAATTAGCAGCCCATTTATGCTTTCTCCCTGTTTTTCTTTTCACTTTCGACAACGTGAAGCCCTCTCTGAGCTGCCCCCATTTACCATCAACGACATATTTGTGCAGCTGAGAACACAAGAAAACTTTTGGATTTCCTGGATTACCTTGATTACCTCAGTAAATGCAATCACAAACTTCAGGAGCAGTCATATCTGCTCATGTGGGTTTGTGAATGAGGAAGAGGAACATAATAACCTTACAGACCAAAACTGCTGCAGAGGCCTGAAGAGTTAATGAGTAAGAGAATGAGTGACAGCTCCTTTATTTACCTGTGTCATGGTCTGTTTAATCAGCCCCATAGGAAGAACGAACAGAGGAGCATTTACACTATGCAATCTGCATGCAGACACTTTATCATGCAAGGTGCATGAGCACATCTGGAGGACAGATGTTTGTTTTTACCTGACATAAAAAGTTTAGAAATAACAATAATTAGGTTCAAATGTAGAGAGACGTGCGTCTAATTGCTGACCGAGCGTCTTTTTTGTGCCTTGAACGCACCACAAGATGCACTATTCAGCAAATCTGCATAAAATTTTGAAGCTTTATTGGTGTGAAATTAATGATTAGAAAATCAAAATCACCAGTGAATTCGTCTACAAAGTCTTGGAGCCAAAAGCACTGAGAAAACCATTAGAAATACTGGACGCAGCTGCAGCCGTCAGCAGACAGAGGGGAAGATGTGAGGAGGTACAGCAGAAAGGAAACAGGAGAGATGAGGAGAAAGAGGTGAAAAAAAAGACAGCAGAGAGTAGGAGAGAGGGGAGGTGAAGGATAAAGAACCAAAGAAGACAAAGTGGAGGATTTGTCCTGCGCCATCAAAATGCAGATGATATACTAATTCTGACATTTGTTTTCATGTAATTTCATCTCGATCGTGAAAACTCAAGAACACTGTAACAAAAAAAACTGGTGAAAGTGTTCTGCCAGCCTTCTGCGATAAAACGCCAAGAGCAAAACAGAAATGAGAAGAAATGTGGAGGAATCACTTCGGTGGAAAAGAAAGGGGAGAGCCAAGATGTTGGGATGGGGGGAGTGAACGTGGTGTCATTGAAAGTGCAAAAGGAGGTGGGCTGGGGATGAAGGAGGAGTCACAGGAATGCTGGGATGATAGAGTCTGAACACATATAAACTCATTAAGAATTTTGCTTCCCCAACTTTCTGTTTTTCTTTCTATCTCTGCCATCTCTTTTAGGAAGATCTCTAAGTGGCTGCCAAGACTCTTATCTTTACACTGCTCTCGTGTACTCTGTCCTTTGGATGCCACGGCATGCTGACAACACAAAAACAACAATGTAAATAAAGCTTTAAAGGTACATCTATGACAGTGACTGACCAAAGTGCAAAAGAAGTTCAAGAGAAATGCAAAAGAGTGACTCCAAGATCTGCCCCTTCTCCCTCGGGCTAATCCTATTTAAAAGTTGCCTTTTTTATTACCCCACCGCTGAACAGGACAGGCTTGTACAGTACAGGGCCTGCACAGACCCATTCTCCTTTTTTTTTAGGGTCTGTAGCATGAAAAAGGAAAGAGGGAGAGAAACAGAAGAGGGGGAATAAATAAATAAAGGTGCATTTGGACAAATGCATAGTGGCATGAGATGGAAAGAAACACAGTGAGAGTGTGTTCTTTTCCCATCCTCGGCCAGCAGAAGGAAAACAAGTCAGGCTCAGGGTAGACGGGCAACATTTTTAGCTTTCTAATAAACGGAGGGAGAAGCACAAACTGAACCCCTATTCAGACGAACTGCTGAGAGGACAGACAGAAAAAAAAAACTTGGCATGAGACAATGTTTCTCACACACAATGTGGTGAATGTCTCCTGACCGGAGCGAGCCCTGACGGGATGACCTTTTCCAGGGATACGACGCCCCCCTTGCCTGCGGCTGGAACCGCATGGAAAAATGGCCCCCGGTGGAACCCTCCCCGCCACGCCTGAAGGTCCCTCTCCAGTCTGTGCACCCGTTTTGTCCTCGGTGTCATGAGGGGGACACGGACAAAGTCGCATGGATCACGACATTCCAGGAATAGCTGAATCAAGCTTTTCCGCCGTCGTCAGTGTCTCCTCGTCACTGTGATCACAGACAGAGCTTCCATTGAGGATGATAGACACCGACTGTCTGGCAGACAGAGGGACGGACAAGCTTGCATGCAGACAGACGGACACACAGGGTTGTGCTGTATATCAGAGCTTGACTCTCTTACCGCACTATGAGTCAGCATTTCTGACCATAAACCCTTTGCCCTGGATTCAGTGCCCTGTGCCCTACAATGGCCGTCTTGTCAGCGCAGCCTCTCTGTCCCGACTCTGCGACTAAAAGAGAAGGCCAAAGAGAAAGTCCCCTTATCCATACTGAAATCTCCCTGACCTGTGCCAGTGTGGAGGCAGCAGGAGGAGGACTTGGTATTTGTTTTATTACTCTGCTGCTCTATTGAAGCGGCGTCTTTAAAAACCAGGAGAGAAAACAACGTCCCAGCGCCCATGGACCGGGCAAGATCACAATGATTAAAGAGACGAGGCGACAGAGTACAGAGATAGACCCAAAGAGAAACACAAACACAGTCAGAGTGTTCCAGGCAGTCCTGTTTATCCCCCGGTTGTCTCTTACTCTTACAGAACAGAGCACATAACTCCCATACCTCCAAACAGAGCCGCGCACTGGCTAACAGTCTGTAGTGTAAATACAACAGAAATAGGAGTCAGCTCCAGCCACGGTGTCTCCGCTGATCCTGAACAGAAGGACGTGTTTTGGAGCCATCGATGCCAACATGCCTCTGAGAGCAGTGCAACCCCCTTCAATCCCTCTCCCTTTCTCTTTGTCACCTCGTCTCCTCCAGGCTCCCTGCTTCCAGAAAAGACAAAGGGCCAAACAAACACGGAGCAGAGAAATAGCTGTGCAGCAGCCAGTGACACTCAGACACTCTCAAGGTACAGGAGACTGCTTCTCCCTCTCTCTCTCCCTCTCTCTCTCTGTCTGTCTGTCTTATATCTGGCAGGAGCATCCCTCTCTGGTCAACCCTTCAACAGATGTCCTGGCTTGAAGGTGCCAACAACCCTCCCTCCCTGTATTCTCTCTCTCTCCTTCTCTTCCTCCCTCCCACTGTCCTGGCACAGCCGCCCTGGCTTCTCGCCAAACATGGGATAGAGTGATGAGGAGAGAGGGTGGTGATTGGCTGTAATGAAAGGAGAGAGAGGAGGGGGCAGCGGAGGTAAGGTGGCCGCGATCTGGGGACTGGCCAAGGGGGGGATTGAAATGAAGAAGAGCTCTAGAGGAAAGAGGGAGTAAGGTAGGAAAGAAGGGTGAAGGAAGGCAGGTTGACCCAACCTTGCCTCACATGTGATTTACTTACCTGATGAGAGGGAAAGTGGTGGAAATTTTTTGTGTGGAATAAATGAAGCAACAATGAAATATGTAATGTTTGTTTAACCTCTTAATGCAGTAATGATTTGGAGTGATTGTGGATGTACTGGAGTGCGTGTGTCTTACCTTAACGGTGCGGTGGTGCTTGCGGGAAGGGTGACAGCGCATGTTGCTCGTGTTGCAGCAGCCTGTGCAGCGCTTCACCTCCACACAGGGCGGCCATATCAGGAAGTTGGCAGACGTGGGATCCACCTGGCTCCTGGGGATCTCGTAGATCACCGTCCGCGTCTTACACACCGCCGGGACCGCCTCCTCTACTGGAAGGGAGACAGAGAGAGGGAGGAGTCGAGTTAATGCGTTCGGTCTGCGTGAGCGTTCAGTGACACATTTTCCGAATGCAAGCGCTGATGCATTGTTGTAATCAGTCCTTTTCACTCCCAGCTGCTTCACGCATTCCTTCACTGCTCATTATTTGATGACTCACTTGATGTGGGAGATGTTTGTCTTACCTAAGATCACACCCAACCTCTTTTAAGGCTGTTAAGAAGACAAGCTATCCAAAAAGCTGATCTCATATCAGCTAAGGAGCTTCGGGATCAAGTCGGTGAGACAGAAAGAAACTGTGCCTTTGTTCAGAGGCCTCACTGGGGTTAATACAGCGTGACTAGGCCAGAAAACCTTTATGTCCGCCGGTGGGAAATCTAATAATGGCCTTTGACCCCGTTGGTCATAGTGAAGAGAGGAAGGCAGTAAGCATTCATTTCAGTGAATGCTCTGACAGGCACTTAAACCTAAAGATGTGACAGAGTGTACAGTAAGATGCCATTATGTCATTAAGTAGATATGTGCATCATGTACAGAATGTGAGGGCTTTTGTAAACAGCTGCCAAAATGTTATACTGTATCATACAGTCACGCTACAGCACACATACATGAAATGCAACCAGCCACTTTATCCTGCGTTGCTTTAAACACTGCTGTGCTGGGAGAGATGAAGAACACGCAGCCACACACACACACACACACATTGCACACTACATGGTATTCTCCACGCCTCGATCAGATATCGTACTGCGTGGCGTTTTATGAAGAAATCTGACTGAGAGCCCAGGCGAGCTGCAACTTGAGCCCTGAATGTCTGGAATTTCCACGCTCAAGGATATATTTCTCTCCTGACGCGTGTGTCTTAGATCTGCAAGCCTCTGGCCAATTAAAACGCTTCATGTCAGACGTCCTCCTCAACCTCGCACACCAGTCTCGTTTCTCATGATTCCTTGATTGCCATAAATGCTGGGTAGATGTCTTCATTAGGGTTCCTTTTATCCACAAAAAAGCAGCACGAAAGCCACTAACTATTAGCTTTGTTTGAAATTAGTGTAAAGTGATCGGTTTCATCTCCTGGGAACTCATGTTTAAGATGGAGGTTATTTTTAGGCCATCATGACAGTGTAAAAGGTCGTGCCAAGTTGTGATGCATATAGCGCCAAATGTAATCATGATGCAACCTCTGAGCCGCACAGTGAAGAATATAGTGTTCATTCAGTCTTACCGATGCTCCTCTTGCGCCGGCTGTGGAGCTGGGAGCTCTTCAGGTCATTGTAGTAACCGGGATGACGGGAGTAGTTCTTATGGTGGTTGTGGTGCTTGTGATGCTTGGGCTCCTCGATAACATCGTTTCCCGTACCTCGTCAAAACAGAAGCCAGCCATATTAATAATGTCACACAGAGAAAACACAAAAAGCTTATTCAACCAATAAACTGACTGTGAGTCTGTCAACCACCGCTGCAGCTTGAACAGCGCTGAATGACTGTGGTGGGTGGCATGCTAGGCCTCACCAGAAGGCTGCATGTGATCCACTATTGATGTTTTATATATCCCTTCCACAACAAACAGTTTGGTTAGTCATGCGACCATAATGAGATGGTAACTTCCTGGTTCTTGTGCTGTGCGTAACACATGCTTTGATTCCCTGAAGGGCTTAGGGTTCCCCAACGTGCTGGCTGGCAGGCGGGAAGGCAGGGGCGACTACTGATGATGACACAAATTGAGGTAAATAGTCCAGAGTACTCCGGGTACAGTCAGGAGACCCAGTTTTACACGCCCGTCTGTGTAATTGCGAGCTTTGTGTGTCAGCCTCACTCACTCATTTGGCTGAACTTTCCCAGCACGAATAAAGTATCTAGACGCAGGTGAGTCAGCATGCTCCTTCAAAAACAACCAGCTTTCACAGACGCACAGGGGACTAAAGTGGTCATTTGACAGGTGGTACTCAGCCGCCATTATCCCTGCACCTAATTAGTGGTTTCGTGTCTCTCATTTACCTGAAAATGTTTGCTTTTTCAATCATTCAGTGGCTCGGAAAAGTACATGTTTTGCTATGCTGCAGTGGTAGCTTCTAAAAGCTCCCCAACTCCAGTCTAATATAGCCAGCTCAGCTTATTCCCAGTCATGGTCATCTGATAAAGCTTGCTTGTTTTGGTCCCCACCCCAGAGTATGAGGTGGATTACAGAAGAGTGCCAGAGCAGCAATAAAACGATAAAGCTTGTTCGCAGGATACTGCCCTTTCCCAAAGAGCAGAGTCTGACAGTGTTTGCTAAGTGGGTGGGTCTACCTGTCTGTAGGTACAGCATACCCACCCACCAGGCTAATACAATCCTACACCTGTGCACTTAACATAAACACACGACTCACAACTACACAAACTCCTCTCATTATCCTCCATAACATGCTAAAACCCAATGTACACCAGCACAACAAAGCTTAGCCACAGGCAAACACATTCCTCTCTCCCAGCTCCTTTGTGCTCTGACCAGAGTCATCTGAAGGGATTTCCTCTACCTATACATGGTCCACCTCTGGGAATGGTTGTTTATTTGCTTTTGGATGCCGTCTTTTTGCAGGTCTGTCCCTCAGTGAGAGTGGAGGGAATTTCCTCTGAGCCTGTCGTGCAGTCAGTCAGACTGTCGGTGATCCAGAACCAAAGGTCCACAGAAAGGAAGCGTTGACTGCAGTTGAGGCCTGGAGCAAAGGGCTGAGCTATCAGTCTGCCACGCCAGTATACCCACATACAGGGAGACATACATACACACACACACACACACACACATACACACACACACACACACACTCTCTCCAGTGCATGACATATAGGAGGAAACACACACATACACTGTCAGCATTGTCAGATTGTCAGATGGACTCATTGTGACTGCTGCCTGATTTTCCTACCTAACAACCTTTTAACACTGTGGGTCACTGACAGAACTCCCACTGTGCCTCCTCTCACTCTTCTATACCTGTCCCTCTGTTCATCTCCCCCCGTCAGGAGAGGACGGGAGCGAGGGAGGGCGTCACACCAGTGACCACTCGGAGACAGTTTGTGTCAAAGCTGACAGGAGAAAGGGAGGGAGGACATAAAGAAGTCCTTTATAGACTGCAGAGTCCCCTTTTCAGCCCAATAAAAGGACCTTTCTGTTGTTTTTTTCTTTGCACTGAAAGGAGGAACAAGTTGGAAAAGAAGTCAATCGGAGTGATCAGGCAGGTAGACACAGGAAAAAATGAGGCAAGACGAGAGCGGGTGTTCAAGAGAAAGGTGGAGGCCACGGAAAACTAGAGTGAGGGGTTTGCTCCTCTGCTGGTTCCAGGTGACTAAGAAGTTATAACACGCCCGGAGCGTCGTCAAACTGAGACAAGAGAAACGAGGACAGGAGACAGTCTCTCGCCATGAATCAGGCTTTCATGACTCGCAAATTACTCCCCCCATTAGCTGAGGGCCCCGGCTCCGTCCCTTTACTCCTTCTCCCCCCTTTCTTTTTCCCTCCACTTGTACAAATATGGCAACATGTTGTTGACTTGTTGTAATAAGTGCTTCCATAATTCTCTCTCTCTGTCTCTCCTCCTTGTCTTTATTATTGTTACATGGCTGGTTGACAGCGTGTTTAATTCATATGGGCAAAAGGTCCCTGTGGGTGCGAAAGCAGGTAGGAAGCACAATAACTATGTTTTTGAAGCAGGTTCAGAGGAAGTGCTACCAACTGTACTGGAGGTAAACACACACCCAGCCTGTCGGAAACAAAGCAGGTTGCACAACAACTCGCGGCCTCTTTGAGTGAAGTGTAGCGGGAACACAGCTTTTCAGAATCCTGCTCCCTCCTCCATGTCTGCCCCATGCCAAGAGTCAGGTTCCCTTTTCTGTCAAAGTCCTTCACTGTGAGAGATAAGAGCAGGCAGGCTGGGGGGCCGCCTAAGGAGGGACAGGGTTAGAGAAGAGGAAAAGCGAGGAGAGGAGCACCTCAGGGGCCAGACAGCCATTTGCAGACTTCAGCGGGGTCATCTCATTTGTCAGTCAGAGCTGAGGACACCATCCTCGCAGGACGTGTGCACATAGGCAGGCAAAAACAAAGGCAAGGCCGCACTGAGCGAAGCCGCTAGACGAGCCCTGCAGGCCTTCCCACTGATCCTGACAGTGACACAGATCTCAGATACCGACAACCACAGTGCTACACAGGGGTAAAACAACACTGTAAGAAATAGTATCAGTCTGGATCAACAAAATGCAAAAACAAAATAATTGAGGATTTCCTGGATGTGCCCATTCAAAATTAGTTAGATGTTCCAGGTGTCAGTGTGTAAAGGTTTACACAAACACCTCATGTTAGCTAACCCTGGACTGTACAGTTCAGCCTATACTGGTAGCTTTACTGTCCTGGTCACCCACAACAAAAGCTCTGAAAATACCCCTCTGGCTGGCGTCAAAGGTCTTTTAATGGGCCGGCCTGAGCCGCCAAGCTGCCCCTCAGACAGATTTATGTCCTTGTAATAATAATCAGCCTACTACTGTTACCCTGCTCAACATTCCTCTGTTTGAAGAAAGACATGTTAATTCAATTATAAACACCTCTTCTCATGCTAGAGGCACTGCAGGGATCTCCTTCATTTAAAATGGGGTGATCACTGTTGAGGTTGGTTTGATTGTGAGTTAATAGATTAAACACACTAATGATGAGGGGCTATTAGTCCTAATTGATACGTCCGTCAGAAATTGTGTGGTTACAAAGACAAATACTTGAGTGAAAGACCAGCTGTTATGTTGCTTTGCTGAATATAAGTTTTGAGGTTACTAATGAGCTACGACCACTGAGGCAACTTCCATCATTTGGGACTGTTACAGCAAATTTAGTAATTACCTATTTCCATCAACAAATCTTTATGGGAGAGCCCTGAATTTGATATATGGCTGGAGCCTGTGTAAATAGAGGCTCATGTGAAGGCAAACAGCTTCTTCCAGTGCACCCCTGTAACTTAATCTAAGGCAGTCTGAGACCGAGCGGTCCCCCACCGCAGAAGAAGCAGCACCTCGGAGAACCTGAAGCTGAAGAAACCCGCCTGACCCACGAGCTGCTGTCTCTGTTTACAGGGCAACATATGTGGCAGTCTGGTTGCTGTAAAGCCAGTTTATTGCGGCAGCTGGAAGGAATATGCACAAATAAATGTCTGTCAGTGAAAGTCCATCTTTGTCACATGTGTACAGTAGACGCACCTATCACGGTTACTGCCTTATCACGCACGCCAGGGCCACACTTGGCAGCTCCCCTGGGTGCACACATCCCTCAGCCATTTCTAGTACACTGCTGTAGCCTTTGGATCTTGAAATCAGGAGCTATAACTCCGCTGATTCCCTGCTGAATATAATTTGCAGGACATGCCAAAAGAACAGGAAGTCATGTTTGCTCACTAAATCCACCAAAGCAGCAGGATTGGCAAAGTGTCCAAATCTTATTTAATCAAATATCACTCAAATATCAGTTTGCCCCTATGTCAGCTGTTACACATAATCCATCTATTTATTCATTTATATACTGTAGATTGAAAGGGCTGAAGGTCTCCCTGTCACGATTATTTTAGATGTGACCTTTGAATGAAATATGTAATAGTTATTCGGCTTGATCCTTAAGCCATCACACGTCACACTAAGGCAAAAATACATGGAAAATTCCCATACCAGGTAATATTCAGGTGGCTACTTAGAAGTCTATCTTTAAAGATGATTCCACAATAGAGCATCATTTTACAGCTGATGTAATCATCCTGCAGCTGTTTTTAGTGCCACCCTTTATTATGTGTTACATCAACAATAGGACAACATCAAGGGCTTCAGGATTAAAAATGTAACTCAGGTCTATTGATAGAAGTATCAAGAGGCAGAATTTACCTACGGAGTCAATGTCCAGTAGCCGCTGGAGGTCGCTGATGCTGTGGATTTCACTGTGGGACAGTCTGTCTATCAGCTCCTGGGGAAACTCCACTTCCTTTAAAGGAGGAGGGGGGGGCAAAGAAATCAAACAAGAGATGAAGGTTAGAGATGAGTGGGATCAGTGGCAAAAACCTTTGTGTGATTGTTTGTCTGTGCTCAGTTCAAACAACCACCAGGAAGGTTCATTTTTGCAACTATGTGCCAGCTGCGGCTCGCAGATCTGCCCCATTCATATGGCGAGGAGGCGGCGCCGGACCCCATTGCGAAAATGTGCAATTTAAGAACGCATTGCTTAAAAGTATCAAACACGCATTTATTTTGAAAATTAAACACTTTTTAGCAAATTTGGAACAATTCGGCTCTATTTTTACCGAAAAATCGGCAACTAAAATTTTCACCCCCCTGTATATGGGGAAGCGGGACAATCGCTGTGGGGAATCTACCGTTAAACGTCTAATCGACTAATCGCGTTAATACAATTTCAGCCTGGGGCATTAATTCGATGCTGAATTAATATATAGATCCAAAAGAGCCCGCAAACAAGCTTTAATCCACTAATCTTGCCCCTTTACGCACAACAGCAGTCAACCGTCTGTTTTCCTAAAGGACTTTTGAACTGTGTGCGCATCTCGCCACACTTTGCACTTGTTGCGGTCTTCGCGAGCAGCCTTACAGGAACAGGCACTATTTATATCAGCCTGAGCGGTTCCCATGAAGGAGCTGGGTCCAAGCACAACGTTTGCCCGCTTGGCTCAGGCTTGCAAAAACAGATTTGGCACAAAAGCCAAAAATAAAAGCGCGCAGTCACTGAGCCTCATGGTGACTGAGGCTCATGTGTTTGTTCATTATGGGACAATTAGGCTGGTAATAAAAAGAAAAAAGCTCTTAAGCCAAACATAAAAAAAAAAAGATTCAATCAAATTAAAAGTTAAATAACAGGCTCATAATCTTAATTCTAGACTAATTAAAGGCTTTAAATGAAAACACTGTGAGCTCAGTGTTTTTCCTCCTCAGGGCATCAGATTGGTGCTCTATGGGAATAAAGCCCTGCACCAGCATGCTCCCTGCAGCCCCCTCTCAGGTCCTCAGTCCCGGCGACTTTACCTCAGAGGTGGCCAGCAGCAGGTACGTGGTCCACAGCAGGAAGTAACAAAGTGCGGCTCTCATCTCCCTTTAATTTCAACGCGAGATGCAGGAGAAAGGTGCAGTCGTGTAGGAGCCGCAGACTCGCTCCTGGCCCCGCAGGATCCACAACCATCCCCTCGGGGAGAGGACCCGGGGTGTCAGTCTCTCTCTGTCGGGCTCCCTGCGGGCTGCACTTGCATGTGACTGTGACAAGTGGACTTATTCACATGGAACAGCTCGGCATAGCTCCTGAGTGGCACAATCCCAATGCACTTGTTATGTCTGGATATAGATCTCTTAGAATTAAGGAGAATTAATATTTTTTTAAATATATATATTTTTTTTTTTGCTTAATAGTCCTGAGAGAATATAATCCAAACAGAAAAGATCCTCTGAGAAAAATCACAGGTGGGGAAAGCGGTCCGTGCCGTGCTATCCGGAGTCTGTCCTGCAGCAGTGTGCACAGGTCCTGGGCTGTGTGGGACTCTGGAGTGAATGGAGTCAGAGCGCCTCTGAGCCGCTGAATATAGAGCCAGCAGCTCCGTGCATGTTGCGCCTCCCCTCGCGCCTCGGTGAGCGTGCATCTTATTCAGCGAGGGGAGCTGGTTGGCTGGTCGGATGACTTAAGACTCAAGAGCATGTCCCCATCCCCCCACCACCCTCACCCCCTCACCTCACCCCACCCACCTCAGCCCGTGTGTGTGTGCCCTTCAGCAGATTCAGCCTGTAATCGATATTGATTATCACTGATTAGAAAGGATGCAATAACTATAGTGAGGCAAAAAAAAGGATGAGGATGCTGATGAGGATGAGTCCTCACTGTAAACAGGACAGTGATTGAATAGGGTCAATAATTCAATGTATATTAATCATTTTTTTAAAATTCTTATTTTCAGTATCACTCTATTTTCTGTAATCAAAGTTGGACAAAGCAGACAAATGTAAAATGATGATCATTATCATGGTTGTGATGATGGTGGTGACTCGTGATGTCTCATGATGACGTGATAGTAACAAGATCTCTGTGCATTTAGGTTTAAGGCAGAAAAAAACCCATTTATCTATTATATGTGGACATTATTGACACACAGAAATATGTTTTTAAAAAATATAAAGGGAGTAAAATAGGTGACGACAATGACCCAATACTGTGTTAACAATTTAACACCTGTGTGTGTGTGTGGACATGATTTTGGGACACAGGAAGCAACTACTTTACAGCAGGTTAACAACAGGCTGGTCTTAACTTGTCGTGAGGAAGCTGGAGGCTGAGCGATGCTCTGCTGGGAGGTCTGGGAGAAGAGCCCGAGGGCCTGATAAACGAGACATACCTACAGGAGCAGAGGCACAGACAGCGTCCACCACACATTATCAGCCAGAGGTGACAATCAGCAGCGAGCCATAGGTCAACCAACCAGGTGGTCGGCCCTCCACCTCGTCCGCTCGGCCGGGGCGCGGCACAAGGCCAGCCCGAGGGCACTGCGGCTGGAAACACTGTGTGGAGGAGGCACTGCAGCAGCTGGTGGAGTAATTAATGTAAGTATTTTAACAAGCCTATGAAGTTCATTTTAGGATGGCACCAGTGCTGTGAAATGTAATATTTTAATAATAAATATCCCTCTGCTAAAACCATTTATGTGACACTTGGCTCCTACTGAAGCCAATTTTCTGATTCCTCAGTCTGACACTGCATGAATGGCCGTGTACACTGAAGTTGAATTAAACTCCTAAAACTCATCTCTACTGATCTTAGAAATCTTAGTTTGCATTGATCTAAATATTCTCCACCCACCCCATTGCCACTCACCTGCAGCTCGACCTGTTCACCTTTGACTCTGCTCATCAGACATCTGCTTGTTTCCTGCTTTGCCAGCTCCTGTACAATACACAATGGCAAGTTTAATAGGAGTAATTCAGCCATTCATGTTCAAACCAGAAACGGATTCCAGTTCTGAAGAAGACAAACTGTACAGGGTCGCATAAAAAGTGACATATGAAACCCTGGTTGTCTGAACCTGTGTTTCTGAGACTGTCATTGATCCAAGGCAGAAATGCTCAGCCATGGCTTTGGTTGCTTATTTCACTCTTGATATATCTTAGCACCATATGGACACGAAAACGTTAAAAGCTTGATTTCCATTGGAGGTGGTCTTTAAAGTACGTGATGGCAAAATGACTAATACTGGCCGGTTACAGGCAGGTTCGTCGTCATCGGGTTCATGGTATGCAATGGTGTCATCATGACTACATCACAGATCGCCCCCCCGCCCCCCGCCTGCCTGGATGTACACTCCGACCGAGACGCGTGAATCATGTTTCTTGTAGATGCACACTTCGCATCATGGTGGGAAAGTGGGAGTCAGAGGAAGGAGGTGAGAGAGCAGGCCACGCGGTAGGAGAGAGTGATCGTTGAGTGAAAGGAAAAAGTAGCAGGTGAAGATGATGCGTCGGCTACTTTCTCCTTCGTTCACTTTAATGTGTCTTGTGTTTCAATGAATGTTCTTATATTAAGACGGATCATTGTGGACTGAACTGACAGATGAGAGATACGAATCACTCCACTGGCATTTTAGGGGGAGAAGAAGAAATCAAAACAACAAGAGCAGAAATCTCTTTCTCTCTCCCTCCTCCTTTTCTGCATGAGCCATTAGGCAACATGTTTACTGGCAACTGAGGTCTGTGTACCTAACAACATTAACCCTATTAAATGGTTTTATAGATGCTGGTGCATAGTAAATCTAGTCATAAAGACGCTGCGGAGAGGACGCTCTGAGTGAGGCGATGACTCCCGTTCCCGGGCCACACATAGTTCCCAGTGAGAGAAGTGTAGGAAAAAAAGGGAGAAGAATGTGGTGGATATGAGTTGTATTACCTTTGGGGGATTAGAGAGTGCCTCTGGATGAAGTCTGTCTTTCATGGTAGGAAGGAGTCGTCCTTCTGGGGAGTCTTGATCTTGGGAGCCTCAATATCTTTAAGCTGGATAACGCGAAGGTTTTGGGTAAATTGTAGTTGATCTGTTTTATAGTCAGAATAAACTATGAAGATGAAAGAGAAAGAAAATGAGGCAAGTTCAAAGGCTGTTTTTTTAATTAAGATGTTATATACAGTCCAGACATTTCATGAGGAATCCTCCCATCTACAGTACTTTGGAATGTACTGCTATATCATTTGGTCTGGTTTACTGTCAAAATCTTAATGTATGTAATTGAAAATAAAATACAACATACCAAAACTTGGGGACAAAACAATAAAGGCCCAGACTTATTTCCATTATTGTCCTCGGTCTTTCACTTGACTCACTTTTTAATCATTACCCCTGAGCTAATGAAGACCCTGTGAGGTCAGATTCAGTATCTGTGTTAAACCAGCCCAGCTAAATAAAGGCCTTAAACATATACGTCTCCTCACCGTTGGAAAAATCTTAAATTGCCACTTGAGGATAAATAAAAGTCTTTGAACTGAATTGAATTGAATTGAATTGGAACGTAACTAAGTACATTTACCCAAGAACCATACTTCTGTACAAATTCAAGGTACTTCTACGCCACCAGAGGCAAATATTGTACTTCTTACTTCACTGCATTTGTTTTAGTTACTAGTTTAGATTACAGTGTTCTGCCCTTGCTGTCCAGTGAAAACCACGTATCTCCAAATATGTTGATTTAACGTTTTCCTTTATGGGTTGAGAAAATTCACCTACTTCCTAAGCTGAAGAAATAATTTAAGCTCTATTTAAACAATTATATACCAGTGATATGAATCCAAATACATCATACACACATAACATTGACAGACAGAATTTATCTGAATAATGAGTACTGTTACCTTTGATACTTTAAGTAAATTATGCAGATGATATACATACTTTTACTTAAGTAAGTTGTAGTGGAGTATTTTCACGATGTGGTATTAGTACTTTGACTCAAGTAACGGATCTGAACACTTCCACCACTGATGAAACCTGATAAATGTCTCTTTTCTGTGATATTCTTTTATCATCAATAGCATGATAGAGTCCTGACACCTATTGGATACGCTCAAAGCAAAAGACCTGGTATCACAGTTCAGTAAGTGTTATAACACACACATTATCATCCATGACCCAGCGTCAACTTGATCCCAGTGCAGCTGAACTCTGAGCCTGCAAAGAAAGCAAAGAATCTCACACTTCAGTGCGCCGGGGAACCATAAAAAGATAGCAGAGCTGACAATAGAAACTCAATATACTGATAGCTGCATATTCTCAACAGTCATGATACCTGCAACCTTTCCAATGAAAGCTATTACATATTTTCCACTGGGCATCCCCATTCTATGACACCTCATAATGTCAAAGACCGACCGGATTACAGAGTGGATTGCCTTGCAACAGAGAAACAAACACAGAGCTTAACCTGGTGTCTCCCCCAGCACCACCCAGCCACATCGTGAGCACGCATGAGTCACGGACACAAGGTCCTTTGCAGACTGCCGAGTGATCTCCTCCCTCCTCCTCAGGGTAGAATTAGGCTCTGCTAAACGAAAGCCCTAACTAGCTCATCAGTGTCTATGATGACAAAGTCGATTCCATTAGTGGGTTGTGTGTTGATGTTTTTAGTGTGGAGCTGTGTGTTACTTGACACCAGCTCGTGTCTTGTAATGGGCCCATTAGAAACAGCGGTAACATTTATGGTTGGGTTACTCATGTACACACTCACACACACACGCGCGCGCGGGGGTAAGTAATTCAGGTGAAATTTCCCAGGAGCAAAGGTACATTCCAGAGGCTGGTAGCGATATAGATTGGACTTGGAAATTATCCAGAGCAGAGTGCATATCCAGGGCAACCTCTCACACATAAACAGGCAGCACACATACACACATTCACACCGAGAAAGACCCAAACAGACACACTCACCGCTTGTTCACTTGAATATTAAGCAGTGGAAGGAGGCCAAGTACAGCAGCCATACTTACAACTTACGAGTGATCTTAGACGCAGCTGCTCTTTTATAGGGAAGATTACTGGCAGCCATTTACAGGCCTTCATCTCTTTAACATGCAGAGCAACCTGAATGAAGTGCTCTGTGGGGCCCCCCTGCACCCCTTTTCCTTTAAGGCACTATAGGTGTGCAGGCATTCACAGGGCACAATGCCCAAATGCTCTTTCATAAGTCTCAACTGTGTAGTCAAGTCCACCTCTGGGATCATGCATAAATGCACAAAGCCGGTGGTACAAGGTATGCGAGGCAAACTTCCAGCTGCAACGCATTATACATTACAGCAGCACACTTCAGTTGTTAAGGGACCGCGGCATCCTCGCCGTGTGATCTCCAGATCTGTCAAACTGCGGTCTGCTCTTGTCATAACTCTGCCTTGACTTTTTCACTCCGGACTCCTCCATGAAAGGCATCCTTAGAGGGCTAGAAATAGGTGTTCGGCGTGAAGGAGAAATGACAAAATACTGGGAACACGCTGGAGGAGATCCATGTGCGTGTTTGCATGTGTGTGTTTGCGCAAGTTCCTTGAAGCCTCGGCTTCCAGTTCCAGCGGGTTCCAGGGTCTGACCCCGCTGTTCAGATCTGAGATGGACTGACCGCAGCCTCCGACCACAACAGTACGGAGGGAGAACAGCAAGCTTCAGCTCCACGCGCTGAAAAGAAATTCCTATTTAGAAACACATCAGACTTGTAGCTCAGGTGTGAACAGACCCACACATGCACTCTCTCCTGCACTCACACATAGACTGTACGTGTGAAAATCTACACTAAATAGACAAACTCATGCACTAACACTTACACACCTGCACTCTCTCATGCGCATTCTCCAATTTCCACAAATGGACAGACAGACAGACATGAAGCAATTTGGCCACAAGTCCTTACATGCAGTTCCCCCTGTCCCAGCTCCTTTTCCCCTTAAAACACTGCCTCTTTATTCTCTATGAACAAAAAAAAAAAAAAAAAAAACACTCTCTCTTTGTGCACACACACACTCACACAGAAAACAGGGGACTTCCAGCCACTGAGAAATAGCAGCATAATTGCCGGTGCTCTGTTGTCTATCAAGACCTGACCTTTTCAACATGTGTGTGCCGTGTTGGGAGCAGTGGGAACCGGCGAGGAGGAAGACAGGGGTCTCCCCGGCTCTGTGGTGGTCTGACCCAACCTCCCCCCTCTCCTCCTCTCTCCTCCCCATCTCCCCCCAAAACTCTGGGAACTCCCACTGCGTCCCCATGTTCTGTAAGTTCGGAGGCTAGGAGGGGAGGACGGGGCTAACCCACAAATCAGACTCTTGGCAGGGGGACATCAAAGGCTGAGCAGGACGACGTGGAAAGGACAGGGGGAGACAGAGCTGCCCTGTCTCGCTGTGGTCCCAAAGGGGTTGGAGGAAAATTTGAGGTCTATGTGTAGAGCCCAGACATTATAGTGGCACAAATGTAAGCTTTCTGTTGGTGCCAATGGGAAAATAGCGGACTGGTGTTGCCTTACACAAATCTGGCCCTGAAATAAGGACATAAAGAATGAAACATATACAGGGACATACTCATAATAAACATATGGGAGTTTATAGGATTATGCATCGATGAAAGAAACGGCTTTGACTAGCAGAGAAAAGTCATGCAAACAAATAGCAAGAAACTAATATCAAGAGTGAAAAAGTGGATGTGGGGTCCATGAGAGAGCCTTATATGAAAACTAATTTTAAAACACATCACAAGCAAACTCGATCACTCACAGGCCCAATGACAAGATGTCTCTATGTCTCCCTACATGACAGACGAGCTCAGCTCTCAGAGGGGGCACACAAAGCTGTCCTCAGAAATATATTAGGAGCCTTTAAGCCCATAATTACACCAATTGGCATGTCAGATGGGGCTTTCACTTCATTATTTACTCTTCCTTCTCTCCTTGTCTTTCACTAGCCATAGGCTGCCCCGCTGATGGTGCAGGGACCGTGAGATGGGGGAACGAGGAGTGGCTGTGATGGCGGTGGTGATGTGCACGTAGGAGGGGGCGGGGTTCTGTATCAGGGGGATTAAGGAGAGATTTCTCTGCTTGACTTGACCGACATTAGCTATCCGCGACAGAGATGAAGAGGAAAGGCTTGGATGGGGAGGAGGAGGAGGAGGAGGAGGGTGGAGGGAGGGTGTGAGTTGAGGAAGGGTTTGAAGGAAGAGATAGCACTAAAAGAAAACCCCTGGATTAAAGGGTGATTAAGATGAGTTAGAGAATCCACTTTGGTGCACCTGGTTATTCACTGCTTCACCATGCACCACCAGCCCCAGGGCCTAATACTGAGGTAAACTATAACAGGGAGCAGGGCCCTGAATTGCGTTCGAGATTTTCCTCAACACAGCGCCATTTCTATTCCAACCACACCTTTCTGAGCCATGAAAGCACTTAACCTCCAGGAGAGAAGCACTACCCAGTTTATGGGCCATACTGTGATGCTGTTTCGCACGCATGGTGGTAACTACAGCGGTTAAAGTGAGCCCCCCTACCCCAACGAGCTCCCAGATAGCTCCTCCACTATAGCTGCTTTAAAAAATAATTACAGCAGGTTTTTGGCTCTTTTATTGTTGTTGTTATTATTGGAGGCCATAAAAGCAGCACCAGATCCAGATCCAGCACTGAGGGATGTCAGCAAGTGAGTGAGAGAGATGGAAAAAATGATGACAAGATGGAGTAAGCAAGACCCACCTTCCTTTTTCCCTGGTATTGTTGCCTTTATTTGATAGTCAAGAGTAGAAAGGAACAAGAAAAAAGGGGAAAACATCCCTGCCAGAGTCACACATCTCTCATCCCAGCCTGATGGCATTCAAGGAAGCCCCGAGAGCCCCATATTTGTTTGATGTGAAGCAATCTATGTTGTGTGTGGAAGAATGACACATTGGGCACTGTTTGCATGCATGCACGTGTGCAAATGTGCAAACACAGAGGCTTGTTGTAGGAGCCGGGACTGGAATTAGAAAAATAACTTTTTTTGGTCGCCAACCCTTTGATGCCAGCCCACACTGTCATTATGGTACACAGACCAGAACCATAATAACACCTCTGCTAACTCCTCCTCTCCCAGGACTCAAGATGAAGTGTCAAAATCCCATGGCAGAGAGAGATCACAACAAACTGATTATCAACAGGAAGTGGCTCCATTATGGGCTTAAAGATAGGAGAGAGTGCTCTCTGGTTACAGCTCTCACTCAAATCCACACATTCCTGCAGGGTTTAGGAAGAGCCGGGTCACCCCTGTGGACTCTGCTCCCCAGCCCCTGCCTCAGCCCAGGGGCATTGCTCAGAGCACAGCTGGGACGTTGAAGGGATTTGAGGGTCCTTGAAGAGGGGCTGGAGGGTTGTGGATGTCTAGGGTGGCCTGATAATCAGAAGACACTTGGCAGCCGTTGCCTTGTGACTTTGCACACCTGCAGTGAGTGGATGTGTTTTTGGGGATGAGGTGAGTCCTGCGGGATGCATGGGTAGACTCACACCTAATAGACCCTGACAGAATGATCATTCCTGGGGAAGATGCCAAATCTTATCCAGATATTGAGGAATGTCAATACACCCAGTCCAATTTGGAGCATCACATCTCAAACAAGCTGACAATTGAATTAGAAACATGAGATGCTTGAAGTGCAGGAATCTTTAGAGTCTGGATCAAATCATCTATTAAAAATGTCCCAAAGCCAAAGACCTATTAACATTATCTGAGTGGGCTTTTGAGACCATTTCCTAAAGACGCCAAAGGGGGCTTTTTTGCTTATTGCATTCCTTTATCTTCCTAATGTGATTAGGACAGAGTTTGGCTACTTTTATGATCTGTACTCGAAACCCTAACGATTCCCCAGAGAGTAGGAGGCACTGAAAAAAAAAAGGAACAATTGAGGCAATTGCTGAGCTGCCTCCCCAGGGAGTGAAGTCAGAGTCGAAGTGAAGAGATGGATTGTGCTGGGTCGGGATCAACGTGGGCAGAAGATTGCAGAGTCATGCGCATGATGGAATATCTCACTCAGAAAAATGCTACTGACACATTTTTTTCCTCGTGCATGCAGAATATTGGGAGAACATCAGGCGTTTGTTTGTTTTCTCTACACGTCGTTCGGAGGCGAGTCACCAAGGCTCCGTTGGCTGGGAATAGCTTTGAAATTGAGTCAGGGAGGCCTGATCCCAGTGTTGGTAAATGTATACATGTGAATTATTTACTTGTCGTCCAGCAGGAAATGAGGAACGATAACAAGCTTGGGAAAGAAAAGCAGAAAAACAAACAGATTGTATCTCACCCCCTCGTTCGTTTCTTACTTTCTTTCTTTTCTCTGAGGCAGCCGGCCGTGTCCCACTGAGGACAAATGGCAAAGGACAGTGGCAGGAAGAGGTCATAGAGTCGGCTCATGACTTACTTTTAGAAAGACAGTTGTTAAAGGGGAATTGCAATTTTACACATTGAAGTCTGTTTTCAGGTGTTGGTAGTACTACTGCATGTGAAGACAAGTGTATAAAGCGTTTTGTGGCTCCGGAGCTGCACTAAATTTGATAAATTTCATCAAGTGCTGTCATTACAGGTTTTAAAATGAAAAAGATGTGGAGCTAGAAAGAAGTGAGTTTAACACACCTCTGCAGTCCGCTCCTTGTTTCTGCTTGAGGAGAGACTTGAGGCTACATTAGCTGCTAGTAGCATAACACACCTGAATCTGCTGAACTGTCTCTGGTCAAGTTGCATTGTGGGTAATGCAGGTACCAGGTTATCAAATGCATGGATCTCTGATTATGCTGCAGCGATTTTGATTTTGATTTTTTTTAACTGTCCAGTGCAAGTCTGATAATGTTATAAATGCAATGCTGATTTGGTAACCTTTTCTTTTCCCTCTATTAAAACCTTAACTGACCACCAAGTTTTCCGGTCGTCACTATGTAGAGGGGCTGCTGTTCAACTGAGCTGGACCTTGTGATGATCTCCTGACCCAATTTTTGACTCTCCTTCTCCCCCTGACCTCGACTCAACACCCCCTCTCATCCCTAACCTTTCAATCCCATCAGCCTCACTATTGCTCAATCACCTGTGACCAGGCCTGGGTGGTGACCTTTGACCCGAGAAGGTCACGATTAGAGCTGAGATTCAGAGCAGCAGAAGCAGGGATGGGGAAGAGACGAGATGCCCCTGGACCGAGAGCTTCGACCCAGCCAGGCTGAACACTGGAATGGTCAGGTCGCCACACCCAATATATCTAGACAAGAAAAGAGCTGCGTTATCAAAGGCTCTGGTCATTAGCGCAGGCGGTTGGGGGCTGATTATTTTTCCACCAGGGTGTGGGGATCATGGAGGAGGGAGAAGACAGGGAGAATCAATGGAGGTTGTGGCCTAGTGTTGGCAGGCATTTTAATTAGCCAGGATCTCCCCAGACAAGAGGATAGAGGGGAGCAGAGATGGTGGTTGTGGGAACACAGAGAGCAGCAGAGGACAGGAAACAAAAGAGAGAGAATGAGGGAGAAAGAGAGAGAGAGGGGGTGAGGGTCGCACGCCCACGGGCTACGTTCACTGTGCCAGATCTAAATATGCAGCACCAAATAAAGCATTCTCTCATGAGACCATGGGTGGCTGTGTCTGCTTACGGGATGCAACTAATAGACATGCAAGCTTGTAGACACATCCATACCAAATCACTCCCAGCCATCTTATCTTGTAAATTTTTGGCAATCCTTATATAAAACTAAGAAGCCATCCCCATAAATGAGGAGGCAAAACGTTCCCATGCTGGGTTAAATTCTTTAAAATGTATCTCAGTGGTTCTCAGTGGACTTCACACCACTCAGGAGTGCACTTAAAAACCACATTCCTCTTTCTCTTCCTGCATGTTCATCACTTCCTCCACCTCTGTTTTTATCCTTTCTGTCTCCTCCATCCACTCCTCACCACCAAATCACCGAATCTGGCTTCTTGTTTGCTTGGACAATAAAATGCACAGGGGTTTCGCACCAAATATACCTCACTGTGGGAGTAGCTGGGAGTTGTAGTAGAGCCAAGCTTCAGCAGCAAAAAAGGGATGGAAGGAGCAGAGGGGATGGGGACACAGCCGGGGTCATCCATCCTCCCGAGTCCCTGCTACTGTTGCTTTTCACCTCTCATGGACCACTTGTGTTGCGTTGAATGAGAGCAAAGGGAGGCACAGAGCTAATACTCAGTACGACTGGTTAGAGGGATACTGTGTGCCATGGAAAGAAAGTCTGACCTTTAATGAATAACAAGCAAAACATGTAAAAACATAGAAAAAGTTGTGTTCAAAGACTCATAACCAAACTTTGTCAGAAGATATCACAATGTGTGCAATCTCTACCACTGCATGTGGGACCAAAAGCACGAACGCAGCTTTCAGCCCGATCAATTCTGTGTGATCGGCAGTGACAAGGTAATTGGCACATTTTGAAAAAAATGTATGTATAGTGGAAAAAAATGACTTCACATCTTACCATCAACATTGGGCGTTTTCCAGGCAACATGTTTGCATTACTTCATGCTGTTTAATTGGCTGTCGTTGACCGTCTGAGTGTTGATGGCTGGGCCTCTCCTAGCCCGATGATCATGTTGCTCTCAATGTGAAAGCGCAGTTACCTGGACTGATGTTGGCTTAGCTGGTCTCAGTGTTACAGGCACAGTGGGACCACAGGAGCTGTATGACGGATTATGGAACTATGAAAGCATAAAGGACCCAAACACAGAGCTGAGTGGCCTAAATTAAAAAGTTGGTAGAGGAGTGTGTGAAAGTGTGTGTGTTTTCTAACACTGGCACAGTGCCATGGTATCAAGGCTTCATCTTACTGCTCATGCGACAGTGCCAAGTTTTGTCCTCAGCGGGCCCACCCAGGATGGCCCAGTAATGGCCCTGCCTGATCAGGTGCTCTGGACAAAAACACACACATAGGTGTGCACACACACACACACTTGAAAACCCAGGTCAGCTCAGGTTTTCATTATGGCTTTACCAGTGTAATCAAAATGGCTTTCTTTGGGAGAGACGAACATGGCGGTTGTTGATGAAACAAACCCTGCTCAAGGTCCACTGACTAGTTTTTTCTATGAACGAAGTCAATACATCCTTCATTCATGTTCCGTGGTTTACACGGGAGCAGTACCTCTTTTGATTGAATCCAAAGCACTTTTTTAACATCTTTGTTGGACTAAAATTGAAAGTGCATTCTTGACCTTGAAAATAGTAGCCTGAAAACAATCCCAGCTCAAGATCCACTTACTAGCTTTTTCTGGAACACCCAGCCATATAAAATTGTATATCATTTTTTAATCAATCCTCCTCTAGAATCCAGAGTTACCTACTATTTCTCAAACAGTATGCTTAGGATGGTGTGCAAGCGAAACTTCAGCTGCCACCCTCAAAGCAACCAGGAAAGATGAAATTGTGATCCACAAAATGACAGAGGATAAAATCTGACTTCCAGTAAGAGTCGTCAGTGTTAACATGATGACACCAAAGTGCTTAAGTGTCAGTGTGGTCTGCAACCAAGTGACAGCTGACAACGTAAACATGTCCATGAGGAGAGACAAAGAGGAGTCATGCACAACATGCAAGTGGGAGCATTCATGTAATTCAGTGGACACGTTTGCGTGCTGGGAATCAAACCCCAAAGCCTTGCAAATGGAGAAGCAATACTTGTTTCACGACGCTACAAACCCCAAACTTGCGTGTGTTTTAGAGTTCATGTGTGTTAGTGTGTATTGTCAAAGTGATGAAGTTGTATGTGTTAGCCTGTGTATGTGTGGGGAGGGGGGTACTAGACTCAGTGTTGGCGAGTTGGGGGCACATTCCTTAGTTGATTTAGTGGGCATTAAGATGAAGAGGAATGTGTCAAAGCTGTGGAGGCTTTAGTCTACGGCGGTGTAAACCGGCTGGGAGGAGCTCGGAGGCTTTCTGACATCTCAGACTGACGAATGACTGACAGTTGGCTTAATGTGAGAAGGATGGGGAGCAGAGGAAAGTGGAGGGAGGACAGAGAGAAGGTACCTGTAGGAAGAAGAGCGAAAAGTGTGATTGAAGAGCACAGTTTGTCCTGTAGAGAAAGAAAAGGGAGATTAACAGAGTAATAACATTTAGAGGGGGTAGTGTGTGGGCATGAGAGGAGATAAAGGGAAAGAGAGAGAAGTCCAGTCAGGAGAGGAGGAGAAGATGCCAAAAGTTGGGATAAACGAAGAGGAAAAAAGGGGAAAAAGAGGGGGGTGATCAAGAGAAAATAACAACTCAAATCAAGAGGATTTCAGAAGCTTATCTTTATTTGCTCAAGATGGTTTGATAGTTGAAAGAAAGATATATATAGAGAGAGAATACAGAAAGATTCTTTTCTTAAGGTCCCGTTTTATACAACATCAGTCGCTGGGTCAGTTGTGCAACTTTGACGGATTACAGTAGATCAAAGGAAAGCAACACAAGTATATTTTCTACCTCTTTCTTTTACATATTTATAACATATAAGTCATGTCTTAAAAACAGCTAAATCAAACTTCTGTATTGACCCAACAGTACAAACTCTAAAGTGGTGCAAAAGCTTTCATCTAGCAATTTAACACAGAACAAAACGAGGTTAAAAAAGCATCAGGTAAGACGTGTGTTTGTGTCTGTGTGTGTGTTGTAGATTCACATAGTCCTGAGACAGTGTAAGCATATACAGTATGGTTGTGTGTTTCATGTCAGTGTGTTTCAGACTCGATTTGTGTGTATGTGGACTGGACTGATAACACTACTGCGCCTTTGGAATGCCACAGCTCCCAGGTCAGACTGAGCTGCTTCAGGGAATATCGGGACAGAGAGGACTTCTTGAGGAAAAAGCAACTTGTCAGTTAATTTGGGTGGCGCACGCCACATAAAATCATAACTCAACATATATCACTGCCTGTAACAATCCCCTAACAGGTAACAGCAGTAAAAGCACATTTAAGAAGCACTAAAATGAATGAAACAGCCAAAAATGGGTTTTTTTTTTCATACGCTCTAGGGAACAGAGGTCTGTGTAGTGCGGGTCTGATTTGACCTAGAAATGGCACCACCCAAAATAAAAGGCAAACCACAGCCAGTGAGCAAAGAAATGTGTACTCACTTCCTCCCGCTGTACGTAAACATGACTTTTCTTCCTTCTCATTTCCTGAATTCATCCGAACCCTTCATAATTCACAAAAGTGCAAACACCATTCTTTGTCAGTCTAGAAGCATGCATCATATACAGTAAACACACTGTATACATGACTCATTTACAGTTCAATGATCCCCGTCCTCTGATTTTTACACTCCTGCATGTTGTTTTTGACATAAAGCTACGTGACAGCACAGGTCAAGTCAAAGTGCACAAGATTAAAGAAAAGAAAGAAATGCGCAAAAAAGGAAAAGAAAAAATTCAGGAAATGAGCGCCCTGTCGTTGTGGATGTAAAACCCATGTCCTTTACCCCTTTACCCTCACCTCTTCCCACCCACGGACCAAACTCTGATGCTGATGCTACCCACCCCTGCTGGTGGGGCCCAGAGGGGCCGACCTGTCACACAGTGAGGGAGATGAAGCTGTTGTACCTCTGGATGTTCCTCTTGAGAATCTCTGAGCACGGCCCCAGCACACGCTCAAAGCGGGGCCTGTCCAGCTTCACACACTTGAGCGGACCACGAGCGACTACGGTGGCTGCCCTGGGACGGTTCAACAGCAGGGCAATTTCACCTGGAGGAGGAGGAGGGGACAATCAGCTGGGATGTCATTAAATGTTCCAAATCTGCATAGTTCTGAGCATCTGTAAAACATGTCCTATAAATGATTTGAATGATTTATGTAAGAATGACATTGTGTACTTGAAATGAATTAAATTTCAGCATCAGTTATGTATCGCTGTGTAATGAAATTCTGATGCATTCCAATTGTTGATAAAACTAACTTGTTGTGAGCAGCAGCTGATTTTCATTTTTCCCATCCCGCAAATCTGTTTTTCTAACAGACCCAAAACAGAAGGAAGATACATGCCACAAGAAAAGCAATTAACTGGAGAAAGAGGCTAAATCACTGACTCACTGATCACAAGACAATTCATTTGATGATAATTTGTTTTCATTCCGAACATTTTTAATCGAATTCTGGAAAATGAAAGGAAACATCATGTAATGGTGAGACAGTTTTTTGTTTATAGTTGAAATGATTACTCAGTTGGTTGAACAACAGAAAACTGGCAAGAATAATTAAACATTCCACCCTTCCCATAGTCACATTATGAATACAATAAAATGAAAAAGTAGTGTAATATTAAGACAAAATGCTCATTCTACACCACAACTTAACCAACTTTTGACCTTTCTCAGCTTTGTGATATTCCAAAATTGCTATTTTTGTGTTTCTCCTTGCACAATTAATAAGTAATAAGCATAATATGAAACCAGCTATTGTTTTGACCAACAGCTTTTTGTGCGTGGTGCAATACTGGGAAGGGAAAAGGCTCCGTCGGCCAAGAACCACTCACCAAAGTAGTCAGAGGGTCCGAGGCGTCCAACCTCCACATACTCCTCATTGTCAGACCTGCGCTGGAGAACAGAAGCTATTCCCTGGAGTCAGAAAAGGAAAGGAGGAAAGTTGGAGGAAAGATAGGAAAGAGTGAAAAGAACAGGATGAGAGGGAGAGAAATAAAAGCAGGAGGGGGTGTTGATGAAGAGGGGAAAGGGAGAGAAAAGGAGGAGTTATTTAGTGAGGGGCCGAAAACTGTCAGGAGGATTAAGCCGGGGAGAAATTCCTTTGCTTCGTAAGAACGCAGGTGCACAGGATTTAGCCCACTTTTCTGTGGGACGGACACCTGCTCTGTGGGACGCCTGTGAGCAGACACACAGAACGACACATACGCAGATATTCCAACGGGGTACGGGATACAAATTCTCATTGGTTCTGCTTTATTTCCTCCAGAGTGTAATAAAAACAAACATCTAAGCCTGTTTGAGGCTGAACTCATTTCTCAGTGTCTCCATCACATAATCCCCTTTTATCAGCACTGTATTGTCCAAGTCTCCAGTTCCAGTATACTGTCCCTAAATGATCCCAAAAACACTAACACACTTTCATGTGCAAACTTCAACACTTTGCATGTTGCTCGGCCACATGGTCCATTGTGCATTTGCAAACACACACACACACACACACACACACACACACACACACACACACAGCCAGTCAACGATAATAAGGAACACAGACACAGATGGACGCAGACTGAAACTGCAAACGCACGTACACACATACAGTGAGAAAATCAACAGCTGATGTCTGCTGGACAGACTGACTGGACCCTATGACCGACCACGCTACGCATATTACCGTCGCCCGCTGCTTGTTGTGTGTGTGTGAGTCATCTAAAAAGTATAACAGAGGAAATCTGATTTCCGTTCCTTCTGCCCAACAGATGATAACAGTTCATGTTGTATCTTGCAGCTGCTGACAAAACTTTGCGTGTGAATGAGCGTATTTTTGAATATTTATCTTCGCACACGAGTCACTAAACTTTTCAAAAGCTTTGCTGTTTGTGCGCGATGGAGCATACGTTTGGCGTACACACGTTTAGACAGAGGTAGAATATGTGTTTAATGTCCAGACATTAACATGTACTCAGCTGTAATTGGAAGCAGGTAAAAAGGGAACTTCCCAGCTTGTCTTGGACCGGGTCTGTAAAAAGGACTTGGCCGTTCCAGCGCTCTCTCACTGTCTCTAATCCTTCTCTGCTCCCTATGCTGACCAGGTTAATAATGCTAAATACGAATATAATGAGCTTTAATGAGAGCCTCAACACTGCCAGCTCTTTAGTGCAGGCATACAAAGGTGAGACTGTACTTTGGTGAAAGGGATATGTGTGTGAATTAGTTGAGTTTGTGTTTGAAATGAACTATGGGGAAGTGGGGTATAACAAGTATGAGGGGTGACCTCCAAGTAATAGTTGTTTGAATACAGCTGGGTGAATTCAGGCTGACACATTCCCTTACGGTCAGTCGACAAAAGATGAGCTGTTTCTATTGATTTGCATAATAAGTCGTGTAATTGTCAGTGTTTTCTTACTTCTTCTGTATGGTTTGTTTAAATATTATTATGAGTAGTATCAGAACAGTCCTTGATGTTGACCGTGACACTGCAGAACTTATGTAAACGGGACTTGTATTCTCTGCAAATCTTCATATCTCTTTAGAGACAACTACCACAACTGGTCAGCTGACTTAGCTTTTTCTTTTTTTTTTAGTTACTGCTTTGGGTTTCTATTTTTGAATGAGTAAATTCTAACCTAATTGATATTTAAAAAAAAATTGTATTAATATAGTATCTGCCACTGTGGGCAATTTTCTAGCACACATCATTTTTGTTTTTCTGGTAGAACAGTGCACTTTCAGTTTGACTTCTTAGACATATTCAAAATGAATATTTACACAGGATTAGAGCAAGTTAGTGGTGAGTGTTCCTTGGAAAGTGTGTATATTTGTGTGCGGTTTTAGTACGCTTGATTTGACAAGCTGGACAGATGATGAGGCTTGCAGCCAAAATCACTGATTAAAGATTAGCCGGTCTGAGTAGCTGAACTGATCATCCAGGACATTTATCTGAACAGCCCTGAGCACGAGGCTGCAGGCTGGAGGTCTGCAGGTAACTTCCTGTGATGGCTGCACTGGGTCCTAACGCTGCTCCAGAGTGCACGAAGCAGCGGCAGTAACAGAGTATAGGCTGGTGTTTCACAGTTTGTTTTTGTGGTTGACTAAAATTCTGCTATGCCTACCAGTGAGGCCTTTCATTGCATATGGTATGGCATTCAAGCCACAATGTGAACGCAGCACGACTGCAGCAAAGACAGTCGGCATCACATGGAGAAAGAGGGAAACTAAGACACTTTAACCTTCATCAGACTGATTCAAAGACATTAAATTGGTATTGATCTCCGTCCCTCTCATTCAAAATTTTACTCTTCTGCCTTTGTGGTCTTGGGGTTAAGGTGCTGACTCTGTGCTGCAATGTCCCTACAGTTTGCATTGTTCTCTCATCCACACATATCTCATATTTTTCCTTCTCTCTGGTGAAGCAGAAGTTTGAGAGACAAATAAGTCACATGCTTTATGTTGGTCTTCCTCAGCCAAGTGTGAAAATGTGTTTGTTTTTTTTTGTTTTTTACAGCATTTCTGCAAATTGAAGATGCCCAAAAAAGAAGAGGACGGTAACACAATTAGAAATAGTTAACCATAATTGTTCAGTGAAGGTTATTGCATTAACTTTACATAATGTGACCAAAGAGACGAAATCCCATAAAATTATACCACTTCATCTGCACCGTCTCCTGCACAGTGTAAACACTGTGACCACTTTTACTGAACTTTATTACACCGCACCAAACAAGTGGTATAAAACAGAGAGAGATGTGAATGGGTAGAGAATGAGGAGGACGCGGCATTGAAGCTCCTGTGTTTACAACTAGTTGATTCCTCTCCTTTCCATTCATGTCCAAACAAAGAAAGTGAGACAGTGCAGCACCATCAAGTACAGTAGTTCATTGGTGAACAGGCCTCACCCGGTGTGGTCCAGATAACCATCGTATACTGTACCACCCCAGGGGCAGTGCTCTGCTCCGAAGATATTTCCTTTATAAACATCCCAGATCCTCCTCAGCACGCTGCCCGACACAGGGCTGACAGGCAACAACAAGAGAAAGGGAAAATAAACAGAAAATATGAAAGAATAGTAAACAAGCAGCAGAGAAGTAGAGTGAAGACAAAGGCAGCGTGGTGTCTGCTCAGATAACGCTCCTTACAGTCCTTAACCAAAATGCACATTCAGGTCTGCTTATACCTAAACACACAGACCACACGCAGCCCGTGGCGAGTCGGCTCGCGGTGACACGTCAAAATGTAGCCTCTTGCATGTAGGAAGTAACAACCGTTGGATCAACAACAGGCACAAAGAGCGAGAGGGAGAGAGCGGCACAGGCTGAGATGGAGGCAGAAAGGTGATATCCTGAGTAGCCTGTTCACGAGGCCACCCAGCACCAGCAGCGTCTGCACCTTCTCACTCAAACGCCAACACACACACACACACACACACACACACACACACACACACACAACAAGGATTGCACTCTTGAGAACATGCAATGGCCTAAGGGCTTCTTTTTCAAAGAGGAAATGACTCAAAAAATGGTTTCACCCAATTAAGACCTGTTAATCTTTACCTTTGTCCTTGTGACTGTATGTTTGCACTCCAACAAAAATGACTTCATTCATTTACTGCATTGATCTTCAGTCCATAAAAGCGGTGTTAAGCTCCATTAGCTAAATTGTGTTTCAGCGCATATACATAGGTTACTGGAGACAGCCCACAGAGGACTTCTCTGCTGTGTGACCCACAGGGACCCTTTAGATCCCCTCAGTGTGATTACTTTTGTGTGAGGTCAAAGGACAAATATGAGAGAACACATTTAGTCGCTGTTTAGGCTGATGATAGGAGGAGATGAGAGTGAATGCATTAGCAGAGAGGACGAACAACCCTCACCTGATTGAACTGACTTCTCATCCAGAGACTAAAAGGCCTAATGTCTGACAATGCCAAAGCAAAATGTGACAAGACTCTAAGTGGGGTTTTTGTTTGAATTCTCATGTATTCATTGATGAAGCTGAAAATATAAAGAGACATGAGACAATTCTGATACTACTGTATATGGGAGGGAGAAAAAAAGATTGATCTAATATGAAATCTTCTTAACAACATGAAATTGGTTCAATCACAATTTTTCAAAGTTTGTTAAATTGATATTATTTGTTTTTACTTATTACATTGATTCTAATCAGGTGAACAAGATATGCATTCGTGTGCATGTCTGTATTTAATGTTGTGCTGCTTTACATTAATCTGACAATGCTCACTTCAGACTTGTAAAATGTAAAATTGTCATTAGACATTGTGAAAGTGTGAAAGGGGATTTACTTCTGACTTGCAAGCAATGACTTTCTCCATGCTCTGCTAAAAGGTTACAAGTAAAGAAAAGCATGCACCTACAGTAACAAGCAGCAGATCCAACATGCTTTTTTCTTTTCAACACCATGTTTCAAAAGTCTCGCTGGCATCTGCCTCTCTGATGTTCAACAAGTTTCCTTATCCCTCCTTCTCCCTCTTTTCATACGCACCATTTTAGGTGGCAGTGGTGAGACCACAGATGACAGGGTGCTGAGGTTGAGTGAATGAGCATGTGGGAGAAAGAGAGCGCACGCTGGGTGAGCAGGGGCACAAACCCTGAAGACGGGAGGAAATGGAGGAACGAGAGGAAGGAGGGGATGCCAGGGAAGGTGAGGCTGAGTCTCCACGGCCCCAGAGTTCTGTAAAGGCTTGTTTGTACAGTGTGAGAAAAAAATGTAAACATGTCAGTTTTGATTAGGGCCCCATTCCTCCCGGCAGGCAAAGAAAGTGATGTCTCTATACCTCCCTTTTGTTAATCCTCCCCATCAGCAGCATGTAATTAGTGATTGTGGGGTTTGTCTTTGGCTGATGCTCCCAAACCGCAGAAACAACAAAAGGGTGAGAAGAGACGAAGGAAGAGGGTGGCGAGGGAGTGAGGCGGAGAGAAATGAGAGTTTTGACTGAACAAAGCACAAACTGGTCTAATCAAAAAAAAAAGGTGTGCACATGAGGAAAAAGACAGGGTGGCAACGGAGGAAAGTCGTGGCGAGACTGATCCGACTTGTCTCCCGCCTCGCTTGTGGTCCTTTTCGAATCAACCTCTCTCTACATGTCCCTCCCTGCGTTCTGACTGACTCATCCTTCTCTCTCTCCTTCTCTCTCCCGTCTCCCTCCCGGGAGGCTGGGTCTCCTGACCCCGTGTGAAAGTCAGCAACACACATTCCACGACAGTCCACCCTACTCTGGGAAAGTCAGGCCTTGCTGGATGAGAGACGGAGAGAGAGAGAGAGAGAGGGAGGGACTGAGAGAGAGAGAGCGAGAGTTGAGAGGAAAATGGAAGATAGACAGGGGAAAGAGATTAAAGAAAGAGACAAATGCTACAGTTGGGTGATTGAATTAATTAGCAAGGTAAAAAATGTTTATTAAGGGAAAGACAAGTTGCTCCTCTTCCTCACTGATGAGCATGGATGCACCCTGCCTGTTTTAGGCCCACAGCGTCTGGTGTGAGACACTCACACAGACCTGGACCACAAACCGGAATGATCAGCCTGCCTCCCTCCCCGTCTCGCTTCCTTTCCCTCTTCCTGCTCTGTCTTTCCATCCTATAATCCCCCAGATTCCTCGGCATATTTTCACTTTCTCCTCTCTGGGATGTTCCAGTCTCAGATTGATGAGTCATGCATTGCTACAGTAACTACTATACTGGGTTCATTTTCTGCATAGTCAAACTGGCTTTTAAAGGATTTCTGCAGCTTCAGTTGGAGGTTTCAAATTTGACCAAGCCTGGTTAGATAATGTGAGGTGAACATAGTTAGAAGATATATACAGTGCAGTCTATAAATACCTGGACAGGGATACATTTTTTGTTGTTTGATTTTGCACTGTAGCAGATTATATTTGATAACCAACAACAGGCTGTGAGAATAAATTTCCAACTTTCCAACAGCTTTAAAGACTTCAATGCAGTCAGTGCCTCTGCTGCTACAGCCATACATGGTGTGGTATGACCAGGAGCTTATTTAGTTCAATTCAATTCAAAATACTTTATTCATCCCTCATGGGGCAATTCATGGTGGCTAATGTTAGCAAAATGTAGACAGGCGTGTTTCTGCATACTCACTTTAATGAGTCAGTTTGCTAGATTTATGGCTCTTCTTTACTTGTATTGATGTTTTAGTATTTACCAATTTCCCGTAAATGTCACTTGTGGCCACATTGGAGGATATTCAACAAAAGTTAAATTGTGTTGCTTTAATTTGAGTCCAATTTTAGTTGTCTTTAGTCTAAACAGACACATCAGATGAACAATGTGGATTGTTCAGATTCTTTGCAATCAACGACTTCCTGCCAACACATCTTCCTAGGCTGTGCTCCTTTGTCTTCAGTTTTTGCTTTGTTTCAGAGGCTTTTTTCAGTCTCTTTTCTGGCAAGTAAAACACATGCTAAGTTGGATATATTGTGGCCCAGCGAGTGCTATACTGTTAACCCCATATGGATGTGACCACCATCAAATCTTCAGAGCTGAAAGTCAGAACTTTAATGTTGTACTAATTTTAGCATTTCAAATTTAACGGTCTGGAAACAAAAATATATATATAACAGTGTCCTAATAGTTACAGACAGCAACATATATTTTTGAAGAGATGCGAAGAGTGAGAGCATGGATGAAAGAAGGACGGAGAGGAGGACTGTGGTGCTGGAGGGGCACAGGTGGAGAGAGAGTACGAGAGTGAGCCAAAAGAGGGATAAGGAGCAATACATCACTCTGCACCTTCGATAAAATCCTCATCTGGCTTAACCCCATCTGACCATGCTTGGGCACTGCACCCAATGCACTGCTCACTAGGACTATTGTTGGACACAGAATTCGATGGACAACTGACTGAGAGACTAACCTTCAAGTAAGTCTGATAATGAGAAGGCAGAGAATGAGAGTTGGAGGCAAGGACAAAACCACAGCAGATTGCGCCCCCCACCCCCTCTAGACAGGGCCCTCTTGACTTGACCCTGGTGAAAGCTGTGTAAGTATGGAGTTAATCAAAAGTGTGTTAGGATGACAGGCAGGGGGCCCTTCATGAAGCTGCACCAGGGGCCCCAGCTCCACAAAGCTTGCAGTGTGAGGGGGAGGAAGGAATCATGGTTGTGGGCCAGGTCCGGGGAACATCAGTGGATAGTCCGTCTGCTGGTGGCAATAAAGTGGGATCAGTTCCGACCTCAGCAAAGAGCCCACCAACGTCTCTGCACTATGACATGTACCTCCTGAGTGCCCATCTGATGACACATACACGGTCTCTGGTTCCATATGTCAACATGTACAGCTTACAGGAAATGTGACAGTAAAAGAAAGTTACCATCAGGTCTTACAAGTGATGTTGCTACTCGTCAAAACAGTGACACAGCACAAACATGCACAAACACACAGACCTTACCTCTGTAATAATGAAGAAGTCATCCCCGGGTTCTCCTTGCACCACTATCTTCTCTCCATCCTCAAACTGAACGGGCTCCAGAGCATCAGCCACTGTCAGTCGTTCCCACTTATCCAAAGACTCTGTGAATGGAACGTACATAAAGATCAGTGAGAACAATACGTGATTTACACTGATGAATCCAACTGTAGGTGCACTAACATGCATGTTTGTGTGTGTTCAGTGGTCTGAGTGGATGCCTCTTGCTCAAGTCCAGTAAGCTGGTGGGAACGATAATTCCCACCTCTGGCTAATCCAGTCATTCAACAGGGACCATTACATCTCAGAACCCCCCTGCCTCCTCCCTCCTCTCATGGAGCCTTGTGGAGCTAAAACACCTTGTAACTAACCCCAAAATCTGTAGGAGCTCAGTAATACTGAGCTGTCCTCTTTGACCATGCAATAGATCTAAAGTTTAATCCCAAAGATAGTTAGGTATCCTTGAGAAACACTTTCCCTGAGGGTAAATTGCTGTAGACAAGAGCATCTGCTTGGTGCTTGTTACATTATCACATTACATTCATTTATTTCATTTATTTATCCTACATGACTAATACGTGCATTGAACCATGTGGATACAGCCCAAAAATTGCAAGAATCACTCAAGGACATCAAACTTTATCAAATATGCTGAATCGCTTTAAGTGCTATATTTAGAAGAGAAAAGGTTTTGTTGCTCTCTCTGTCTTGTAAAAGTGCACAAACTGCAATGAAATAAATTTAGAGGGAGGTGCACTCAAATGTGAGAATAATGTTTGTTCATTGGCTGAGATATCTCTAAAGGCTTGGAGGATCTTATGGCGCTGAAGCTGAATATTGACTATATACTGTAAAATTTGACTTCAGCTACACTGACATATGAAAAATAAGATTAAATGAACTGAAATGGAATCCACTGTAATATTAAAACTAATTAAGATTTAATATAAGCGACTATGAAACCTTGGAATGGATATTTATAAGTACATTAAATAATTCACTTGTGTGTACACAAATTGACTATTTGTGAATGAGTTCTCCCAAAACCTGTTACAGGATCTATCCTTTTCATTTATTTTGCTGATCGTGAGAACCAGTGGCTCCACATGGAAGATTCACCAAATGAGCTCATCCTTCTTTGACAACTCAACAGATTGTTGCTGCCTAATCTTAACAGTATATACATCTACGTGTGGAATGCGACTTATCTGCCATGAAAACACACCTCATCTTTAGCTTTGTCTAGATAAAAGGGTGATTCAGTGTTTTGATTTGACTAAGACGTGAGTTAGAGCCATAAAACTACAGCAGAATCTCTTTGTCTGAGACTATTGTCTCCTGTTGTGCTCAGTAACTGATCCCAGTGTGTGTCTATGTGTGTGTGTGTGTAAATGTGTATGTATTTAGGATTAACTAAGGTGAAGTCTGGTCAGTTGGAGGTGTCCAGTGTCCCCTCTGGTGGGGCCGTGTTGTCTGCCGGCCCCAGATGGATGTCCTCTGTCTGGCTGCAAGCTAAAGGCAGCAGGTCCTATAGTAGTGATCCTTAACAGCTCGGCAAGTAACACGATACACAAATGTGCTGACTAAAGAACCTACATTTCACGCTTCGCAGAGTCTGCATACACTTGTATCACCTTGCTACACACATACACAGTGCACACACAGGGAATTGGCCATTGGGATGTCGAAGTCTCTGTGTGCATGCAACAAAGAACATGTTGTTTTTTCCCCCTTCACTCCTCGACATCAAGGGCTTGTACCCAATTTCGTGGCTATCTCAAAAATCAAAGACAAACAAAAACACTCGCGCCTCCTACCCCTCCTCCAATTCAAAGAGGTAGAGCGGAGAAGCAGAACGACAGAAAGAGGAATGAAGAGAGGAAAAGCACTTCGAAGAGAGAGGCGGGCGTTTGAATGCAGGCCTCAACAAGGCTGTCAAAAAGGGAGACGCAGAAGAAAGGAGGCGAATGAAAAGAGAGTGGATCTCACAGAGACGTTCTCTTAAGACCTGAATTGAGTGTATGTGTTTACTCAGCCAGCTAATAACTCTGTACAGGGGGCATGGCCTTACTCTATACACCACACACACACGATCAAGTGGAAGGGGATGAGATGTCAGTTCCAATTGCAACTCGTTTTGAAAGTCTGAATGAATCTCATTCGCCATTCCTCCAAACTAAATGGCCTGTGTAGGCTGGCGTTATCCAAATTCCAGTAGGGAAAGAGAGGCTTAGCTTAACTCCCTTTTCTTTAATTGTCCACACACAGAGACATTGCAGAGAGTGTGACTGGTTTTAGTATGAACAGAAGATTAGGACTGTACACACAGACCTTACTCAGCTATGGGCCTTGTGTGACAACATGCGCCTGTGTTTATGTGGGCTAATCTACAGTATATGTTGCACTCTGCAGATTTAACCGCCTGCACTCTGGACTCTCTGACCTGGTGTTTAAAATGAATGCACAGCATGGCATACACATGCAAACACACGCCACACTACGCTGCGTGATTAATGCAAAAAAAGAAAAACACACAGGAATGCTCTCAAACATCTTCATTATGTGTACAAATGCAAGTTGAGTCAAAGGCAACTGGACTTGGTGTAGATTCTTGAAGATGTTTCACTTCTCATCCGAGAAGCTTCTTCAGTTCATTATGTGATGCATTTTGATAAATACACAGACTTACCAAGGATGGAGACCTTGCTGAGGAACTCTTCATACATCTTTCTCTTCCTCAGAGTGCTGCCCTGTAAGACAAAAATAGGAGAGGCATTCACCATTAGACCAATTCTCTCTCAATTTGTGTAGCAGTGATGTACATTTAAAAAAATTATCATTGCGATTATTCTGCAAAATACTGTCAACAGAGCAGATTTATTGCAGTTTTTCTTCTCCCTTTTTCTCTTCTCGCTATCAGTAAAAACATTGTAAAATTATAGTGGCTCTAATCTAAACAAATTCAAGTAATTACTACTTTGGGTAGTTGCTACAAAGACAGTCTTGAAAAAAACTCTACTTGTTTGTTGTCAGAGTTAAAATTGAGAGCATCATTAAATGACAGACACTGATCCATGTTTTGGAGCTGAACCACTGTTTTCACAGTTATTCAGAAGATTTACTGCACTTTTCTTGTTATTATGCTTTACTATATATGGTCTGTTTCTTTCTTTTCACCTGAACTCACAGGTTTTGATTTTACTGTAACTTTTGTTTGACCCACATGGGTGAATGTTGCTCATTTAATGGTCACGTGTAACAGAAGCAGTTCATGTGCTACAACTGGTCTTTTCAGGCTCAAAAGTAAATCAGTACTGCCAAACTTCAAGATTATAAAATATGGACACATAAAAAAAAAAATCTGCACTACAGGATAATCTGTAATTAATTGTGTAGACATACACAGTTCATGGGGTCATACTTGTGGAAGTGTGTATGACTTGTGTGGTAATGTTCATTGCATGTGTGTGTCTGTGTGTGTGGCCCACCCCACCCACAAGGCAGGGGACTTTCCCCTCTCTGCCTCTGCCATGAACATCAGGTGCTTCCTGACAAGTCTGGACCCAGAGGACCCCCTTCCCTAAACTGCATTTCTCCTTTTTTTCCCCTTCCTTCATTGCACAGAACCACTCAGAGAGAGCGGGTACATAAAGAGAAACAGAGAGAGTGAGGAGAGACGATCTTGTCCACCCCGTGTCTGCCTCTGCATATGGAAATGATATATTGAGGCTTGGGGTGTCTTTAGTGCATAAGTGCCTGAGTCCCGCTGCTGCCTCTAATTTCATATAATTTCACATTTTGTCTTAAAAGGGGAGAAAATGTTCCCAAGTGAGCCAACGTCAAACTCAAAATCGTAAACAACTTGATTAAAGGAATTCTAGCCTGCATCGCCTCCCTCCTGGATAAATGATTCGAGTGTGTGTGGTGTCAGCGTGTGTGTCAGTGTGTGTGTGTGTGTGTGCAAGAAGCATGCAGTCTGTTTTCAGTTCTGCCACTTATGTTTCGTTGCTGTCTCTGCAGAGATGAAACTTCATGCTCATTAAGCAAGCAAATACAAATGCTCACACATGTATACTCTACCTCTAACACAATCTCACACGCACCCACAAACACACGCACACACACACACACACAGTCCACCTTCCACTGAGATGTTGAGTTGGTCTCTTGATTTCATAGCCTCCCCATAGAGCTCCTCAGACAGGCTCACTGGGCTTAAAGGCTTAACATGCGTACATAACATTACATTACACAGCAGGCCTGTTTTATGCCACCAGTGTAAGAAGGGTTGGGTGGGCCAGGGTAATGTCACCAACACAGGAGTTTATGAAAATGATACTTTTCTCAATTTCTGATTCTAAAATTTCAAGTTATCATATATTTTGCTGATGCACATCTTCTTTTTTCTCTTTGTGTTCCTTTTTGTCTACATCTGTCCTCATCCTTCCTGTCTACTTGGGGGGGCCTGAGCACATGTTTCATGTACAAAACTCCCCTACTCCTGTTGGCCCTAATGTGTTCGCTCCCTCCGTGGTTAAAGATGAACCAGCCTCTGTGTCTGCTCGCTGTCTTTGGGGTAGAATCATCAAAGATTTGAGGTGTGGAGCGAAGCCAGACTAAACCAACCATACCTTGCACCCCATCTCCACCACCTTCATCCCTGTCCAATGTGAAACACATACACCCCCGACATCCCTCCTTGTTTCTTGGTATCATTTCTCCACGTCTCCTTTGGTCTTGTGTTCTGTTTGTTGACAGTGGTCTGTCAGTTTGCTAATGGCTTTGTCTGTAGCTGTGCGTGTTTAAATACCAAGATGACACAACAAGGTGGGTATTGTTTGACTGGCGGCTACACAATGCAGGGAGTGTATTTATCATAGGGAATGGTATTACATTGTTTACTGAATGCACTCCTGGACAAGGAGGGGGGGAGGTAAGGTGGTTTTGAAGGGCTGTCTTGGCTCTGATTTACATGACAAGATTACTGACATTGTGTCATCAGCATGCTCAGTGGCTGAAACAGATTCAAGACCAGTTTTGATGATGTTGACTGTGACATGAATATGTGTCGGTTTTGCCATTGGGTGGTTGAATAAGTTACAGCCTAAAGGAAGAATCATTTAGAGGAGATGTCTTCAAGGGCACATGCAAACATGCAGGGCTCTTCTAAAAAAGATTTAGATAAGTTCATCTGTGAGATTGATAAACTTATCTGTCAATTATTTTTTGGTTAAGTGGTTAATTCAATTAGTCAATGAAATTATTATAAATTACACTGATATAAAATGCAGAAAAACAGGAAATGTTCGCATTCATGAAGCTGGACTCACAACAAACAACTGAGATGAAGAATTCACTATCAGACTTGATTAATTTTCTGGCTATCAACCAGTTGATTAATCTACAAACTGCTCTACAAACTGATTTAGCTCTACTGTAGAACAATTCAAAACAAATTGGAGTGTTTCATTAAAATGGAGCCCAAGAGATATTGACGAAACAAAATGTTATGCAACCAGCAAAAATTGATACCTTTTAATGGATATAGTTGCTCGAGATGATGTTTCTGGAAATATAATCATTGAGGAATATGTCAGCCTATTTACCTGACTGTGAACAAATGTAAAACTATTCAGTCAAGTTCTTAATTTGACTATCTGGAGATCCGGCAGAGGAGCAGGACAAGAGGGAAGCAGATGTGCAAACAGTTGAAACTGATAGTAGCGGCAGCACACCTTTCCCAGCTCCTAACTAACTAGCTGCAGACACAGGCACTCAGCATAATTTTACTGGGAAACACTCACACACACATACTTAGACACACAGAGAATGCTCATTGTGTTGGCCTAAGACGTTGCCAGAATACCACACTTTATAAAAACAGCTTTACAAATCATTGACAGCAATAATTAACTACAGGTTCACATAATTGAATTCTGCTTCACCCCGTCAGCCCCCTCCTGCTGCTGCTGCTGCTGGAAGGAACGAAGGAATGAGAGCGAGAGAGAGCGAGAGAATCCTCTCGAAGAAAGGTTACCAGGGCAGACTGTGCCCTCAGTTCAACTATGTGCTTAAGAGGTGACATGAGTGCTGGGCAGGCCAGTGCCAACTTTACACTGAGCTGAAAGGTCCAAACACAGACCTTTTTCCGTCTCTGTGGGTTCAAACTGTTTGACACGCAGCTGAATTTTCACTGCTGATGAAGGCTTAGATGCACACGGGTGCTTGGAAGGTTAATTGGAGGCTATCTAATTTATTTGAAGTGAGGTGTTGGGAACATTTGAGGAAGTATTCAGTTGAGCATGGACACTCATACAGACACATACACACACACACACAAGCACACACAGTAATTGGTGTGTGTGTGTGTGAATCGGAATGACAGCTAGGGCAGAGCACCTTGTGTTTCCAGTTTAAACATTTAGACATTCCTGCTAGATAAGCTCCTGGAGCGGGAAGTGTGTGTAGAGGCATTAGTGTTGACCCTCTCTCTCCTCAACAGCCATCCCTTTTTTTCCCATCTTTCCCCTTTCTTCGTCTAGCAGCAGATCTAGAAAGACATTAAAAGGGGAGGAAACACCCGGTGGTTTGTGTGTGTGTGTGTGTGTGTGTGTGTGTGTATGTTGTGGGTATATTTTGAGTCTAAAAATGAAAGCAAATGTTTTAAGTGTTTAAGGAGTCTTAAGTGGTTGAGTGGGAGAAAATATTGCATAAGTGGAATACCACAAATGATAGGAGTGTAGAGAGTCTACTACAGTACATTTTTATTTCACAGCATGTTTTCTGCTGAATAATGGGACGAGTACAGCGTGTCAAACATGGCCCTTCTGCATTTTTTTCATTTTGGTCTGTGGTGCAGGTTTCAGATGTTGGACTAGTCTCATTGCAGCCTGCGAAATGTGACTGCGTTCGTGACTAAGATGTGCATATAATGCAGCCTCGAGTTTGCGTGCGTCATTATAATGCTTATGAGCATTAAAGAATTCTGCAGCCTCTTCTTTGTGAACAGGACATGTAATTCATAATACATATCCTTTACCGTTGAAACATCTAATAGCAGCAGAATTAACGGTTCACTGAGGAGTTTTTGACCTCTGGTAGTGCTATGGAGCTGTTGCGTGGGACCCTGTACTGTAAGCATGTATAACAATACATGACCAGATTGCAACAGAGTATGAGCCTGGCCTACAACATATGCGAGCTTGAACTTAACTCAAAGCATATGTTGATGTGTAAGTAAGTTGTATAGTAGTTATAAGTAAGAAGTTCATACCATGAGGATGCGTCGGTAACTGTCTCGGTCGATGCCCCACAGTTTAAGATCAGTCTTGGCCTTAACGGTGGCAGCTCTGGGGGTTCCATAAATCAAGGCCAGCTCTCCAAAACTACCTCCTTCTCCAATATTGGTCACCCACTCCCCGTTGACATAAACCTGCAGACAGGACAAGAAACAGAGTTATGGACAGGGTCTTATATGAGCTTCTGAACAAAGTCAATCATTGCAGGGTAGACTGTGAAGAATTTTATTTTTTCTGTCTCTTCAACATCTCTACCCATCCTGAGACCTTCCCCAACCCTTCTCCTCCCTCTCCTCAGTTTCCGGGCTGTTTGATATGCTCACTAGGCTTGTCCCTAAGCATTTGATCCCCAGTAAGCCCTCAAATGAGACCTCTAAAAGGCCCTCTATCCCTCCTATCTCTCCATCCACCCCTTTTATTTCCCTCTGTCTGGTCTTGTTAGGACCTTCCCTTTGATTTGGGAGTGATGGAGGACAGAAAGCTGTGGGAGACTTTGTGGATCTACTCTCAGATCTAAAACAAATATAGGCACTCACATGCTTGTTCACCTCCATGTAGAGCTGCAACAATTAGTTGATTTATCAATTAGTTGATCAAAAGATAATCCATTGATAATCCATTTATCGTTTCAGTCATTTTTCAAGCAAAAATGTCAAACATTAGTTTAGTTTTTGATTAGTTGAAAACAGTCAGCAGATTAACGGGCAATAAAAATGAGCGTTAGTTGCAGCCCCACCTCCACGCGTGCGCACACACATGCATGGCTCTATTTAGGCCAGCCACTATAGCTCTCCAGACAATACAACCTCAATGAGACTCATTCAGCCTGTCTCGGGGGACGTTACGATTTCACCTGTCGACACACTATCCACTATCTTGTTGACTTAATAACACAGAGAGAAAGGAGGAGAGAGAGGCAGGAGCAGGGCTCTCTGGTGGCTGTGAATTGCCAAAATTGTTGCAAGCCATTATCGAAGGCTCAGAGTAGTCCACAGGGGACTCATCCTTCACTATAAACCGGAGTAGCTTCAAAGAGATGCAGAGTGCTGGCTATGGTTGCGTCAAGATTAGAAGAACAATCATATGAGTGTTGCAAAAGTATTACATCAGAGCATGCAGTAAAGACTATTTTTCACAGCTTAGTTTCCCGTTCTATACTTCAAGTACCTCCTGACCTGCAGGTAGGTGCTCAGTGTTCGTTGTTGTACATCTGATCCCATAAGGTTCCACACGAATGTTCATGCAGCTCCTCATCAAGTAGGGCTGTTTCAAATGCTCAAACAAGCAGCATTACATCCTAACTGGATCACGTATGCAAGAGTATAGTTGGAGCAAAAACTTGCACAAAAGGTGGTCCATAAGGACTGAAATTGGAAACACTTGTAGCGCACTGAGTCAGCACTGTGCGGAAGGTAAAATGGAGTTCATGATGAAAAAGATTGAAACAGTTTGAGTCTTGAACAATATGTACTGTCTTGCAGCTGTCACTGAATTTTCGATGTGTGAATATCTACAGCAGACTGTGTGGGTCTGGTGGCAATTAAGGAGCAACAAATCAAAAGTGCTGGAAGGTGGATGAGCAGACAGTGTTGCTGTGTATTTCTGTTTGTAGTTACTTGGAGTGTGTTTCTCAGTGCAAGGCCCTGAGCTGTGTAAGAGTGTGTGAGAGAATGTCTGTTTCTATTTGTTGTCTATTTGGCAGCTATTATTTAATACAATTCCCAAAAGCCATATCTGCTAAAATAATAATAACAAAATAAGTCTTACAAATTGATTGATTGTGTTCATTAAGGTTAAAGCACTTAAGTGAATTATTTTTGCTCACAAAATGTCAGATATAATCACCTGTGATTAAAATATACTTGTCAACACTTAACTTGCCCCTCTCTTTAAAATTTATAAGTAGTATGTAATAATTTAATAATGGTTTATGACACACTATAATGAAGCTGCAAGTTGACATGATGACATTTGTAAGTATTTATTACTGTACATTTGTTTATGTTTATAATTTCTCTTATGAACACACAATTTATATAATTGCAACTGTGATTTACAATAGTGTCATTTATTTTCTGTTTATACAACGGTCACCAGTTATGGGTGCTCACTGAAGGGGTAAGAATACGTTATAGTGAGAAATAATAATAATAATAGTGAGAAAATAAAAGTGAGAAATATTTATTAAATGCTTGTATACTGCAAATAAACGCAGTTACTAAATGGGGGACTTGTTGCAAAGTTCTACCAAATATCCAATATTTAATTAAAAATATTTTTTTTCCCAACAAGATCCTCCCGCATTTTGGAGTAAAAGCTTTAATTTCCTTTGTGGTGCACCCATATATGTACAGGCCAGTGTCTGTCAGTGAATACAGTGAATACTTGTGTGCAAACATGGAGGGGTGTGTTCATCAGTGGCAGTGGTTGTCAACTTTCACGCAGTTTATGGGATGCCAGCAGATTTACACCCCTCTCTAATGAGAGACATCTCCACACTTTAATAACCTCGGCACTGAGCTTGAAGTAGTTTAATGCCTGAGTTGTGGCGGGGAGGCAGCAGCTGTCAGTAGAAATAGAGGGGTTGGATTGTAGACAGAGGTGAAAGAGACACAGATGAGCATAGGGGTGAGGCGAAGGACAGGGGTCTTCCACCAACTTGGAGAATAATAGGATCCTGGTTGTGGGAGCAGATGCCTAAGATTGGCTGCAGATCGATCGATCGATTGATTGATTGCAGACGGAGCCCGGAGCAGGCCAGGCGATAAAGACACAAAGTGATGCGGCAGCTGCTGGACTGAGCCCCAGAGCAACTGTGAACCTAATATAAAGTTGGGCCAGAGACATTATTACAGAAAATATGAGAAAACAAGCATAAATATCAAATATCAACCTAGGATGTGCCACTACTGCAGGCAAAGAATGACCTAACTTGGTATCTGAGTTAAGGTTACAGAGACCAACTTGTGGCAAAAGGTAAAAGGTGAAGGACAGGCTCTATTGTGAGAAGATCATACACTGAATATGAGATAAACAAGACTACCTAACACTAGTGATATAGCTGAGGAAAAGAGAAAAAATAATAATCATAGAAGGAAAAAGAAGAGAACACCTGAACAATCTGTGAACAAAAAAAGAGTTAACTAGACTAAATAAGCAAAGTTTCATCAGACCTATAAAACTTAATTTCATGGTTGAAATATGGTTTGTTCAGTCTAAAAAGGTTGAGGAGAAAATGTAGTGTGCGGATGTTCTCTGCTTTTTCCTTTACTGACTTCCCTGTCTGCTCTAAATACAGGTATGGATGTGCACACAGGCCCTTCTGTAGAAAACAATCACAGCTCGTTACTGTTTCACCACAATCTAGAAATAGGTATCTTATCTAATCACATTTGACAAGACAACACCTGAAACAATGCAAGTTACGCAGTTAAGCCACGCAGTCTTTCTATCAAGGCGCCATCTCAGTGTTTATGCGCTTCCTTCTCTCAGGTGAGCCGTCTGTATCGGCACACTCGGCCGAGCTTGCCAACCTGCTTCTCTCCTCTTACCCACTGTCTCCCTGCTCACCGCTGTAAGCCGATAAGGTCACTTCCTGTTTAACTTTCCGTCAGCTCCTGTTTTATCTCTCCACTTAACTCTATCGCTCTGTGTCAGGCCTGCTAAGACAAAAAAACGTCCTCAGTTTGGTTGCCTTCACAGCCGCGCTGGATTCTATAGCGCCATGTTCAGATTGTCATCAGAGTGGAACCGAACTTTGAAGAGAACAAAACGTGGGGGCAATCCAATACAACCTGTCCATTGTTAGGGGGAAACATTGTCTCAACATGAGTGGAGGAGGCAGGGTTTTCCCACTGACTCACAATCCTTATAGCTTTCCCATTGGCACACTGCACTCTGGAATCCCCTTTATTTGTAATGGCTTGCTTAAGTCAATTTAACTTATAATGAAAGAAATTACTCTAAAGAGAAAATGAATGAGGGTTTTTGTGTCTGTGCTTGTGTCTCCATGTTGGCCACTTACGTCCACTTCACCTTGATCAATCACATAGAAGTTGTCTCCTTCATCGCCTGGAGGGAAGAAAGGAGAAACACAGGAGTTCATAAGAGAGCAGAAAAGCAGGGGGAAATACCAACAGGAAAGCTTACTCTTCCTATTACTACAAGCTCTTACTTAAGTTCTCAAAGGTGGATTTTTAAACCATTAAACCAAAATGGGTGCATTAAGAGATTAAATTCATTTGTCAACCACTTTTGCTGGGGAACAAACATAATAGAGAAATTGTTGGGATTTGTCTAACCTGAAACTTTTACATAAACACACACAGGCACACATTTTCTCACATTCCTTGTGTCTGTTAACTTCCATTCCTTCTGCTTAATAGAACAACTGTTAATTACTTGTCTTGCTATCAATTTTCTTGTTGGGTCTTTAAAAATTAAGGGGGCCTCTTAAAGCTTCAGGACAGACGCAGCGTCAGAGACACCGCTGCCTCCTCCAGAATGCATATTTCACTGGGCCTGCCAATATGTCTGTGAAATGGGGTTCTCGCCAGCAGAAAGCTGCAGCAACAGCAGTGCTCATTACTGCTGCTTGTGTAGCTTAATAGTGGAAACTCTGAAACAGAGGTGCCTGAGCACGCACAGCTACAACACCTCAGAACAAATTCATAGGATACAACTACACACGTCAGCTTCATTTATTCGGTTCCAGACGTTGATACTAAAACAAAACAAAATGTTAGAAGGATGAAACATGACAGCTTGGTGTTCTTACTACAAGCTGAGAAAAAAAGGCTAAAGGCATAGTTCAGAATTTCACTTTCTAGCTGAGAGTTATAGGAGAAGATCAATACCACTCTTACATATGTACAGTAAAAATTGGCATGTTATGTTTTTTGTTTAATAACAAAATACAAAGTGTAAATTAAATCTGACATTTTACGAGGGGTTACATACTGGAGTAGATTTTGACTGGAAGCAGTAACTTCCTGGTAACTCCAAAATGAAAAATGATTTCTTCAAGTTTGACCCAAAGGTTGCACCAACAGAAAAGACATGTTGCCTAAATCAGACAGGGGTTATTCTGTGGACAGTAGGCTTTTTTTTGAACAAATCAGACTCAGCTTGTCAGGAAAAGATGCAACTTCCCATATTAATGCCCCATGCAAATGTAGGGGTCTGTCCATGATGTCTGCTTGCCAAAAGAAGAAAGACATGCAGGAACTGTGGCTACAATTTTAGTAAAACACATGAGCTGCATTGGCCTAAATTATTTCCACTTTTGTGTTTTCTATATCAGCTGTAACTTAATTGATGGATAGTTATTATATGTGCAAGGCTAGCAACTCAAAATGTTGTCTGGCCTGCTGACTGGATCCCCGTCGTGTAATTGACAGGAGCACACTGTGCTTTCAAAGCGAACCCTAAACCTTGAAGCGGGCCATGGGATCTGGGTGGTTGATGTCCGCTAAAAGCATCTAGTCTGGAGATAAGGCTGAAAAATGGTGAAGTGTTCCTTTAATTATGCTATCCGTTACATAGGGCACAAGGGAAGTTATTAAATGGGACTGACAGCCACATGCATGAGCACTGTGAAGCTCTCCCTGCAGCTACCGCTTAGAATAAGACATAAACGCAACTCCATTCAGAGGTGCAAGTGGGTGATGATGCATGAGTATAAATGACACAACTATGCATGCGTGTGCATTTCGTAGATACCAAGTGAGGGTGTGTATGACCGTGCGTGTGTTCTTGTGTATATGTTCACCTGAACAGTTGAAAGGCTGAGAGCGCCCTGTGTGTAAAGTTCACAGGAGTTCACACGGCTAATTAATACTGAGTGGAGAGAGCTCGTTAATCATATAGCTCTATTTGTCACACAAAACTCTCCTTGTCCGTCTGATGGTTTGTCCCAGGGGAGACCCCAGACACACACACACACACACACACACAACCTGCTGCAACCTGGCCCTCTCCTATCTCCCTCTCTCTGTCTCTGCCTCCCTTTCTTTCATCTCATCTATCGCTCTTTCAATTCCCTCTCGCTCTGTCTTGCTTTTCTTCTGCTCTTCCTGTCTTTTATCACTTTGGTGCTCAGGCCTTTGTTTTGCAGTCGTCCAATCCCCCTGTGGCTGAGAGTGCAGGCAAATATTTGACCAGAACGTGCACAAACACATAGACAGACACACACACACACGCACACATAGGCAGTGTGGCCTCTCCTTTCCACACAAGCTAATTGTCATACACACTGTTAAGGTTCTTTGGCTTTGCTCAAAAGGATTTTTATTTTTTATTTTTAAAGAACCGATCACTTATAACAGCAAAACTGGATGTATGTCAGAAACAGCAGAGTAAATTAACTTGATATAATACATTAGACACTAGATTACAATGAAAATATTCCTATACTCCATTTTGCATGTTATGATGAAGTAAATTCTCCCTTTGTTTAAATACCACTCCAGCCACATAGTCGATAACTCCTAACGGTGTCTAAATAGTGTGTGATGGGCCAGTAGCAGGAGTGTTTTTTTGAAGCTGTACAGTAGTCCAGACATTAGCAATGACATCAGCGCTGTATATACTGTATACCGCAGCCTACAGTGTATATAACTATGTGCTGTCTGGGACTGGGGGCCCTGCAAAGTTAGCTAGACTTATTATCACCAAATTAGGACTGATATACTCCTGGATGCTGTCTTAAGAGTAGGTGGGAGTGACTGAGTGAGTGTGTGATCCAGCGTGTGTCCAAAAGCCTTCACTCAATGTCTAAGAGTATGTGTCTGCATGGCATGCTCCACAAGTGTAACCTGCGAACACCACATTATCTAAAAGTGGGCATTTGTCTGCGAGAACGTATGTTTTCAGTGTTTTAAATGTGCGATTTAACATGTCTGAGTCTGTGTTTGATAGGAGTTTGAGTGGAAGGGTGCTGGAAAAGTACAGTCTGGCCATGCTAAGCTCTGTGTTCCTTCAATGTCCGGGGATGTCTAAAGTGAAGGCTTTGACAACTGTGGTTAGGCACAGGAAAAGGGACCTGACATCTGGTGCAGACTGGGGGAATGTATGACTGGGGCAAAGAGAGGAAAAAGGAGTGGTAGGACAAAATAAATGTAAGTAGTGGCAGTGCTGCAGATGCATTCTTTGAGAAAACAAGCCCTATTTTTGTGGTGGCGCAACGAGCAATGCAGGCAGCGCTCCAACCCTGTGTGTTCAGGTTGTGCTGCTCTGCACCGTCCAGACATCCAAGATGAGTATTTCCATTTGTTGTCATGCTTCCCCGTAACTGGCACAGCTGTTTAGGAGCTATGAATCCAGTGACGTGACCGGCTGACAGTGTATTTATTGATCACCACCCCCTCTTCTTGCTGCTTGATGTACATGAACCAAAATATCAAGCGTGCATGGATACGCCCACACAGTCTGTGCAGCCAAGAAGTACTCCGTTGCGTTTGTCGTTGCATAATTAAAAAAGCGCCCAAAGGCAGCCAGAGTAATCAGCGAGAATGGCGTATTAATTGAGTGCAATTAATTGGGCGTGTAAGTCGAACTTATGCCAAGACAATATAACTAAAGAGCCGCAGAACATTACCTTCAATACCTATTAATATCAACACACTTTTTTAATAACCATCTTCAATTTTCTTATTTAAGAAGGCATAACTTTAAATGTTGGGAATTTTGCTGTTATGCAATTGTTTAATTATGATTATCAACTCTAGAACCAATTTTTCAAGGAGTATTAATTAATGAAACCCAAATTGTGATTTATAGATAATTGACTGCCACATAAATTAATTCAAACATATATACATACCTTGCTGGATAACCGTTTCCCCTGCAATGTGGGTGACTGGGAACATGGCATCAAATATGTCACTGAAGGAGAAAGAGACAGAGAGGGAAAAAGGGGAGGGAGAACAGTCATTACCAACATACCTCCTATTATGGTGCATTACCTCAGAGTTCTTCCGAACTGTTTACTCACTCGCACACATAAAGATGCAAAACACACATGTGGAAGAGCGGCGTGATGGAAAACGCAGAGCAACGCAGTGTCAGCTCTGTCGATATGTATCAGAGCCAAAGGGACAGCCCTGAGAATTCTGGATGACCCCAACACACACACATAAACACCCACCTGAATGTGTCTATAACTGATTTCTTCATCATCATCCACATCCAAACAAACACCCACTATCTTCAGTTAAAACCATCATAAAGAACAAACATATGCCAAAAACATCAATGTGTTTTTTTGACAACTGCCTTATTAGTACTAGTCTATTACTGCTGGGTTTTAGGCTGAATGCAAGTACCAAACATAAGACAATACTATCATCAGATAAATCAGTGCTACAAAGCCTCAGCCACTTTCTGCAGATATTTACAGCGTACAGTTGTATTAGTACTGCAGATAGGCTTAAACATGTATCTGTGTTGTTTCAGAACATGATCAAAGCCTTTATCTCTGGGAGTATATTTCGAAAGAGGTGCTGTGAAAACAAACAAAATGATGGCTGTGCCTAAGCTCTTAACTTCTGTTTCAGCCTGGCAGGGAAAGCGCCTGTTAGACTGTTCCTAATCGGGCCGTTTAAATGCATGAAGCCTCGGCAGATTAAAGTTGCACTGCTGAGATGTGTCGGGACAAGAGAAAAACTCCTAGTATCCTTCCCCTCCTTCTCCTCCTCCCTGCCTGTCTCTCACCTTCAGGGTATATTTAGTTCCTATCTAATCAGTTACATACCACCTGTCTTATAGAGAAATATAGAAAAAACAATAAAAGAGGGTCAGGCATATCAAAGACATACAAAACCTGCTGAGTGAACGTGGGGCGTGTTTAAGCATGTTCTCGGTTATGTGTGTATGTCACAGAATGTGTGTGCACCAGTCTGTCTGCGTTTGAGTATATACTGCCTATGAAAACACACAGGTTTATACAAAATAACATGTGGGTGTGGAGTACGTCTGCACACATGACAGTACGCTAGACTATGCAGCACTTAGTCATGAAACGGTTTACACAGGCAAACACACCTTGCTGCTCACTACAGACATGAAAGTGTTGCTTTACATGAGCCTCCCCTGTAAAAAGAACTGCAGGTCAACAGATGTTGGAGAGAGATCTGAGGATATTAGCGAGTGGTTTGGAAGTGAACGGACCCTGCTGATATTTGTTTATGTGACACTGAATAAAAAGCAGGCTTAAGAAGGTGGATTTGGGCCAACTACACCCACAGGTAGGCCCTGTGCGATGCAGCTGGCCACTGACTCACACATACTCCAGGACACACAGAGCACAAACACTCACGCATGTGCACTAAAAAACACACTTTCGCTCTTTGAAGTGTACGAGCACAGGCTAAAAGATGCACAGACACACTCAGGTGCTCTCATATGCAACACAGCCTCAATATATACACGTGGTGCTAAGCATGCAGCCGGTACACTCAGTTGTGCATGTCAACACACTCACACACACACACATTTAAGCACATGAAAACACGCATATTGGTACTCACATATGACACGGAAACTCAAATGCTTTGATGGTGATTAGTCAGAGCAACATCTGCAAGAGCGCCCTGAACTCTCCACACATCTGTAACCACCTGCGCTCGGCATGGAGTCTGTTTATTCCGGGTCACGTATAACTAATAATGTGTGGTTTATGGAGAAATTTGAGTAAAAATACCACGGGAAAATTGGCACACGGGAGTCATAACTTTCAGGTTATGTTTTAATATTCTATCAAAATATATTTCACTGCTTTCTACCTTAAGGTAATGTTGTATTTAGGTATGCGCCCTTTCCTCGTGGTGATGATGGTGGTGATGCATCACGCAGCTAATGCTGATGCTCGAGACTGAGGCACATAGTCATAGCAAGAGGATCAAAGGCAAGCAAACCTGCGTTTAGGTAATTACCCTTGACCACCTCTCTCCTTGCATGCCCTGCCTCTCACTGAATGCATCGCTGAGCACAACAAAGAAACTTATGCAGGTAATTACTTCCCCTCGTCTCTACCTGCCTCTTTTTCCCCTTTCTTCAACCCCGACTTCCTCCCTGCCCGTTTTCGATAACTTTTTCTCTTCCTCTCCCCTCTCAATTACCCCTTTCTCCCCTCTAATTCTCTTGCTGCCCCACCTATTTCTCTCATCTCTCGGTCTATCACCCCTTCCCTGCCTGTCCCAGATGAAGTGATTAATCTTGTCCTTTCCGCTACCTGTAGCCCCTCTGACCTTATGAAAAGGCAGAGCACCCCCCCACACCCTCTCCCCCTAACAATGGATATGCTGTTCTGACAGAGACAGACAGTAAGAGAGAGAGACACACACAGTGAGACCCTGCAGACTCTGAAGGGGCTAGGAATTTCACCAGCACCCTAGGGAGGGAGACAAAGGTGCCATCATGGTTGAGATATGTAGAGATACCCTGCAACATATGCACCTTCACACACACACACACGCTCTTACCAACACACATGCATGTAAAAACACATGCTGAAAAAATGAATCAACATAAATGTCCAATTGTTAATTACATTCATACTATCCTCACTGACATCACTACCTTACTTACCTTATTTGAAACTCTTACAAGCGATCCCCCTGTGCACACACACTCAGTCTCTGTCTAGGTGACATCACATAGACTGTACATTTGCCCGTATGTGTGTTTGTTTGTAGTGCAGGATGTAGTAGGTAAAGATAATGGCACTTTTGTAATAATCAGAGTGGCTATCATGGCAGTGAGGCAGCAGTTTTAAGTTCTGGGAAGAAACTGATGATGGCAAAAAATGCAGTTGTGTAGGATTAACGTCAAAATGAGAAAGGAGAGACACCTTTATGTCTGTTTATGTTTATGTTGGTTAACCAAGCCCACTAAAATTTAGCTGGCACCTCAGGTTGTAAGTTGTACAACACAGTGAGAATCTGTATAGACACATGTATGTGCATGTTTGTGTGGGAAAGTTTGTGTGCGCCTTCACACTCTCTCACACATATGCACACAACACAGGAACAGCTGACTATTGCCCTCAAACACCCATAAAAATGTGGTTAGCATAGGGGATTTCAGTCATTAATGAAATAAAATCAGGCCTGCTTGTTGTAGCTGGGTTGCTTGTTGTTCTTCCTAGTTGCCATTTGACGGCCTCTCTCGCTCACCTCTTCCCTCCTTCTTCTTAATCTCTCCTACAACACAGCTGTTTATTTGTTCAGCAGCGGCCGTCTTATCTCATACATTACTACCTTAACACACAGCACTACCATTATGCCGTTAACACCAAAGGGCTCTTTAACAGCACGGCCTGCCACCATGTCTTTGTGCTTCTTAATGGGCCGCAGAATGTTGAGTTACACAAGCCTTTAATGGGGAACCCATCCAGAATGCTCACTTGTCTGGGTGGAAGAGGTTTTGCAATAACCAAAACAATCAACAACCGTACCGCACACGGGAACTTCCCAGCTCTCCAAGTTGTGTCTTGGCTTGGCAGTATTGTGCCACTGGTTTGGCTGGAACAGTGTTCATTCCTTAAGTGCCTGAAGGATTAATTTTCACTACCACAGTTGATAGTAATTCACATTGCTGACTCTGGCAGATCAGAACAATAGTCTTTGTTTCGCAAGTCGAAATGATTTCATGATAAAAGCAATGGCCTGAGGACACCAAATGTACACAGATGATGTATATGTGTAAGTAAACAAATAAAATTTCCCTCGAAATCCAGTACATGAATCCTATAAGGTTGGACTTCATAAAATGAGATTTATGATGTTTCATCATCAACTCTCTTTATTCATTTTTTGTTTCTAAGGTGAAAGCTTAGTTCACCTTAGTTCAGTTGTAAATAATCAAAACTAACCTCTGGAAGAGCCAGGTTGTGAAATGCTTATCGAACATAGTGCAAAGTATTCTTATTTTTGCTATGTAAATCCACTGGAAGTAATACTGATGAATATGAAATTAATGCTTTTCCAAAATAAGAAGACAAATAATAAGATATTACCCACAGGAATTGAGCAGAGAGGTTACAATGATCTGTGAAAGGGCAGAAGAACCTATGAACCTTAATTACATGATCATTTGATACTCTTGCCGCCACTAACATGCTGATGTAATAATGAGTCAGCCGTTAGATGAAAACGAGGTTGATATTATGTTTTCAGCCGGCACCTGAGTGACTTGGGAATGTTTAACAGAATTTATGCTGCATACTTAGAGTAGTCTAGCTGGGATTAAAGGCTCTATCGTGTACTGCAGTGCTTTTTTGTTTGGCTGCCAGGTGAGGAGTTGTGATTAGTCAGCATAACATGTAAAGCACAAGCAAAGTCACAAAAAAAAGCATGAAAACATAAATTAGATTTTCACTGATGACAGGGGTTAACAGGACTGTTTACAAGCCTGTTGTGTGACTCATTATGGCTGTATCACAGTAAGATGGAGAACAGCTTTAAGAGGCTGACTATGTACAGTTTAATGCCCAGAGTTTAAAGTTGAACCAACTTACTCACATGGAACAACCAACTCACCCCAATGAGCTCTATTAATTTGGACACAATGAAATGTGCTTTCCAATTACATGAACGAGTATGCACATGCAAGTACATACACACAGACACACACACGCTGACAATAGGCAGCAGTATGAGAGAGGGAGTTAGAGAGAGAAAAAAGGGGGAGATGAAGGAGGTGTAATTATAAAGCAGTGAAGCATTTAGGGAGGATATTTATGACATGAAAGCTCTTGGCACGCGCCATGTCTCTCCCTGGAGACCTGGTAGAAAATGGAGGGACCGGGCCAAGACAGCCGCTGCCCATTTCTTTTAACTGGCCACCAAACTCCAAGAGGGGTGCGTGTTGTTTCTTACTTGGTCAGGATGCACCACAAAGATGCCCTTCTGACCACCAAATCACAACTGTAGTCCACTTTTAAAACTGTAGTTCAGGTGTGATAAGAGAACTGGGAAAGATACTCATAACAACACCAGCTACAGAATGATTTCAGCAGGCAACAAATGACAAGAACATATATTTTAATTTTATTTCTTTAGAACTTTTTTGAGATTTTTATGGTTAATGATTTATCCAGACATCTTGGAGAAAATAATGAATGTGCATTCATATATCTTAAGACTAAAAGCCAAGTTGATGATTGTTTGTTTCTGGTAAACTAAGTTCTTCTTGCACATCATGAAGTCTTACTGGCAGATGCGTAATATTGAAATCTCTTGAGAGAGAAGGAACAGAAAAGAAAAAGCAACATACTGTTATTTAGTGCACACTGCTGAATAATTCCCCTCTGCTCCTCTTCTAAAATATGCTACATTGAGCATATCTTTGAATGATTTTACAAGGTCCAACTAACTGGCCTATACTGAGTGTACAGGCACAGAGGTGGTCCTGGAGGTTTACAGGTAGACATAAGAGTTTACGGCTGGTGGCAATGACCACTTAGAGATGGTCAACAATGTGGGAGGAGAGAGGAGGCCAAGGCCAGGCAAGGAGCAAGGCAACCCTCACTTTTCTGAAGGCCTTTTATCAGTCCTTGACTTGTGTCCTCACAGCTCTCAAACTCCAAGTCTGATAAACATCACAAGCAAAACACACTTAGTGTTCTTTTACTTTGCAATGGCCTATTGCTCACTGAACAATTTTTAAAATCTTTAAGAGAATTTGAGAGTGCTTTGGTCTGATATTTCTGTCTCAAAGATCTAATGGGGGCTAACATTCGCATACGTGGAGGTTTAAAGAGGTCCAGTTTGAGTAAGCTGTGTGATTAAATGTTGGAAGTTGTACTTAAAACCAAAAGAGTGCAAGGAGCACACTGTGTTAAACCCACACACCTGGACATGGTTGGTTTATAAGGGGTGTAAACCTGCATGCATCCTGTGGCCTCAAAATGTAGACGTGTGTCTCAATATGTGTGCATTGCAGTGGCAAAGCACCTGAGGGCCGGGCCTGGTGATCTATGTGACCTGTACACTGCTGCTAAAACAGTGCCATTTATATGTATATGTACTGCAACTACAGGACCACCTGTGAGAGAGAGAAGTTCAAGAGAGAGAAAGCTGGAAGTTCATCTTTGTATATAGGTGCATATCTTTCCTTAGTATCGGCCATGTCCAATTTCTGTCCGACATGTTACACATGACATATGGATAATTAAAAGAAATGTACAGCACCTACTTGGTCTAAACTGTATATTTAATTTGCACACAGCCAATGCTGGAATAGATCAGGCAAATGGACAGGGTAATGCACACTAACGGAAACATTTACGGATGCCAATCATCACAAAACTCAAAGAAGGAGACGGGGCAAGGCCGGATTTTTGTGAACAAGGTGGAACATGGCAGGCGAGGAGCTGTTTGTTCACTGCTCTTGTAATGTTTTTAACATTCAAAAAGTTTGCAAGACAAGTAATGTTTTTTTGTGATTTACTTGAATCACAGATTCAAATATGTCATCTGCTGTGTCGTGTGATTTGTTAGCTCACTCAAGGTTAAAGCACCTTTTGTTACTGCTTTAATTTACAACACAACAGTACCAGCATTTTCCCTGAAATGTTACTTGGTCTTGAGGTGAGAAACTGGCAGTACAGATTTACCTGAATATCGATTCCTGCTCCCATTCACACATGACCCCATGCAGGAAATGTTCCTGAACATTTCAGGGACAGACCACAGGTGTGAAAGGGGCTTTACGTCACAGCTGTGCTTGCAACACAATCAAACACAGTCAATGACTCAAACAAACAACACTTTGCAAGCAGGGACGGCAAATGTGGAGGAAAGACTAACTGACACAGTAGCTTTCCGGAAACCTTTGAGCCTAATTGAAGCAGTAGTCCTCAGATAAAATACCAGACTGAACTGCCACTGAACTGGCACTGGCACCTTGGACTCTGCTAGCCTGCCAATGCCAACTTCATGAGAGGGCAATCTGCCCTCATCACCTCCTCCTCACCATGCCTAGTACTCCTAGCACACTGTGGTGTAGCTGGCACGGCAATGGGAAGGACAGGCTTGGAAGGGTTGGTTTAGAGGGGGAGGAAAAGTAGAAACAAAGAGAGAGACAGCAGAACAGAAATAGAAAGAGAGATTTAATTAGAAAGAGCATCGTGCTGTTGAGAAGCAGCCAGCTGATGCAGTGAATACCACACAGCTTAGGCCTTCTACCAGGCCCAGCTTAATGAACAGCTTGTTCACACTCGGGTGTACATAAACAAGTACGTACACACACACTGCAACTCACTCCAATATACAAGCTTGAAAAAGCTTACTGACAACGTCTGCCATCAGTTTTAATGGTAGCAGTGATAATGATGCAGAGATTGTACACACAACTTCATTCCTCTGCTGCGACTACTGCTTGGAACATACCCATCCAACACAAACACACACACAGCTAAACACATTGAGGTTTGCATCAGGGAGGTGAGAGGCAGAGTTGCATGGCAGAGGAAGAAAGGACCAGTCTGAGGAGGAAAGAGTGAGAAAGGAGGAGCGGTTGATGGGAGGATGTGAGGAAAAAGGAGGGTGTGTCACAGGATGGAGAACAGACTGTGACAGTATCTTGACTGTAAATATATGCTGCATCAGAATCTTTGATGTTCAAAATCATGGGATTATCCACATGTTATCGCAGAGAATAGCTGAATAATTTTCCAAGCAAAGAGCTGGCAAGACAGTACAATTGGCTTGTGGGTCCATGTCTAATCTATTTCCTCCTTCTTTTCTGTATCGTTAAAGAAAAGGGATAAAAATAAAGCCTGACTCACACATTCAGCTAAATCTTCTGGTGACATGGACAAAGGTTTCCTGCTCCCCTCTTTCCAGACTGCTGTGTGTATTCAGCGTGACAAGGCTGTTTTACAGACCTACCTGATGATCCAACACACCACCTGCTGATGCAGCCATGATGTCAGCCTCAAAACATCACAAACATGTCTAACCCTGCAGTCTCTCCCCTGTTTTCCTCTCCCTTTCTTTCTTTTTCCCTTTTCACATTAGGCTGCTATGCTGTTGACTACTAAAACCTATTTTTTCCTCGGCCTACTTTAACTCGTTTTTCTCATGTGGTGTGTCTAGATCACATTTTCACACTTTCCTAATGCCCACTGTCTCCATTGTTTGTTGCTCCGGGGCAGGAAAAAGCGAGCTCTTCCTCCACTTAGAGGGAAAAAGGGTCAGGCTGAATCAGGTGCTGACAGGACTAAGCCTCTACCTCTCTGATGTGTCTACAGGGGACATGTCACTGGAATGAGGGAAAGACAGACAGAGAGGGAGACAGATGGAGAGGGAGACATATTCTCTTCCTCACCTAGCATGCAGAGACAGAAAGGGTGGAATTTCACTGAATGCACACAAGTACTGTATATTATACACAGATGAAACAAGCCTATACATTGTGTACAGGTGCCAGGAGTTGTGTTTCTCTCAGTTTCTCACTCTCTCTCACACACACACACATACAATCACACACATATCCTGACACGTCGCTAAACATCACAAGACATGCCGCTGTCCCACGGGCATGTCTTTTCCTTTCCTCTTTCCTCCGCCCCATCTCCCTCCCTCCCTCCCTCCCTCATTCCCACCTTGCAGAAGACAAGCGCTAGAACAAGATAAGCATTTGAGAAGCAGATCGGGGCACAAATTGTCTTTTGTTGGGGTTTAAACCTGAGAGGTGTTTACACAACACAGCACATTATATGTGCACGCTCAAACACACACACACACACATATATATATAGAGAGAGAGAGAGAGAGACTGAGGGAAAAGTCTGAAAATGCCCCAGGGCCTGAAGGAGAGGGAGGGGAGGATGAGTGGATGACTAGATGGAGAAAAGTGAAGGACGAGGTGTCCACTGTAGAAATGCTTAAGGCTAAAACTGTACACTGTACTCGTGTGTGTGTGTGTGTGTGTGTGTGTGTGAGGTAATAGGTGCACCGGGTGCATGGAGGGGAGAGAAATAGTTGACATTCAATAGCTGACATCTGACTGACGTAAGGCCTGCCCTGCTGGAAACAGACAGCTTCATCAGACACATAGCCTGCAGACCTGGACAGTGTTGAGCAACCAGCTAACACCTTGTGAGTAATGTGCTAACATCATGGAATGTGCTAGTGTTAGCAATTTGCTAACTGGATGCTTCATTTAACAACAACATAGGCAACTTGCTGGAGTTTTCACACTCAGAGTTTTACTCATGATACGTAGGGGGACCATTTGTAAAAAAAAATTAAAAATACTGCTTCTCTATTCTCTGTTTGCCTTTAAGAGATTTTCAGGTGTGTTGTTCACGACATAAGGCTCCTGTTATGGATGCTGAAACTACCTGATCATATCAATGGCTGAGCTTTTGTAGAGATTCCACGAACAGGAATTTAAGTTCATCCAAACAGGTGTGACGGTTTCCTTATCTGATGGATCACAAAAAGCAAGACATTAGACTTCCGTGTCATGCCATCATGCTATCACAGCACAGAAGACAAAGCAGAATACGACAAACAAAGAACAAAGCTCCCTGATTATAAAGGTATGGAGATGAATAAAAGAAGTGGAGCAGATTTGTCAGTGCGTTAGTTTCAAATAAAACCACTGAAAAAGGTCAAGAAATACAGTGACCTTTATCCTGTTTATCATCGTCGAATCTGCCCTAGCAAAAACCTTCCTGTTGAATGCACTGAGGATAACAGCATTAGTCTACGACAACTATCACATGAAAAGCCAAATTGCTCAATGATGGCCTCAATTCTATAACACAAGCTCATCACACATTCAAACTTATCAAGCATGGAAATGGGCTGAGCACCACAAATCTAAATGAAACACAACCAGAGTGACATCCACAAACCAACGAGGAGGTCATGGGAGAATTAGCACGCTATAACAAGACTGTTGTCTGTGCCTGTGCACTGGAACCTATCACGGTAGCATAGACAAAGCAGACGGGATGTATACAATAGGAGGCCATAGGCCGACCCAGGCTATTCTGGTGGGCACTGGGCTGCTCTGTCCTCGGCCAATGTGTGGTGGTCAGTTTATGGGTCGTACTTGGGGTCTGGCTGAGCTATAAAGGCACTGAAGGGTTGCAGGAACATCATGTCCTCACAGCAGGGGCGATCGCCAGCTAGGAAGTCAGTCAGCACACGCGCACATTTACCCTACATTCACATGAGAAGAAACGTGGCACTGTCCACGATCTCAGCACACACATCTTAGCTTAAAAGTCTTACCAGTTATTTTTAATATGCTTTCTCTCTTTTACTGCACTTGCTCCTCTTGACTTTTACTCTCTCAGCAGTAAAAGTGTTTCTGAGGGCCGCTTTGTTATGAGCGACTGAGGTGAAATTGAGGTGATTCACTGCTGCTCCCACTGTAGACATTTTATCCTACTACTGTTCAGATCCAGAGCAGAGGCCAGTTTCTCTCCCTTTTCCTGTTTACTGCAAGACAAACATGCACATGCCCTGCACATGCATAAATGTACAGAAACACATACGGTTTTTAAAGCATTCATGCATCATTCTTGCACAAAAGTACCTGCACACACATACATAAATGGGAAAACATGTCTACACACGCGCACACATGCAAACACACTAACTAACAAACACACACACGCTGACATTGATGGTATAAGCAGCTGAAAAGGCAGGGATGAATCATAGCTAGCTGGAAAACTGTCCTGCACAGACTCTGGGGTACACTTTGGATGGAATACAACATTCTAAACGGACTCCAGACACAAACACTAGTACATGACTCACTACTTTCTAAAGGACTGCATGGAGACATGGATGGAGTCAAGGATGGAGAAAGATGACAGGGGGCGGAAGAGGCAGCAGGGGACAGGTTGAAACACAGCAGAGGGTATGAGAGAGGACAAAAGTTTCCAGCTATCTGTGCAGTTGTGTGTGTAACTGTGTGTATGTGCATACATGTGTGCACTCGTCGATGTGCACGTATGAGAGTGTTTATCTGCACAAGCTCGGAAGCATGCAGCCTGGCTAATATGAACTTCCTACAAATGATATGTTTGTGTGCTTTCCCTGTGGTTTGCATGGGCGTAGAGGTGAAGTTGACTGAGCTGAGAGATGTAGCATGCTGGGGGAGGTGAGACTGCTGGCCTGTTAGTCCTCTGTGCGCTGGATGGTGGTGGGGATGGTCGAGGTTCAGTCAGGCCTGCAGGTCTCCTGTGGAGAGTGACCTCATCGCCTGGCCCCTGGCATTGTGGCAGCAGCACAAAGCCATGCAGGGGACAGAGAGAGAAGACTACACATGAATGTGGGGGAGGGACTGGATGTGAGCGTGGATGTAGATGTGAATGAGCCTGCATGACTGAGAGACGGAGAAAGACAGGAAGAGAAAAAGAGGGAGAAAGTGGTGAATTCTGAAAAGGGGGAAAAGAGGACCACCAGGCTCTCAGGAAGAACAGGAATGAGAACACACAGAGAGTCAAAGAGTGAATCAGTAAGACAGGAAACGCAAACACACGTGCAAACAAACAGCCTAAACAACACATAACAGAAACATGCTAATTTGTTCACACTTTTATTGCATAGCCCACCATAAAATACAAATCACAGCTGAAGTAAAACATCCTCACTGGTCTTCTACTTGAACACACAGAGAAGCAGGTCCTCTCAATGATGGGAAAAACCAACACACACACACACACACACACACACACACACACACACACACACACACACACACACACACACACACACACACACACACTACAAAGACTACAAGACACTTCCTCACTAGTTGTTCCAAAATCATGAGAAAGAAAGACAAACAGCCGTCCACTGTCATTCAGCGCCACAACATCCTGTTTTCCCTGTGCTAAATACTGCCAGAAGGGACAGACTGGGGGGGGTCACTTAAAACAAGTGTCCAAACACCTATGCCCACAGGCACACAATAATCTTGGACGTATGTACTTGTTTGTATGTATATATTTGTTTCCAGTACAAGGTCTAGCAGAGGCAATGACTCAAGAGAAAGTTAATATCTGTATTATCTGTGTGGGCAAAAACACCCCCTAGGGGCTGCTGTGTGGTAACAACACACATTGAGTGTCACTGTGGATGTTGATGGAGATGTAGGTAATGTGTGGCCACAGCTGTGCATTTTGTCATAGTTTAGCAAAACCAAAATTTCACCTGTACTGTTCATTTTAGAAACAGCAGTGTCTGTGTTTCAAATATGAACCCGTTCACCGGAGCACAGAGCTCCAGTTCCACATCTATTGATATGGAGCCCGATTCAAATGAGCGAGGTATCAGATAAAATGATGAGAGCTGTGCTCATCTGATATGGCTACACAGCACGCTGTCTCACATTGCATCCTCTTTGTTGTTTTGTCGCTTCACACAGGCCTTAAATAAACTTCCTCTGGAACACGAGACGAAACACATCTCTCTCGGGCCGTTTTAGTGTCTTTCACTTTGCTATTGTTTGTTTATTTAAGTTTTCTGTCCCTCACTGATTTATTTATTATTGTTGCACACATAGATGCACACACACACACACACACGCACTGACAAAGAGGGCCAGTACACTAAAGATGTTCCCTGTCCGTCGGCAGAGGCTAGTGGGGAAGGTGCAGAGGTCAGGGTACAGGGGTCAGAGGGCAACTAATCGGTCACTTCATCAACTCATTACTCTGCTTGTTAATTAGAGGATTAAAGCAGGCAGGATGAGGTAAGCACCATTTCTTTACAATTCTTTCCTCCATTGTATCCTTTGCTACAACACTTGAACTGCAAATTTGGATTGTTGTATTTATTGTGCTTCTTGTGGAATAGCAAAAATCACTTTACTTCTGGAGTATTATCTGGTTCAAGAATCAAAGATAAAGTACTGTATTTGCTTGATTTACAATTGGGTCCCGGCCTGAAAAGATTTAACAACTCCTGTTACCAGATGACAATGTTATTTTAGAAGATTGCAAACTTTGCCAAGACAGGTCGAGGAATGGGATAAACAGGGTTTCCTCATGTCTGCCAGACTATTTATGTGGTTATACAGAGAGCAGGGCTTCTCGTGTCTGTACTGTCCCCAGGAGAGTGTTTTGTGGTATGAGGGCATTAGACTAATGCAGGCGGATAGGAGAGGAGAACTTCACAAGGATATATATGTGTGTGCTTTGTTTGTGTCAAGGGAAAAATAATTATACCTCTGACAGATTTCCCAGAGGCCTTTTCTTCTGTAATTAATCCCTCTCTAAATGTGACCTCCTCTGTCTGTCCCTTCCTTGCCTTCTCTCCATCGTTGCACTCACACATTAACAAAGCAGGAGATCATCAAGGTCATTTATCCAGGTGTGAATAAAAACAGGCCAACATTAACACACTCATGGTCTGCTGCTATCAGAAGTCTCACTTCATATCACTTAAGTAGGAAGTTAGATAAGAAACACTATTACAGTAAGAACTGAAAGAATGTGTGTTTAAACAGGCGATAGCGCTTCTAGCGCTGATTCTCAATGGGTATTTAACAGGGGGAAGTGGTGGAGAGATGGCAAATCTCATCTGTGGGTGCACCTGGACAAACAGGCGATGTGCATGCACATGAGCACATACATATACACACACAAGCCTGTAAACTTGATAATTTGGCTGAGGCCAGATATCCAGACTTGTGCAATGCAGCATGACCTGATTCTTTCTGTTATCAATGCTGACATTTTCTTATCAAAACCTTTGGTCTAAAAAATATCATCTGAGCGTTATTAGGTGGCTGAAACGGAAACAGAACAATCGGACATCCAGATGGTAAGATGAGATAATAGTTTCGGTCGATATGATAACAACTACTATATGGTTACAGTACTGAGACTGGTGGTTGCAGGCTGAGTTGGGTGTTAGCAAAGCAGGCTCAGCACAATATGAAATCAAACACCTGTTCCCAGCTTATCTAGTGTGCTTGTGTGTCTATTTGTGTGAGCATATCATAATGAGGTCATTATGGCAGCTAATCGGCAGCAAATAGAAGGGTCCACCCAGTGGCCCGCTGGGAGCCACACCATGGCAGAGGTTCAGGCATCTGTGTAGAGACCAGCCAAGGTCAAAGAGATAAACAGACAGAGATACTGTCCCCTGATGGTGCAGTGTATGCTATTCCCTCATAGTGAAATAATAAAAACTATTAAACTGTATTAACACTGTATGAGTGCTAAACAAACATGTGACTTGAACGATAAATCTGAATAATATATATTTTAAATACTGCAAGTGCAAGAAAAGTATGTGCTTTGATCTCTTAATTCTTGCAACCTCCTCAGCCAGCCAAACTGCCTTTTATAACAAAAACAGAGCTCAGTTGAAATCTGGATGGCAAAATGTGTTGAGGTTTCACTTCCAGGCAGCTGAGGAAAGATGGACTACACACACACACATGCACACATGCACACACACACACGGCTGGTGGAGCTCAGAGACTTTGAGGCCATAAAGTTTGACATATGGAATGGTGTGTTAATCAAAGACTCCACGCTCCCAGCTGGAGCAGCCTCACTGGGAACACAGTCTGACATTCATACTTGAGAATGTCCTTGTGTGTGTGTGTGTTTCTCATGCTAATGTAATCCCCTGTCATCCTTTGTAGTGATGATGGTATTTATGTGCTTGGTTATACGCGTGTGTTTGCTTCACCCTTGTATCAGTACAGGGTTTGGATACATTTGTTCTCCTTAACCCTTCAAAAACTTTGGCCCTTATCATCTTTTCAAAACCATTGTTTATCGAAATAATTCCAAATTCTGAGCTAACGTATACTGTATATACAAAAATAGTATTTGCTAGAGTGCCTAATCACCTCAGAAAAAGCTGAGCAGGTGTATTAATAGAAGAAAGAGAGGCAGGGCCACATCTCTCTTACCTCCTTCTTATTGGTCTCTTCCGTTCTCTTTCTCTCACCTTTAACTTGAGCTCAGGTAGAACAGCACTTCAACAGAGTCAAAAAAGCAGGTAATCTGAGTGTTTGGTTCGTAGGGAAAACAAATGCCTTTTCTCTTGCCTCTCCCACTGAATGCCCCTTTATATTCTCTGCTTTCATTCTCTCTCCAGAACGCTCACACACACATAAACCCTGACATCTTTACATTCCTGACAATGGAAGCCGAGGAAGCAAACATTTACAAAACAGGATATGATCAAAGCACAGAGCACTAGCTGGCTCTGTTTTAGTTTAAGTAATATTCTGCTTGTCCTAAGATGCCCTTCTGGATCATTTTTCTCCTGCCTGGCCTATTCCTGTAATTATAAACACAGTCATCTCAGTGCCAACAGAAGACTGATAGGGCAGCTTCACTGCTGAGAGATTTCCTCTGGAAAGACACGTGTACTGTACAGCATAAATATGGGTGTTTTGGAGAGTGGCTTAAACACAGAGTTATTGGAATCTCATCAAATCAAATGATAGGTGAAAAAGTGGTTGACTGTCTAATTTGCACACATCAGAGATGATCCATTTTGAAAGCTACATGTCAACCAGGAACCTAACTTCATCCTGCAGTTTCAGCTGCGCGCATATGGACACGCGCACACACACACGCACGCACGCATGCATGCACACGCATACACACGCACAGACTCACACACACACACATGAACACAGTCAACACTTGCAATCCTGCATTAAATAACAAGCTGAGGACAGGCATGTTATATGGATACTAACAACAAAGCTGGAAACATTGTGAAAATTTTAATTTGTACATCTGACTCCTTGGTGGTCCCAGTGTTCAAAACTGGCAGATATAAATCATGATCCACGTAGAAAATTCAAGATTTTGATTGGCACCCATTTAAATTAAACTGTACACAGATGTGCGAAAACCCAGCACAATATAGGACTGCAGTAGAAGAAAAACTAATTTGAAAATTTGACAATAGAAACTAGAAAGTAGAAGAAAAAGCAGCCTTGTCAACCAGTGTTATTAAGCTTATGAAAAATGTACTGCTTCCAGAGCCAGTGCGCTCTCCCTGGATTCCTAGTAAAGATAAGGAACTTAAGAAGATGAGATAGACTGTGAATACAGGGTGAGAGAGGATAAGATAACAAGCAAAAAAGAAAAAAGTGATGAGAGATAAAGGAGAGCATTGGAGGGAGCAGAGAAACAAAGAGGGCTTCATTGTTTCCGATGCTGCTCATTACTGAAGGGGGATGATAGCATAATATAGTGCTAATGGGGGTACAAATCGTGTGGTGTTCAGCTTACATAACTGTCGAGTGACTAATCACACAAGATGTTTCCTTGACACACACACAGCTATCAGCCCTGTTTTTTCTCATCCTGTCTCACATCCTTCAAACAAAAAATAGCCATTTTGTGAATGTTTCAAGCCACTTATTGAACAAAAGGAGGAGCAGGAGCAGTTTCTGCATGTAACCATGCACTGACCAGTCCCCCTGATGTCAAGCACAGGCCCATATCAAGAGCAATGGTCAACTGTTACTACCTTCTCACCCAATGAGACCACATGTGCAAGAACGTCTGATAACCCAGCTGTTTGCAAAAAGCGAGAAGAGCGATAAAACAGAGAGGGAGTGAGAGAAAGAGAGAGGACAGTGCAGCCAGACTCCATCTGTTAATGTGCGTCAGTCCTTGGCAGTTCTGGCACATCTAAAGAAGCCAATGTACTTCACACCGTGACTTCATCAACGGCAATGACAGAGGGCATCAACAAGCAAAAATGATTACTCTGCAGCTGAGTTTGCAGCTTCATTTTCTGTTTTGCTGTATGTAGTATTAGGGATATACACTACTATAGTAGATTACTTATGTTGAAAAACATTCAGAATTAGCAGACATCACAAATGCACCTTCTCGGGCAAAGTTTTTGTGCTAAACCTTAATGATCAGACCATGTAGTGTACTCTAAAGCAACCAAGCCATCTGCAGGGGCCTGCTGGTTGCTGTGTGCAGTTTCTTTGTATTAATGCTGGATGACCACATTGGCCATACATCAATACACTTCTGTCGGTAGGGGCTCCAGGCACGACGACCGCAACATAACCGCAATACTACTGAGCCACCAGCCAGCCAGCCAGCTGTCCAGCATCATCAGCTGGAAGTGAGGACTGAGGAAGAACAGAAGAGAGTGAGGGAGACTGTAAGAGCGACAGAGGGCGACGAATAGAGAAATAGAGGAAGGCATCGCCAACTAACTGCCATGTCCCTAAACAATCTAGCAAATCAGACAGAGTTTTCACTAGCTAAGAGTCTTAAGCGCTGCTAGCTGCATGTTCACCCACAAATCCCACAACAACGAATTCCTGTGTGCACAGCATTAATGCTTGATGCTGTGTGTAGCGAGACAGCAAACATGACAGCCAGTCGAATAAATTCTACATCATGCAGGGTTTCAAGGGCTGACGACGACGCCATTACATAGCTTGGCATGCCAAGAGGTCCTGAGTATATTAAAACCTGATCGTTTATGGTCTACTGCCATTTATTTTTGTGGTGTAACTCTAATCTGCCACATCAGCCACCCAAGTACATGTTCTTTCAGACTGTCTGGATCTATCACATGTTGCACTCCGCTCGGGGCTGCTTCAGAGGCACTGACGTGCAATCAGAGGCCTGCGTGCCTGTGCCAAGGGAGCACGGTAAATTGTCAGCTGACGAAAGACTGGAAAGAGTGTGTTTTGGGTTTGGTCCGTGGAGGCTTTAGCCAACAGGAAAGCTCCGGTGTTTTCCTCTCCATGGGGCATAATGGATTCTCCCCGCCAATGAAACACTATTCCGGCTGGCGGGCGGGACCGCCAGCCACCTGAGAGCCTTTCCCACAACACCCCCCACCCCTGTCAGAGCCAGACCCAGCCATCACTGGAGATCTGGGACAGATGGAGGGATGGAGAGAGGATGGTTGAAGAGAGGAGGAATGTGAAAGAACAATGAATAGGAGCAGATGGTAAGAAAAAGGGAGGGATAGAGGGAAATTGGCATCCCTCTCTCTCCAAGATGACTATGGAGAATCGTTGATTTCTGAGCAATGTATCTACGCACCACCGCCCATATCTAAATACACAACATGATACTGACATACACATAGGTTACCATAACAACCAACAACACAACACGATGCAATGCAGTCGTCCCCTTACCCACCCTTCTCTGTATACCCTTCTTCATCTGCCACATCTGTCCATGTTCACCCCTCCTCCTCGCTCTGCCAGTGTCTTCGCAGACTTGAGATGCTCCCAGAGCAGGCAACACTGGCACACAGTGGCCACGAGGGCAATACACTCAACTGGAACAATGGCCTTTTCATGATTTTATCAGCTTACAGACATACACTCACAGTCCACATACGCACGCACACACATTTGGATTGCCTGACATCACACTGGATGTTGTGCAAACTTATTAAAGAAGTCATTGGGGTCACAAAAGTTTTGTACCTTCTCTCATTGTCGTCCAGGTGAGCAAACAGCACATTCTTGGAGATGGCCTTGGCCAAGGCGGTCATGGTCTTGTAGTCCTTTGGGATCACCTGTGTAGACAAAGCAGTAATATCCATTACAGTAAAGTAGACTGCAACAACACTATGCAGGTGGACACATGAAACAAACCAGCACAAACACATAATGGGCCTGACTTCAAAAGCAGACTAAATTGAATAATTAAAGAGCAGCCTATTGGCAAACTCTGAAAGGAATATCCCACACGTGTGTCTGTGTATTTTTGGGAAAGCCCATCTGTTCAGGGATTACACTCAAAATGTCATACAGCCCTTAAAAATTCACAAGAGGCCTGAACTCATTCATAAAACATGCATTTTCATGTCCCAGACTCTGTGGTGTGTGTGTGTACTGTGTGTGTATGGAAAGGGACTGGCAAAGTCTGTAGCCACAACAAAGCCACAGAAGTCTGTATTTATAAAGAGGCATCCTAGAAGAGAACTTAAGCTCCTTTTATCAAAGGGTGAGAAAGGTAAAAAGTAAGAGAAAGAGAAGAAGAAAGAGTAAGAAGACTCGACTAACTTTTTCTTAAAGTACTATCTTGAAGAAGGAGAGAAGTGTGCGTATGTGTTTTGTGTCTGGTGGTGTGGGAGAGGAGGGGGGTAGGCTGTAATTACGCTAAAGCAACAGATGTCTCCACATGAAGACGACCACGTTGCGCTGTGCACAACATGCACACAGAGACACACACAACCACATCACAAATAAAATAGAAAAGCACCAAAAGTTTTATCTATCTGCAGTCCTCGGGCCTGGCAAGGTTGGACTGTAAGAGAAAAAGGCTGGTCTGGCCTGGAAACCCTGGAGTTGGAGGGTTGACACATCCACCCAGAGAGGCTCAGTAATAGAAGTGCAACTCAAATACAGATTTTAGGTCAGCCGCCCAATCGTCCTCCACAAGATCCAGCTTCATTACGGTCAACCAGGGGAACATTAAATGTCAGCTTGTTACCAGCTTTTGAATCATAATCACTCAAAATTGTGATTCAGAGTCTGTCTTTTCTACAGTAACTTGTCACTGTAATGTTAAAATGAAGTCTCCTCTAGCCAAATGGGGAAAAAATGGATTTCTAATGATGTAACAGCTACACCTACAAGCAGTTACGAGAGGTAGTCAATCAAATTCTGTTGGTATATTACTCAATAGTAAAGTAAGAAATGCAAAAAGTATTTGGGCCCATCTGCAGTATCCATATTATTTTTCATTCTTCAACAGCATTACAGTATGATGTTAGCTGTGATGCATGCTTGGAAAGTTCCTCATTTAATGAAACAAGAACCCTTTAAAGTTGGAGGAAATATCTGACTTAATGCATTTTGCTCTCACCTCGTCAAGAGGTCGAGAGAGTTCCCTTCAATCTGATGCCAGGCCTGCAATCCATTCTGTTAATGTGATCTCCAGGCCTGACTGACAGCCCTCACGATTTGTTAAGACTCATAGCACTTCACAGCAAAGCTCTTTTTAATCTGATGAGCAGGGTTAGCTAATTGATTGTGTTCTGTTCAACAGCTGCTGATTTTCACAGTGGAGTCATTAATGGAACCGATGTTGCAGAAAGATGTCTGCATATTCGTTGGCTCTGAGTGCATGTGTATATGTTTGTGTATATGTTTGTGTGTATGTGTGTGTGTATTTGTGTGTGTATGTGTGTGTGTGTGTGTATGTGTGTGTGTTACCTCAGTGTACAACAAAGGCCAGGAGAACTCCTCTCTCATACTGAAGCAATAATGTGCTTTCATGTTCTAATGCAATATTAATTTACTTTTCTCTGATGGTCTGTTGTATTGGATAATGACATAAATTCATTTCTTTGTTCACATGCAGCTGACGTGGCTGTGACAGTGGTTGCGTGTGTAAGCTGTTGCGTGCGTGTGTTTGTCAGTCCGTGAGATAGCGAGGGACAGTGAGGAAAATGAGGCTGGAGATGGGGGTAGGCCTGCTGCCGTGACGCATGACTGCAGCGTCTGGTAGAGGCCTCTGAGCCAACACAAATGTGGGTGTGTGCACACACCTGATACACACACACACACACACACGCACGCGCGTGCTACATGCTCCAGTGGCCATGCAATTGCAGCGTGGTGACGGGGGTTCATGCAGTTATGTCATTACCCAGCAATTAATGGCAGGCTGGCTGGCAAGTTAATTACAATTGAACAAGTACGGTAACGATATAACGGTGTGTGCGTGTGCTATGAGTCAGTAAAGGTGAGTTATAGTTTCTGGCAAAAGAGCACCCTCACATTACAGAATGGACACATAACAGGCAGCAAGATGACAGATAACTCTGTTAGATGTCCTCTTTACCTCTCAACCATATCGCCTGCTATACTTAGAATCGAGATGTAAAGTAAATTGAATCATACATAAAACAAAAAACATCTTAATTTATTCTCAGATTTTGTGTCAGTTTATTTATATATACAGCTTTCTGCAATAACCTGATCTCATAAACAGCATGTACACAAGAAACCCAGTTTCATTAATCAGGATAGGGGATTACACAAAAACAATTTTTTTCCAGCTAGAATTCTCCTGCAGAAAGCTGATTTCCTCTCCATGTTTACATGTAACCGGGTTTCTAATCATCTTTTCACACGTAGTCATTTGCATGACAAATAAGGTGGGGAAAGCAGTGCAGGGCAGCAAGATGACAAGAACAATGCTCACATGTAGGACGCAGTCTCATATTCAAAATAATCTAATTCAGAGACTGAAACTAAAACAAAGTAGCCTCTAAAAGTCTAAAAAGTCCTTCTACCCCCCCCCCCCACAAAAAACCCTTAATAGGAAAAAACTGAAGACGCCAGAGTAAGAGAGGCGAGATTCCTCTTCCAGGATGAACACACATTCAATAGATGTCATCCAGCTGTTGTGCATATAAAGGTAGGGGGTGAATCTAATGTATGTGGTTTAGCCTAGTTAGAGGAAAGTAAATAAAACTGGCATGAATAAAAAAAAAAAAATAGTCGCTGTTTAGCATCTCTCTAAATTTCATAATGATTAACTATCTGCAAAAAGCAGAGAGATCACAGAGTCGAGTCTCAGCATCTGTGCTGAACATCAGTTTAGCAGCTGACTCACAAACTGTCTACATTTGCTGCAAATAAATTACCTGATGTGCCCAAATCTGTTCATTAATAGCTCTCATAAATTTATGCCGCTCACCTTCCTTCCTGTCACGTTGTTCCGATGAATGTGTTTACATTCATATTCTTAAGTGGGTGTTAACAGAACAACAGCTCTGCCTGTAAATAACCTTGATGTCTGCTTGATGTTTTTGGTTACACTAGACTGCAGAAAGCCTTGGATAAGCCCCCTCAGTTTTTTCATTGTCTGTTTGTTACTATGACATTTTAAATGAGTAAACCTGTATTATTGTATATATGTGTGTGTGTGTGTGTATATATATATATATATATGCATTGACTGCAAGCATCTGTGTGCAAACATGTTGATGAGTTTGTATATAAAGTATTTGCCTGCAGGTATGTATTGGCCAAGTGTGCCAGTACGTGTCTGTTCATAGATGATTTTATGTATGCATCCATCTTACAAGCCTGACCTTGCGTACGTAGCTGACAGCGTCCTCTTCGGTGTAGACCTCGGCGCTGACCCCTCCCCTGCGGCGCCGGGCCTTGACGACAGGGTTGGGTGGTGGGGGAGAAACCTCATCATCATGTGAGTCCGACTGGCTGTTAGATTTCTGCCGTGCCATGATCTGCTTGCATTCTTCCTGTAAAAACAAGAACGGGGACAAGATTGTTAGAGGGACACATGTAGAGATGGAAAGAAAAAAAGAGTTTTCAGGGATTAAAATATAAATAAGTAGATGATCTATCAAAAACAGTGCCCCTGTTGACAAACTCTTTAAATACAGCAACTACTATTATAGCTGCAGGCAAGCTCATCTGAGGGAAACAATCACATGAAGATGGGCTGACGAACCTCTCCGGCCGCCCTTTGTGTCATCAAGCATCATGTGGATTCTTAACCAGGTCAGATAATAGAGCAGAATTGTAAAAACCCTCAGAGAAAGTACAGTGGGCATGTCCCACTCCTGAGTGCACGCTGTCTGGACATCTGGCTGCTGTGGTATGAAGTGAAAGCCATGAAATATTAATATCTGCGGGCCTGAACATGCAGACAGAAGAAGGCTCAGGCAAGTGCTCTCCTCCTCTCAGATAACGAACAACAAGGAATAAAGACATCAAAGGGGAGGCAGGATGCCTCTGGCTGGCTGTTGTTTCAACTCCTGAACACTCTGCAGGCAATGAATTATTGATTGCACACTTGATTAACACATTAGCATAAGTACACAATAAAACCACTGTTAATACGTAAGAGTGCTGTGAGACGAGGCCAATGCAATAACAGTTTGCGCAAGCAGCATTCATTGCTTTATGTATAATGACTGGTGTGCACCTGCTGGAGCCTTGTGTATTATTTGAGTGCATTAGTGTGACTAATAGCACAACGGAGATCAAGTCGACAGCAGTGTTATTTAACATCACATATTTTGGTACAGTAACAGCAAATCTCATCTATTTGCTGCTCCACTGTATTGCTACCAGGGGTGTAACAATAAATCGACCTGGATCGATGTATCGATTCCAAGATCAACGATGCAATATTGTCCATGCAAAGTGAAAACATCAGTCCATATAAACAGAAAACGCTAACATTCGTTTTCTGTCACCATGTCCGTTTCAGTGTTTTATGAAGACAACAATACTTCAGATGCAGGAAGTCTGTTTTTTTCCCCCTCATCTTCAGCTGCGTTTCCGACATATTGGAAAGTGTGTTGCTGCTGGATAAAAGAGTACCTGTGCCTAAAAGTGAGCATTCCCAACAATAAATTGAGAGTTTTACACATGCTAACATCACTGTATTTTATTTGATCTCCTCGTTTGTCATTCGTAAAACAAGTTAAAATTTACGGGTATAAGTTACAACTTCTATTAGGGCTGTGCTGCTGCTGCTGAGACTAAGCGACAGTTACTATCAGGCACAACAAAAAAAACTGGACTGCTTTTTAACGTTCCTCCCTCCTCACCATAACTATTGCCATTCAAAACATGTTACTCACTGCTCATATTTGCAACTGTCAAGACAGCTGTTACACTCAACTCCCTGTCATCATGATATGGATTGTGTTACATGGGCACATGATAATGTCTCAAATTGATTGCAGGCTCTAATTTGAACCAAATCAAAATCATATCATGGCAGACTTTGTGATATAAGCAAAGATCGTATCGAATCGATACAATATGGTATAGTGATGAAACTGAAATTTACAACCCTAACTCCCACATTGCAGTCAGAAATAAACAAAGCACAGAACCAACACACAGACAGAAATAAACAGAAACAGAGAGAGAAATTATGGAGGACGGTAGGCAGCTGGGTGATTTGTCTGGCGGCGGCTCTTTCGGTGTGTCACCGTCTCTCCTGCTCCACCACATGAGCAAGCTGGGTTTATAATACTACTGAGCAAATGTTGGTTTAATCCCGAGACAAACATTGAAAGATTTACAAATCCACTATATTCACTTTGGTTTGCAGTGGGAACATTCATGTTTAAATGTGAGAGTGAGAGTCTTTGCTGACCAAAGAGAGATGCTCACATTAATGAGTCAAAACCAAAAAGACTGGGGTCTGTTGTCAGCAGACTGAGATAGGTCTTATTTTACTGCTCCATGTAGAATTTAGTAGGCAGCAGGTCTTTATGTTGATACGGACATTGGTCAGGCTTTATGTCATCCACAAAAGCCTCATATTATATAGAAAATTGAATATCCTTAAGTTTTGGACTGCTGTTCGAACAAAACAAGCAAGACATCAATTTGGGCGTTAGCATTTTTTTTCACTGTTTTCTGACATTTTATAGACTATAAGGATCAGTAGATTAATCAATAATGTAAGTGATCATCAGTTCCAGCACTAATACAGTCATTAAAACTTATGAATACAACAATTTAATTAGGTTTTATTAACTTATGAATCAACTAAATCATTTATTTTGTTTGTGCTAAAACAATGAGCCTTTTAAATTGTTTAAAGCATTTTGTATTCTATAACATTTTAATATTCAATCAATTATTAATGATTAACAAGGAAAACAGTCATTTAAGGAAAGTACTTGTTCACAACATCATGCCACCTCTAAATTTTGGAGTGCACTGTATAATTCAAGTACCACCATTTTCTATGAAATGTAGTGAAGCAACTTTGTTCCCTGAAAAAAAAAAGAAGACCTGGAGCAGCTGGGAGCAGAGTCATTACTGAGTGCCTTGAGCAGGGAGCAGAAACTGCTGCCACTTCTCTCTGCTCATACACTGACAGGGAGAGACAGAGAGGACGAGAGAGACGACCTGTGACAGAGAGATCGCAGAGAGAGAGAGAGAGAGAGAGAGAGAGAGAGAGAGAGAGAGAGAGGAGACATAATGTCATATTACCTAAAAACGAAGACAAACAGAACTGTCAAATCCAGACCTCACAACTCAGCACATTCTCTCTCAACTATCTGTTTCCATTATCCCATCAGCATAATGTAATGGGGACAGTATAATGATACGAAACAGCAGCCACTTGTCTAGAAGGCATTCATCAGCTTGCGCTTTCGCTCATTCTCCTTTCATCTAACAATCTTTTTGTCACGGTCTCTCTCCTTTTCACTCCTTTCTCTGTCTGACTTTGTCTCTCCCCTGCTCATTACATCCTGAGTTACTGTGATGCTCTGTGCGATGATGCAGATCACACACACATACACACACTTCTTGCTTACGCAGAGTCACTGCCTGAGGGAACACAGCCAGCAGGAGGAGAAGAGGGGAGGTAGAGAGCCAGAAAGCAGCATCGACACACACATACAATCTCACAAACACATGCACGGGCGGACTGCAGTGGAAGAGCTCACACGCTCCGGCTTAATCAAGGTGGCAAGATCTGCAATCAGGTAGGACGCTACGCTCTCTAAATACAGCGAAGGCAAAACCAAAACAACGCTTCCCTTTCTTCCAAGCACTGAAAATACAGCTTTCTCTCCTCAAGAAATCTGTAAGTCACAAACAATCAAACATGCTGACGGTTAACAATCACGAATGCTCACTTAACATTTTCACACACACTCATTCACTCAAAGCATTTTTACCTTGCAACAAAACTTTGCATGCTTCAACGACAAACACAGTGTTAAGTCTGACTTGTCTCTACGAGACTGTGCAGATTAGCTCCCAGAGGCTAACAACAGGCTACAAGTTTGTTAGCAGAGGTATTTACCATGGCATGGAGGGCTCCTGGCCAGGCCTGCTGTGTGTCCCTCAGCCTGTCAGAGGCACCGGGCATCAAGTCAAAGCGTGTGTGTCAAAGTGTGCATGGGAATCAGCACACATGGATCCCCATCTCATACACACCTGACATGAATGTCACACCGCAGCAGCATCTTGCCATACTAGCACAGCGGCACACACACGCAGATTTGGAGTGTGTGTGTGTGTGTGTGTGTGTGTGTGTCTGTGTTTGAGTGTGAGAGAGAGCGCGAGTGACAAAATGTCTGCAATCCCTACGACACAGCAGCTAAAGAACAAGACTACTGATGAAAACACTGATCACAGCAAAAAGCCTGTCTCTCCATTGCTCCTGCGCAACTCTCTGTTTCTGCTTTCCAGTCTCTCTCTCCCCCTCTCCCCCTCTCTCTCTCTCTCTCTCTCTCTCTCTCTCGCACACACACTTACAGTCAGGTGGCGCAATGAGCGGGCTCCTCTCGCTTCTCCCGCGTCACTATGACAACTGGGTACTGTGAGCATCCTGAATAGTTGATGGTGAGTCTGAGCAGGAAGCAACGGTGGCTCACACACCTACATTCACACACACACACACACCAGTTCTGACGCCTGTTGACAGATTGTCTCTCTGTCCTTCTCTCACATCATAGTGATTCACTCCACAGAAGGGAAAACGTCACTCGCCTCAATACAGACTTCTGTTCTGACCAAATGGCGTGTGTGTGTCCACAAGTGTTTTGCACCAGCGAATGGCTCCATAGGGATACACTGTCGTCCCATACATTCCTTGTGTGCGCCAGACACTGGTCTGTACCATGCAGTGTCTTTCTCACTCCCTACTGATCTCCAGCCCCACCCACACGCTTTCCTCTTAGGTCAGAGGGTCAAGCATCAAGTGAGGACTTTGTGTCTGGCTCTAACAAGTCCTCATACTGTTCTGGCTCAAACACAGGGACACAGCAAACACGCGCAGTATGACTTTTGATGAAGTGTGAAGAGGAGGCTTCTTTAGTCCAAGGTGAGCTGAGAACAGCTGCAATGTGTCTTTACCAGCAGCAGAGGCAAACTTTTTTCTTGCTTTAGCTTTTCTGTAACAACACACATGCTCGGCAGTGTGAGGCAGTGCCATTTATTATTCCCAGGGCTTTGTACGGTAGCTAAACAAAACACATCTGCAATTGCTTTTTGCAGCTGTTTCACCTCTTCACCACCCCATCCCACTGTGGGGTCATTTCTATTTCAACAACATTAAATATCTTTCCAAAAGCAAAGCCATATTTTCTGTTTATTTACTAATATATTTTCTGCTCTGTAATAAGTGCTATTACCCTATGTCAGTCTCTCTCCCCTTTCTCCCTCTTCTCTCCTCTGGTCTCCCTGCGTCATCAGCGGCGGATGGATGCCAGAGAGAGAGAGCACAGGAGAGGAGGGAGAGCAGAGGAGACGGAGGACACGGGCGTAAGCAGGACACAGAAGCTCTGTAAAGAAAAGTGTTCTTTCCATTAGATGCCCATTGAGTGACTGTGTGTCAGAGATAACCAGACAAAGAATGAAGACACACACAAAAGACGACACACATGCAGTGCCTCACGCAATCAAAAGTCACCGTTATTAAACCATTATCAATTCTAATTTCAACTCATCTATGGATGATGAGTCACATTACAATGGTCCTCTCCTGTTTTGTTCATTTCCTGAACCAATTTGCACCAAGCAGATAGGTTGACTACTAATAGTTGACTACCTAACTAATCAATCCAACCACCCATCGTGTTCAACGCAAAAGCACTGAACCCATCCGAGTGGATCGGTGGGCCCGCAGCACAACTACATCAAAATATGCTTTCTTCCATAAAGTTCATTTCTGAAACGAGTTAGAGAAACGGAAACATCCAGAAGTGGTTACCTTAGGAGGCCCTAATCCGGTGACGTAGACAATTTCACTCTCCACTGCCGAGGCTGAAAGCATGTGAGTGAACCAAAAACAACAAGGTGCTGCACAAACACATGCACACATACACACACACAGGTAATGAAGCATGGAGAGCTGATCCACCAGCAGAGCTAACGGTCTACTCATCACTTTGTTCCACACCATTACAGCACCACAATGGACAGAACGTTCGCTGCTGTATTAGGGCTGCGTGTATATAGAGTGCTGGCCTCCTGGCTATGAAATGATGTTCACTCTCTTTATGGTGGCAACACATACACAGACAGACACGAATTTGCTATGCCAATGGTACCCTCAAATCTACCTGCTAAAACATAACCTTTATCAAACAGTAGTTCTGCACTTGTTCTACACAACCAAGACTTAATTCTGTAATGGAGACTAGCCTTTTCAGAGAGCTTACAACCAAAGACTCATAGCTTGCTCCTTACATCAAAAGTAAACTTTTCTCATGCTTGCAGGATGTTAGTGGGAGTTCTTTCATTGTTTCAGTTCTTTGAGCATTTTCAGTCAATCCACAAGATGAAGCTTCACATCTATCAAGACTGTGGCATGCAGCCTATAAATCAAAACTGAAAAGGGAATTCTTCAGACCAGAAACTCTGTTGGTGTGTTGAGTCAACTGACAATTTATCTGCAACATTTTTTCGTTTCAGCTTATCAGATGTTAATATTTGCTAGTTTCCTTAATTTTAAATATTAAACAATACTTTTTGATTTTTGAGTGTCGGTGAGACAAAAAAAAATTGACTATATCAGCTTGTGCTTGGGGAATTGTAATAATATTTTATAGAAAATAAGGAAAACCGATTAACTGATTAATAAAGAAAATACATAAAAATTGATAATGGAAATAATTGTTAGGTGGTCTACTTGTGATAACAAATGATGCTGTCTGCTTTACCAATGCTGTGTCTGGATGTAACACTGGTTAACTGCTCAGGCAAACATGTTTTGCTTAAATCCTGAGAAGTTTCTTAACATTTCTGTACATAGCCGTCTCCGTCCTGACACCTTTTCTCCTTCTCTCACACCGACCACAGATTAGTTGGGAAGGGAGGAGGGATGCAACGGGCAGATGAGAGAGGACAAAGAAGGACCACCAGGGAAATGGGAGCTGGGGGTCCGATTTACCTGTAGGGGCCCCAAGGTGAGCCAAGGAGGAGGTTTAGGCCCGGGTCACTGTGTGCACCCAAGGCTGATTTGACAGAAAACCCTGCTCCCACCATGGTGGCGATGACAAACAAAGACTGGAGACACTAATTACACTGTGTTGCAAAACTTTGAAAACTCTTGCAGCATACTGTTTTTCATTTTCTAATGCTGCTGTGCTGCTAATAAGCTGTACACATCCCTGGCACACATATATATAGATTGATCTAATCAGTCATAAAGCACAACAAAAGGGAGACAGGGACAAAGTAAAAGAAAGAAAAGAAAAAGATAGAGGCGATAATCCAAACCTACAACTAATTCTCCTCTAATGCTCTCAGCGGACTCAACAAACAACCAAACCCTCATGACAAATTGTCAATCAGGGGCCTTTGAAGGGACTGGTGGATTTGTTATGATAGGTCCTGTTGACAGCTGAATGGTTGGCAGCACAGAAAGGCTTCTCATCTTACAGGGGACGGGGAGACAGTGGCTGATTGACTGATAGACTGACAGACAGGGAGTCTGAGGAACTCTCCCATAATGCAATGTGATGGGATCTTTTGCAAACAGGGTTTATACAGCAGGGTTTACATTGGTTTTATACAACATACTTTATGATGTTATGCATGCGCATAATTGCAGTAGAGACAGTGGACACAAAAGATGCAGACAGAAAGCAGACTGACATTAAATTACTCAAACAACACTCGCATAACAACATTGCTGGCAGCGTGTAGAGTGTTTTATGGAAAGGAGAGATAGAGCAGGTTTAAGTGAGACAGTCAACAAAGGATACGTGTGAGATGACAGAAGAGGAAGGATACAGAGGAGAAAAAGAGAAAGGGAAAGTATGGAAACAATGAAAGACAGGATCGTAGGGGCAAAGACAGATGAAGAGAAGCAAAAGTGGATGAAACAACACACTCATGGACATGGCTGCCGAGGAAAGGGCAGAGGAAAAAAAAGATGAGGGACGAGAGGGATAAGAGAGAAAGTGTAAAAAGCCAGCAGTGAGGCATGAGACACAAACTTATGACAGCCCTGAGAGCATAAAGAACACAGGGGGCTTTGTGCTAATCATAACAGCACAACACACAAACACAACCACAAACAGATATACGCATTTACAGAGGAGGCAGAAAAGCTAAGATACTAATGGTAGCCATGCAGACTTTTGAGTTTTGATTTATTTTGCAATGTTCAGAGGTCTTCTGAAAAATCAACCTTGATACAAGAATGATTGGAATTTTGCTTGCGATGCTCACAACAGTGAATAACGACCTCAACAGCAATGTTAAGGTTGCTTAGGATTATCCACAGACCCCTGATTAGTTTTTATAGTTGCTAATGAAAACACAACCGTTCTACGGCAAATTAAAAAGTCCCCCACAGCCTTGTAAACACCACATAGAAAGGGATTTAGTGTGAGATGTTAAACAAGTTAGCTGAAATGAAGGCGACAGCACCAAAAAAGATGACAAAGCAGCATTTGCATTGCTGAGATCCCAGAACAATGCCAAATCACAGTCACCCAAACATGGTTCTTAGACTCATGTCCAAGCACCACATGCATACAGATGGATTTGAGTAGTGACAGCTGCCATGAACATTTGGTTGCCAGTGCAGGTGGTATGTTATGTACAGATCAAAGTGTTGTGTGCAGTGAAAACCGCAGTAGGAGGAGTTGAGAGACGCATCTGAAGGCATCAGATATGTTCTCACACAGAAGGTATTAGAAAGAGAGTGAGGAGGGGAAGGTAAAGGATCTTCTATGGAAAGTGCTGCAAAAGCAACAAAGACTTCGAGACTTCAAAAGTTGATTTTCATGAATGTGGCCAAAGCCAGTGACGTCGGCTCTGGGATGCCAGGAAACACTCTTGAGCCTTGTGAAGATGCAATGTGCTTAATTCAATAAAACATCTGTGGTGGCAGCTGCCCACTTGATACACTGAGTGACATATTCACACTCACACATTCAGCTTTGGCACTTTTAGCTGGTGCTGTCTGTTGGACAAATTTGTAATGATGCAGACTGATGAAGGAAAAAAAAAATCTGGTTTAGTGGAGCATTCATTTGACTAAAACTGCTTAAAATAGAGTTCTGTAGAAATGTTCACTTATTATGCACATGATCACTGCAACAATAAACCTTGTGTATTATTAATTCATTCTTTATTCATCACTGTTTCAATAACCCTGCTGTTCATGAGCCATAATCTCCTACAACAAGCTTTTGTATTCGAAATACGAAATAATTTTACGAGTTTATAAATCCAAATTTTGGATATTCCAATGTACACCAAACAACTATACTGGATCGTATGATCAAACATGCTAACAAATAACTGGCAAATGTTGAAAGATAGTACTGTCAGAATACTGGCTCTGTGGTGTGCCAAAAATTAAAGTTTACTCTCAAAATTACACACTGAGCTGAGCTGATAGAGAGAGATGGGAGATAAGAACACCCATCTGAAGCTAATGTTGTACAGATCAAAGGCATCATTACCGTGCATAAATAGGCGGGATGAAAGGGAGCCAGATGCCTGTTATTTTCCCATTCACAACGTCAGCTGAGGACCAAAGACGTGTTATCATATCGAAACAAAAGTTAAGAACAAACTAGTCAGGCTGATGATCTAGGGTGCTCTCAAGTGAGCATGTGCTAATAGAAATAAAGAAAGAAAGAAAGCATGTGCGGAAACAGCATCAGAGAACAAGACTGTGAGAGCAGATAATGCCCTGACAGAAAAATGAGATCTTCCAGATAAGAGTGTGAATGCGATATGAAACCCATCCTGTGCTGATATGAAATGAGGTTATGTCTGGCAAATGGGTAGAAAGAATACCCCGGTGATCTAATTGGCAAAACCTGAACACAAGAGAGGAGAGATGGACCAAACTTTGTGAATAAAGGGGCTCATTGAACAGGGATAAACTACAGTCTATCTATCCTCTACTGTTGCCAAGGTTACCGCCTCTAGTGGGCGACGAGTGCTGACGAAAACGTCTGAGAGAGAAGAAAGAGAAACACAGATAAACATGCAGGGTGACGTACAGGAGAAAATCTGATGACAAAAGTGTATTTTGTGAAATCTCTTGGTGTGGAGAGTCAGTGTCCTGCGCTGAAAGACTGCCAGAGACCTGACACCTTGTTCAACAAAACACTTAAAATCCAGCATGTTGTTTTGCATGTAAAAATTGTTTTCTTAGCGAACCAAGTGGTCGCAGTGCATTTCATGTAACCACGTTGTTGCTGGTTCGATCCTATTGGTGACTTTTGTCGCATGTCATTGCGTCTCTCTCCCTCTATTTCATGTCTGTCTCTTCACCTCAATCTGTCCAGTAAAGGTGATAAAATGGCCCAAAAATATATTAAAAAACTGTCCTCCTCTTTTACGACAATAAGATGAATATTTTGAACAACGGAACACGGATAAACACGGAGTAGCAATACAAAATTTTGTAAATAAGACAGAAATCCAGATTAAATGGACATGGTTTGCTGAACCAAATAATGTCCTGAAAGTTACCCTGTGCAAGAGGAAAGGAGCACAATAAGCCTCTTAAATAACTGGGACACCACAAAAACATACATGGCCTGTTTCAATTCCACGAATGACTGACCTCACAACACAAGCACACATTTGGAGGGCTTGACTGGAATAGCGTTGGGCAACTGTGAATCTTAGAGGGCTAAAAGCCTGCAGGGCTTTTTTATTCTAACCACTTGTATACACCAGGTGATTTTTACTGACCACCATTCAATAGCATAGCTTTTCATGCCCTGCGCATTACATCCTTGCTACGTTAAAAGATGCTGCTTTGATCCTGAGCTCTGATCTACACAAATGGACACAAACATCAAATGATAACAAATTATTATAATGTCAATACGTCCATATGCATTTATAGTGTAAGTACAAAAAGACAGCCTCTCGTGGCGTAAATCAAGTATCTGGTTTGACACTCAAAGAATATGAATACCTCAATTAATCAAGAACACTGCACCAGGCTGTGGCAAAATACAGAGAAGAACTTTTGAAGCAAAACTCCAAACTCCATTTCCTCTAGATAATCAAAATAATATTTCCTGTCACATAAACAGAAACATTATTAGTTTTGTAAAATAATGCCACTAATGCTTTTTTAAAAAAAAAAAAACAAACACTGTATGATGTTTGCTGCAGCAGACACTTACACAGCACAGGGAGTGGAGGGGTAACAACCATCAATTTTTCACCCCCCTCAGACGGCACTATAATCAGAGCCTACAGGTGGATGCAGGGGAGGGGATGGAGCTGATTACATGCTATATGTAAGCAGCAGCAGTGACGTCAGTGTGATACTTGTAAGTGTAAGTGTAGCTGCAGCAGCACAGGCATCAGATTGAGCAGAGCAGGACGGCTTACATACATTAAGTTATGGTACAGGGTGTGATTGATAAGCACTGCAGAGAGTGGAGCATGCCACATGCAATACTGTATTCCAACAATAACAAGGTATTTATCCTCCCCCAGCCACTTCTACAGATCACCCTGGTGTCTCTGGACAACAAAGCCCAGCTTCTGGAAAACAGAGATCTGTGTGTACTACAGCCTATTCATCTCAGCTAGCTATTTAGATAACGTAATAAATCCTCCTATATAAATTCTTTTTCATGTTCACTTCTCAGTACGAATATGAGCACGTGAACATCATAACATTTAAACCTATTTTTCATACAACACGCTATGCATTTTCTTAACATTCAACATTGTGATCACAACAGAAATTCTGTGAGGCTCAGTTACAAATGATGAATCACATGCAACTTGCTACTGTATGCTTCTGCTGACATCCATTAGTATTCATGGTGCCTCTCTCACTATGCAGCATTACAGAACTCAACACACAGCAGTAGCTCCAATATCAACGCTGTGCTCATTTTGACGCTCTGTCCCCTCGACCACAGATCTCTGTGACGGCCAGATGCTCCAGATTTTGACAGCAGACAGATGCAAACACAAGAACAAGTGTGTAGGACATATCACAAAGGCAACAGTCTGACCTTGACCTTAAGCTTTTTGGATCTTCTTTCCTAAAACCTAGGCTTAATATGCTCTAGGTTCTGTCTGGATAAATAAATACCAGGGTAACAAATGATACGTGGATAAATAAAATTTACTTGAACATACAGGCAAAGCATAACTTGTATTAGCACACTCGTGCCTTTGATTTTTTAGAAAAACAAAAGCTGTGGAAATTATCACTTATGTTAGAAAAATCAGATGACTCTCACATGCTAACACTTACACACACTTCACTGCAGCAAGGATAGAGATCCTCCTCTAGGCATCAAGAGGGCGAATTATAGCCCTGCTATATCTGATCGCTTCACAATCACTTCTCTTGTTGAAGACTTCTTATCAAGGCCTAAACTCTCCTCAGGCCAACGTCGACAGCCTACAGCTCCACCTCATACACCTTTATGGCCTATTTGTAAGAGAAGTGTAAGAGTAGAGCCCATTGTTTAAACAAACAAATCTTATGATCCACACATGAGCAAACTACCCATCTGCGACTCTGTTTGATCAAAGCCAAATGTTGGGAAAGGCATAAGATAAAAGCCTGAAAAAAACCTGACAATCTTAGCTGAGTTTGCTTACATTCTATCTACAGTATGGTGTGCCACCTACTAGGAGATATTTGGCTTAAAAAGCAGCTAATAAATACAGCAAGAGTCATTTAAACTGTCATTTAAAAATCATCTTGCCACTGTAGAGGTGCCAGCCAGAGCCAACGCATTAGCTGAAAAGAGACATACACACTGAGTAGTCATGTTGTTTGTGGGTCACGGGAAATGTGCTACAGAAATTTGCCCTGTTTTAACCTGTTTTCTAGTTATAATCTTTCTTTCCCCTCTGCTTGCAAAAGCCTACTCTCCTCTCTGTAGCTGTTATCTTTTAATGAATGTGTCACCTCTTTTGTCTCTCTGTTAACAGACAGACAGATAGATACAAACAGTCTGGTCCCCAAGCCTGCAACAGGACACTGGCCTTTTATGGGTACTCTTCCCAAATGGATTCTGCTATTGTAGGACAAAAAATGAAAGCTCTATTATAACACTTTGAGAAAGGCCTGTTTTTCTTTTTAATACAGTAGCCTGCTGGGATGTTCTTTGCCTGCTCATATGTGACAGCGGTACAAATAAAATAACAAACACATAACACAGCATTTGTGTACAGTACACAGTACATTGATTATTTCATTTGCACGTTATGATGCATGGTGAAAAAAATATTAATATCAGAGAAATCTCACAAGTAATCACGTTAACGGACACACAATGAAATGAACATGTCACATATCATATTAAGGTTAAAAGTACATTACAATTAACAACTTCAAGCTCACCACACAAGGCAACACAGATCTTCACGTCACAAACAGAGAGTCCCACTAAGAAACCGCACAAAACTTTGTCATCACCAACCTTCTCCAGCTTTTCAAAATGCTCCCGCAGGAACTTCATAGGACGCTCAGGCTTCGCAATGCAGAGGTTCACAATGCACTCTTTGAGGATCTGCTGGATGTTGTGCTTCTGCACAAAAATTTCACAGCCCTTCAAACTCTCGTCTTCTTCCAGAGTGGAGGAGGAGGTGGCCATCTTATCTTTTATCTCTGTGGCAGTGGGAGAAAACAGGGTGGACCATGAGAGGAGGGGAGTGGAAGCAGAGTAGAGAAGGGGGTAGAGAAGGGTAGCAAGGGGGAAAGGGTTCAGGGTAACAGAAAGGAGGGGGCAAAATGTAGTGAATACAGTATGATAAGAGGAAAGTATAATAGAAAATGGAGGAGCAATGGATCGTGGGGAGGAGGTGGGTGAACATTTCACAGCCTGTTGCTTAAGTTTCCTGTCAAGGACCTCATGACATGAACTGCTGTCAGTGCTCTAAGCAGACAGTGTATGATAAAGGTAAGTGCTGCAAGTGTACATTACCTTTTGAATGAGTTGAAGAAGATAGAAATTTTGTAAATGAAGTTGAAGTTGAAGAATAAAGTTGGGACGTGGGTTATAGGTTTGGGCGACATGATGATATACACCAATCTAAATTGGTCAACTGTCAACTGAGATTTTTTGTTTACACCATTTAATATCTGTGGGCATACTGTGGGTCTGCTTTATGCCAATATTGAACTTATATGATTTTTGCATCAATGAGATTAACAATCTCAATCTGTGAGGTGTTTAATTAGCTGGTTTAGCCAAAAACAGACATTCCTGATGTTACTTTTAGCTATAAACATTTTCTAAGGTCACTTTTTTAAAAGTGCAAAACAATGGTATCAATATTACAATATTAGATTACACACTGCAGGGCAAATGTGCATCTGTGTCTTTGAGCCCATGAGCCCATGATTAGTATTTAACACTTAGATTGAATAATGGTACACACTTTATACACAATAGATGCAATACTAAGGCATGACCATGTATGCCCTTACTATGTTTTTTTGCATATGAAGATGACTGAACATGAACGCTTTGGAAACTGGTGCTTTAATGGATATAATGTTATTTGTGAAAGTAAACACTTGAGCAGGTGGAGGCAAAGCAAATTATACAGCTCAACTGACAACAGCTATGATTATGCCAGACTACAGTTATGTCAAACAACAGCAATATGTGTCATAGTAAATCAGGAAGCTGAGCAGGTGTAGCTAACTGTTACATACCCGGTATCACTTCCTCAACCATTTGTTTTGTAATGCATATTCAAAATCAGCTATGATTCAGGACATCTACCAAGTGTGGTTTCTTCACATCAAATATCAAAAGAGTGGCCACATAAAACGATTTTGCCATCTTTACTGTTGAGCTAGTGATGAAACACAGCACCTGTTCAGTTGCATTCAACAAACAGCTAACATAGCTAGCCTTGCTAACCTCACAATGACAACCAAACCACAACGAGGAGGAATTACTCCGACGTAAACGCTATACAGGGCCTGCTCTACACCCTTATTCTGTGTTCATAAAAACACGGTGCTGTCGCTGGATGTCCCTACCGTTGTTTTTGGAGGATGCTCAGTGATAAAACACCCCGCTGGTGGTGGCAGGTTGGTGCCGTTGCTCAGACGGGAGGATGCTGCTGCTGCTGCTGCTGTTGGCTGCGTCAGTCCCGATGACGTCAATCTGTCGACCGCAGTGGCAGCGCGAAAAAAATGTGCAGGTAAAAAAATATTTTTTTTTAAAGGGAACCTCCAGCTATATTATATTTCAGTAAAATTCAACCAGGTATGTTTCATCTGTAAATTTGAAGATAGGCTGTATGCATTTTGTCATTTGGACAGAAATCCTGACATCTTTGACGCAGGGGCCAGGATTTTAAAAACACGTCATTAAATACGTCAGAGTCATGAATTTAAGATTCTTACAGAAGTCTGACACCAGATGAAAACTCTCTGAAAATGTTTAATTTATATGCTTTGATTCATATTTTATTTCCCAATATGAAAGTCTAAATCCTGTTAATTCAAAGCTTTCTCTACACTTCCAGGAATAAAATTATGGTGGGGAAATAATGAATCCTTTGTTTATATTTTTTATTTGTTGACTTAAAAGTAGTCAAATTTTTCATGATTATTTTGTTCTGTTACATTAAATATCTCTATTCTTTATTGAGAAATATACGAAATATAGAAATTCTTTAAAAAAAATATTAAGAACATGACCATTTTAATGTCATATGACATTAGGCCTTTAGGTCTTTTACTTCTGCTGAATATCTTGCTTTAGAGGTTTTGGGGGATAGTTTATTTAATCAAATTATTAAAAACAACATTGTAAACTTTGGGCTTTGGGGGGCACAAGGGACTGGACCACTTTCCCACTTTTCCCAGGTGGTAATCCAACCTTTTTTAGATGTCAGAGAGGATAATAAGACTGCATTATGAAAAAGCATCATAATATTCCTACAATTGTGTGTATGTTGTACTTTACTTTAAAATCACAATTGTTGTCATTTTAATTGTAATCAGGCAATTTGAAATAATTAATTTCGTATTTTTAGTGTCGTGACATCAACGTTTGATGCGCGAGAACCAAGCGATTTTGTGAATGTAAATAAAGTTCGGCATTTTGAATCGGAAGCTACCGTAAAGTGGCCGTATGTTTGTCGTGCAGCTGCGGGTTGCCATGACGACAGTCAAGATGGCAGCGATGGCGGCTGGAGACGAACACGCTGCCTCTGAAGTGTTGAGAGGACTCGCCCGACATTTAAACTGTCTGAACGAAGACAACAAGTCGACCAGAAAGAGAGCCCTTGAGCTAATCAAGAGGGAGACTGTGGATAAAGGACTTTCCAGCAGCGTCTTGCAGGAGGTTTTCTCTGCCCTCCTCAAGCCTCTCCTCAAATGTCTGTCAGACCCGATGGAAAGATGCAGAGAAACAGCGATAACGACATTAACAGAGTTCATCCGTTGTGTGCCCAAACCGGAGGAGTCGCTGCCGTACCTCATGCCCTGTCTGGCTCAGAGGCTCGGGGCCAAAGAGATCCTGGAACCGGCGGAGGAGCTTCGTCTGTCGGCCGTGGAGATGTTGACTCTGACGTTGGAGGTGTGCGGGAAGCATTTAGCGCCTTATGTGAACGAAGTGATGAACATACTGCAGAGAACCATCGTCGACCCTTTCCCGGATGTCAAAAGAGAAAGTTGCAAATGCACCGTTAACTTTGCCAAATGTGTTCCAGGTTTGTGAAAAGCTTCAGTTGTTGATAAAGTCTGTTGCCATGGTTTCGAGGCAGGTGGACATGTTTGCGACAGACAAGCTTTCCTGCACTGCGCAGGCGCCGTGCCTACATTTATGTTTGCATCAAGTGGCAGACATCTGTCATAAAGTTGTGTAATTTTAGGGATACATTAAGGTATTGTTTTTATATGAAACACTAGGATTGCCTCTCATTACTCATTAATGTTTTTATTATTATACCTATTTTATTAATGTTTTTTATGTCACTTTGGATAATTCATTATTTCATTCAGATGGTGTTAGTGGACACACACTCTCAGTGCACTGAGATTCAGCCTTTGAAACCACAAACACTAAAAGTTTCACCTCTTTCTCTTCAGAGCACTTTCACATGCAGGCTGAGAGTCTGATCAAGCCTCTCATGCAGACGATTTCTCATCAACACTCCCGGGTACGAGTGTCTGTCATCGAAGCCACTGGGGCTGTCATTCAGCATGGCACTGGGAAGAACGTGGATGACGTGCTCTCTCACCTGGCACAAAGGCTGTTCGACGACTCACCGCAGGTTCAGCTTAAAGCACTGCCACACCTCCTACTGTGTATCATCACATCGCATGTTGTCTCTGGGTTTATAAAAAAAAAAACAACAACAAGACTTTACCTCTTGAGTGCAACATGCTCATTTCTGCTTTCTCCATCTGACTGTCTTTTGTTCCAGGTGAGAAAAGCTGTGACCGCAGTGGTGGGTGATTGGCTACTTCACATGAGAGACAGATACTCTTATTTCCACAAACTCATCCCACTCCTGCTGAGCAACATCACTGATGAGATCCCAGAAATAAGGTTAAAGTAGACATTGTTATACTTTACTCTTTGGTCCATAGTAGAGTGTTGCACAACAATATGTCATATACCAAATATCTCACAAATGAGTTTAACGTTAAAAGGAATCATCACCTAAATATCTAGAACATATATGTGAAAAACACTGAATAATATTATAATAATAATATCATTCTTTTGTAGACTTCTAGCAAATGATTTATGGAAGCAGGTAGGCACCCAGTGGGAGAAGGAGAATGAGGAAGACATCAAGGACAAGATGGACTTTCTCCTCACCCCACTTCCCTTCTACCCACCAGGAGGTCAGTCACAGTTGGTTGATTCTCCCCAGTTATTTGATCCGGTTATCAAACTGTCAGCTGGGTCAGTTGTTCAGAGAAGTCTTGTTAATATACTGTGTGAGTTTCTGGCATCAGTGGCTGTCAGACTCTACTCCGTGTGGGTGGAGTGGCACAGGATCTGCACACTAATGACAGCAATCCACAATGCCAGCAGGAGCTACCTGCTCAGCCCCAGCTGACACAATATTTACGTATTAGTCATCAGAGTCATTGTTTTTCAGCCAGTTTGATGCAGAGCGACTTTGAAATGTGATCTCCTACCCTGAGTGACATACACAAATCTGACAAAGACAAAAGGGCTGTTTGTGACTGCTTAGGAACAACATCTGCAGCTGACACACACACCAAACACACTTGTTTCTTGACTTGTTTCACTATCCCCATGGGGATATGACATAATGCATTCCCCTTACCCTAACCCTAAACATCACAACTGAATACATAACCCTAACCTTTACCCTAGCCTTCATCTAATTGTAACTTTAGCTCTAAAACTAAGTCTGAACCCTCAAAAAACAGTCTGGACCCATGGGGACCTCAATTTTGTCCCCATGGTGACAAGATGTCCCCATGGGTTGGTGTGTAGTCAGGTTAAAGTCCCCACCGGGATATAAAAACACACACACACACACACACACATATATATATCCCAGAAGGAGACCTTAGAGAGTGCAGGATTGGATAACAGCATTGAGAGATACTATTACTACTGCCACACAAAACATTTATTAGCATCCCCTGTATGTTGAACCTGGGTGATGGAGGGACTAGACTGTCTAGACAGACCTGTTGTTTTCCTGGTGAAATAAACTGGGCAGGATCCAGCTTAAGCTCAGGCTATCAGCTCAGACCTTTTTTACATCTTGTAAGATTATCTTATTAAAGGATTAATTCAAGTGAAATCCTTGGAATGGTGTTTGAATTCCAGCATTGCAATATAGCAAAGTTTCCAGGTCCACTGGTTTCATTCACTGGTCTCCCCCCATGCATAGTAAAATCCCTGCCGCATTTTCAAATGTGAATGTACACCTTGTACTTCATCAATATACACCACCTATATCTGCACTTTGCTGCATTAAATCATCTCTTTTTATTACAGCTGTCCAAGTTATAACATACTGTAAAAATTGATGTTGTGTATGACAGCTTAGTTTTCAGTGCAGGCACCACTTTCAAAAGATAAGTGTCTGCCTCAGGGCTGGGAATGAGTGTGAACCTGAACATGGTCACCGTTGCTTGTCTCTATAGGGCCAGGCTAAGTGTGTGTATGTGTGTGTGTGTGTGTGTGTGTGTGTGTGTGTGTGGGGGTCCAGTCCCTCGGCTTTGTATTTTGGTTAATGCTCCTAAGAATGTCCTAAAACGACACATGTGACAATGTGAATGAATATGGGCTCTGCCTGTGGACAGGAAAGGAAAGGAAGAAGCTGTCTCTCTCTCTCCGTCTTTGTCTTTCTCTCTCTTGCGATCATAAATCTGCCGGGCCTCCCAGTGTGAAGAGGTCACTGTCAGACAGTGAAAGACGACCAGAAAAGGGGCTTGTTTTGTCTTGTCCTGGTGTGTTTCTCTGATTTATCCCTGTATTCCTTTAGTCCTCTCTTCCTCTCTCATTAGTGTGTCTATAGGAGAAGGAGAATAAGGTGGGGCAGAGAAAGGGAGAGGGAGGAGGGAGAGAGGGATGTTGGATTTGAAATGTAGAGGATTGTTTGCGAATGTGTTCCACTTGCTCTGACAAGTCTCTTGTGAGGAAATCTTAATCCTAAAAAGTTATAGGTAAAATATGGGATGAGTTGAAGCCCTAGTTAACAGGCATTTCAAAACCTGTGAATCAGTGATATTCATTGTTCCGTAAATGCTGTTTGTTTGAATGAGTGTTCAGATAGTTCATTACCATACAAATAACTAAGGTAAATCAATAGACCACACATAGACAATGAAATTAAGCCAGAAATTTGTTAGTTTTAGCTTTCATAAACAAGGTGCTGAGTGCTTATTTCTATGGGTCATTCAGATAGATTTAATAGAAATAAATCAACATATATTTGAGTTCTTAAAAAAAAACCATAACATCACAAACTGATATCTAACAGTAGAAGAGTATCCAAATGTCAATGTTCTTTCTCATATTATTCTCCCCCAGTGGAGCGTCCGGGGTTGGGCTGCAGAGAGCTTGTGGTGAGAAACCTGGGCAGGCTGATGCCGGCCATTACCCACGACGTGACCGACTGGCTGGTGCCCACACGGATCAGGACCTCTCAGCTGCTGTCTGTGCTGCTGCTCCACGCCGAGGACCACAGCACCCAGCATCTGCAGCCTCTCCTGGCCACCCTCTACCGGGCCTGCACCGACACAGAGAGGGACGTGGTCAGCAATGTGAGTCCTGTAGAGCTTAGTCATCAGATTAGCAGCATGTTGTCATACTGTATTTCCTTTTTTTGGATCAGATATGGCATCTAGTAATGCTCAACCTGTAGAATTGTCTTGTGATATTTCAGCTTTTACCCCATGTAATCCTTTCAGGACACATCTGTTGAGCTTTTAGTCAGCATTTTTAGTGATTGTCCTCAATGTAAACTGGGCCGAGCAAGGCTCAAGGACTTGGGATGCACCTGTTTACATAGGAGGATGTTGTAGATCTTTGATATATGGCAGATAATAAAAAAAAAGCTTCCTGTTGGCGTCATCAGCCTTTATGCTCCCTCATGCCTTCGTCTCTCTCCCTCTCTCTTCCTCCCTCTCTCTGTACCCACATCTAGTGCCTGGCAGCTGCTAAACTGTTGGGGACCTTTGTCCCTCCTGATGTCTTCCTCAAGCTGCTGCTGGATCATGTGACGACCCCTCCTCTTCCTCTCACCCCTGGGCCCCGCTCATGGTGCTGGCTGCAGTGCTGGGAGGCTGCCCCAGACCCCTCCTTAAACCACATCTAGAACAGATCGCCAACACACTGGCCCAGCCCGATGTCTGCCAGGAATATCAACAGGTCAGCAGAGAGATGCTTGGATTTGGTTGTGGTTGACCTGTTTCTAACTTATTTACCTGAGACTTACTGCTCTTTGCCAATAATGCCATCGTCCTTATTCACACCCAGTACAACCACATCCTTCTGCTGTTGTTACCTGGGTAGCTTCAGTGGAGCAGCGGCACCTCTGGAGTTTTACTGTGCAGGGGGAAAGAGTTTGCTGTTTAAATTAAAACATCAAGCCAGACTTGTTTTGATGACACGTATGCCAGGTTTTCTTTGCTCTCATATGTTGCCATGTCTTGATTTTCCTTCCTGATCTGTGTGCACCAGCTGTTTTTCTTTTCCAGTCTTGTTAGGTGATCTTGGCAGTATCATAAAGGGTCATTTTCTACTCTGCCTGTGTACCTTAACACTCTTATTTTTGGCAGTGACAGTGCAGCAGTCATACTGTATATTTCTTGCCTAATTTGTCCCTTATGGAAATGGGTTTCATGATAAGATGCCACATCTCTTGAAAGGGCTTTAGTTGAAGAGTCTTCAAGAGTTTTCAATAGCACTACTGTACACGGGGAGTTCAGTGGGTTCGCTGTTGAGTAATTCTCTAAAATGCCGACTCTGCTAAAGTGACAGTCCGGCCACAAGGTGTTTTTCAAATCTAACATTTCAGGTCTGTGATCAAAACGACTCAGCTCACACGCAACTGTGAAGTGTGCTCCCACAACGCTGCAGTATCTTGATTTTTTTTTTTTTTTTTTTTTTTCACATAGCAGAAATGATACAAAAATGCCTTTTGAGTTTCTCTGCAAATAACAATCTGCCAGTGGAAAAATCCCATCGAGTCAGGAGCAGACGCTTCCCCACTTCCTTTCCTCTTGCACCAAATATGTTTCCCTTTCAGAATCAAAATAACAGTTGTCTGGCAGAGAGCTATTTTCTGATCCTGCCGCACTACTGACTCACCTATACCCATGACCCCATCCCCCTCCCAGTGAGCCCTGCAAGAATTTCCTCCCTGGGATAATAATAACAAAAATCCACTAATTTCACGTGACCCCTGCATGGCTACTCTGACCCCTCTGAGCAGACAAGGCAGTGCATAGCCTTTGTTTTTTTTATGGCTATGTGTAAGGTCTTAGCACCGGACTGTGGTTCAGCCGTGCCATTAAAAGAATCCCTGAAATTTCAAAGCCTGCCCGGTCAAGGCCGGTGATAAATGGGGAGGGAAGTTGACCCCTTTCTGTCCTCCCCCGTCGCTCTCCGGCAGGGGTCAGCCAGAGAGAGAACTAACAGGACGGGACGGTCACACATTGTCGCACAGATGGAGGCAGACCTCTGCTTCCTCTCTGTCTGTTTCTCCATCTATCTCCCTCTGTCATTCTCTCTGTCTCTGCTTCTGAGGGCAAAGCATAGAGTGTTGTGATTCAGGGAGCTCACCCAGACAAAGCACCTGCAACATTCTTCGACAACAGGCAGGGTTCATAGCAGGGAGCAGGGCCAGATCACTGTAGCTGTAAATAACACCAGTGGAGACAGGAGCACCTGCATCCCTCTTTTTCTCTGTGCTGAAATCCTGACCCAGAATATGGTGCACTCACTTACCGCACATTTGCTCAGTCCAAAGTGTTGATAAGCCCTCAAATCTTTCATATGGGACTGATTTACATGTACTTGATAATAGCCTCATTGCCTGCAGACACACAAACAGTGAAGACAAATAGCATATTTTATTTTACTTTTTTAAAACAAGGCATCTTAAGAACGTCAAAGATGTGCGTTTGGATCCAACTTGAGAGAGTTATGTGTCGCTTGAACCAAAGGCAGAGAGTGAAAAAAAAGTGAAGTTTGACTTGGACAAAATGAAGCCTGTTAAGAAATGAAATATAAATAATCTTCAAAGTGAACAGAGGCAGGGGGAACTGCAGGGGCCCTGTGGGGAGTTCAGGGAACATGCTGAAGATTTGGAAACTGATATATGATACTTCTGCACGACTTAACCTCGCCGACTCTTTCAAGTCCCTGTTTTCTTTTCTTTATTTCAGTAGGGGAAAAAGACAGCTTAGAAAAATAAATGACAGATGCTCAGTGAAAAATAAAAATATTGGTCATAAACTGACGATGATGTCAGGGGTTTGAGGGAAAATGAAAGGCAAGCCTGTGGTTAAAGAAGCCATCGTGTTCTGAGGTACCGTGTGTAATTTATATGGGGTGTTTGCTCATGAATCATATATGGGTTTCTTTTTAAAGAGGTATTCCCCAGAGGATTAACAAATCCCCACCTTCACACACGCACACCTACACAGTGTAAGTGTCTCTGTGTTGTGGTTAGCCATGGTGACGGGGGCATCACAACATCAGCAGGGCATAAAGACGGAGCCTGACGGTGAATTAGCAGGCGTATTTACAACCAGGCTTGTTAACAGTGCGTATGCTGTCTTCATGACACTCAGAAGAACAGTTCAGCAGGAGAATAGGGGTGGAAACAAGGCTCTATGTCTTTTCATCTTGTCTGTGCATGGAGAGACTTCTGCACTTGTGTCACAACGACCAGTATTCTGCTGAATAGACGGCATCAGCGTGTCTCCTGCATACCTGCCCCTTGAATGACAGCTGCATACTTGTCCCTACTCCACTGAACGACAGATGAAGAGAGGAGAAGAAAGGCATGATAGCAAACTACCTGAGTGCAAGGGGTCAGCATCCCTTGCACTGCCACTGTTTGTTTTCCTGTTGCTGTAGCAACATCAGTAGCTGTGAGGGGTGGGCTCCCCACTGGATAGGAATCCATCGCCTGGTATGGCTCCTTAAAATGGAGTTGTATGTGCATGTGTGTGTGTAATTGATGTATCCAGTGGTGGACGGATGCACACATGCTGTGTAACAAGGCCCCTGAGCGTGCCCAGGCCAATGAAACCAGGTGTATCTCGCCTGGCTCCAGGTGTCCACCTAGTCATTACACCACACAACTTTTTCCGCTCTCCCTCTTTCTCTCCCTCGGCCAGCCCTAATGGTTGTTTTCTGGGCATGTATAATATGCGTGTAACGCTAATGTGTGTGTGTCTGCCACTGTTTGTCACGTTATTTCCACTACTGCCTCCCTGGAGCTCCTGCTGTGTTTATGTGCCAGCGAGCGGCCACAGGCAGGGATTTCCCCTATCAATGAAAGTGTGAGTGCACAGTGCAGTTGGTAAACTGTTTTAAGTGTTTTTGAGTCTAGTCAGCTGAAGAAATGAGAGCAAGTCATGGTTATTCATGGCAGCATGGAAGTTTAGTTCAGCCTCAGACTGCCTCTGGAAAATATGTTTACACACTTAACTAACACCCTGGACTCAAGATGCTTACAACAAGCTTTTTTTTCCAGTGTGGGCTCAACACTCTATTGCAAGATAAAAACATTTGCTCATGTGTCTCACAGACTGGATGTCCCTCAGCTCTCCTTCCTCCTTGCGAGTCCTGGCTTTTGTATTTTTAAACACTCTGAGCATCTTTACTTGTCTCAACATTTGTTTTCTTTCCAGATTAATGCCAAGCTATGCTGTACAATAGCTACTCAAATTTGTGAAAAGATAGTGCGCCCCCTAGTGATAGAGCTCTGGTATTTGTGAGTCGAGTGTATGAGCAGGTTGCATTGAGTGTTTCTTGCTCACACACACTCCAGTCCCCCCTGTCACCACCCAGCTCCTCATCACCAGACCAAAGCAAACACCTGGAGGGCGTTTTACCCACTCTCAACCCTCCTCATACAAAAACACACTCTCTCTCTCTCACTCACACACACACATACACCTTCCATCTCCCCCTCAGTCCCCTCCATCCAGACCTAATGACAGGCTGCGAGAAAACAGGAAAAGAGGCCGTGATCCCAGTGATGGCATAGAAATTAGGCTGAGCTGCAGGTCTTTGTCTAAACATGAGCTCACTACAAGACTGGCTGACAAGTGACCACAATCTCTCTCTCTCTCTCTCCCACACACACACACACAATCATATCAGAGGGAAAGTTCTCACTCTGAGTTATTTTATCTTGTTGATCACTCCTGATCTTTTGCGTAAAATAAAGAAAGTGAACTGAGAGCTCAGTTTCAGAGCTCAGCTCAGTGGGGTTCATCGGTAGACAGGGTGAACATTCAAGGCGAATCCCTCTCACAGGACTCACATCTGCTACAAACCAGAAACTTACAGCACTTCTCTCTCTTTCCCAGGTTTTGTACTTGGAGCAGTTGTTGGCCTGTGTGGACGTGCTGCTGCGTCAGTGTGAGTCAGACTGTGGCCCAGTAAGCCTGCAGCTGCTGCAGGTGCTGGTCACTGTCCAGAGTCTCTCCACTGAGCCACAACTCAGCGAAAAGGTGAGAAAACAAAAGGATGAAGATACAATCCCAGATACTGTTCTCTGCAGCTCTACCATCACTTCGTTCCACATGTGCAAACCAGCATATCACCTCATCTGTGTAATTCTTCAGTTTCTACTTTTTTACCTTTTTCCACCCTTCAATTTAGTTTTTCCATCCTTTTTTATTAGAAAGGTAAGCAGGTTTTATGAAGCAAGAGAGCTATTTGAGGTATGTGAGCATTTGTTGAGTTCAAAGTGGGCATGGCCAACAGTATAATTACCCACTTAGCCAGGGGAGCTGAAATTGCACCTTTGGAGTGGAACTTTAAATCCAGTCCTGGGTGAAAGGAGGCGGGTGAAAGGTGGAGAAAAAGAGACAGACAGAAATAGAAAAAAAAAACAGATAGAGAAGCTGAATTGTGTTTCTCAGCAGGTGTGTGTTATCAGCCCAGCCCCATTTGTGGCCCAATATTGCCTCCTCAGGTCATAACAGCCAAATGATATGGAGCTAACAGGCTTCCATGTTGTGGTCATCCTCCAAATGCAAAGGGACGAACGGGAAGAGTGACAAGTGAAGCCAACACTGTCTGAGGCCAGCGTGTCGCCTAACTGCTTGTCGCCGTAGGAGGCTAATGACAGGGAGAGGAGCGGGAAGAAATTGCCACAGATGCTTACCAGACACCACATGGGCCACTAGTGTGTGTGTGTGTATGTGTGTGTATGTGTGTGTAAGTGCGTGTGTTTACGTCTGTCTGCATCAGTGTATATGTCCAGACAGGGAGCAGTGTTAGAGAGGAGATGAGAAGGAATGAATTAAGAAACAGAGAGGGAGGGTGAGAATGGCCTTGGGCATTCCCAGACCCAGAGGAAAAGGATTACTTGTTTTCCCAGAATAGGGGCATGTCTTTCCCATCAGTGGACAGCTCAGGGTTGTCTAGCTCTCTTCTGAAGGGGCCGATCCGTGACTCAGACATTGTCTCTGTCCCTGTCCATCCCTGAGGGACTATGAAGGGAACTATGAAGTGCCCTTAAGGTCAGTTCCCCTGCCCTAAAGAGTCAGCTAATTATTTACTCTCCTGTCTCTCATTCCTGCCCTTTCCTCCCAGCTTAGCTTTATTGGTGTGCGTGTGTGTGTTTGTATGTTTCTGTCAGTTCCTGTGCGTTTGTGACATCCTGTGTATCTGTCAGGGTTTTTGTTTCTAAGTGGTTTTATGTGTAAGACCGTGTCATGTCTGCAGTGTTGTTCTTCCCATGGTTTCACATGATGTGTTTTGTGCCTCCCATGTGAGGGCGACCTGAGGAATTCCTGAAATTACAAGAAAACAGCTGTAATTGTTGAACTTGAGCAAAATAACCTCTGCTCTGTTATCACTTTTTTTCATCAACTCCTCATTTAGCCATTCTCCCACCCAATCTTCTGTCTCTTTGTCATTGTTAAAAAGATTGCAAATACAACATGTGTTGACATAATTTTGTTCCACCTATCCCTCTCTCCCTCAGGCCGTGGAGAGTGTGCAGTTGTTGTGTAAGGTGCAGGGCCTGGACTCAGCGATGGAGCTCTTTAGACAACATATGGGCCAGCTGCTGGACTGGCTGTCTGCCTCTGTCAACACCTGGTCCAGTTACTCCCCGCAGAGACTCCAACTGCATATCATAGTCATGCAATCAGGTGAGAAGTGAAGCCTGAATGTGCATAAGACATTGCCAAATTATACAGCAGGTGCTGAAGTTTGCACATATAGAGACATAGAAATGGTCAAAGAAATACAGTAACGTTTTGAGAAACTGGCTCGTCAAATGGCCTGTTAATGATGAGAAAATCACAACATCAGTCATCAATCTGAACATGCTCTCCGGCTCCATTTCACCCCTGCAAGTTGGTGAGACTGTATCATGTAGAGCATGTTTTATTAAACATTACTTCATGGTGTGGTTCGCAGAGCCATTCTTTCCTCAACTTGCTCATACACACGTTACATCATTTTTCAAGTGTCAAGCTGTTTGTCCTGTTCACACATGATCCGTCATTGAGGCAGGACATCAAAACCAGCAGCTGTCAAAGCACCAGCACAGACTCTCTCTTGTACAAAGGATCTGAATAGTATATTGGAATTGTTTGTGATCTGTCATTTTCTCTCACCTGCACTTGAAACAGCAGCAGAAAGCGGTCAGAGTGCTCAACCACGCTTATCGTGAGAGTGACAGCCATCTAAAGCTGGACATGTATGTGTCAGTGGTGGTCAAAGCATTTGTCAGCACCACTTGATAGATATGAGGGATGTCAAATGATGCACTGTTTAAGGTTAAAATCGACAAGATTTACTTCTTGACGCCCCAACGGATGCGTGCTGTTCCAGTGTTGTTGTCCAAGATGGGTGCCCATCAATGACCCCCATTCAGAAGCGGTGGAATAAATTTTTATTATGTTCAATTACCCAAGCAGAGAGGCTCATGGTCAAACACACCCACACAGAAAAAGACTGTCATTAGCACCAGTTGGCTTACTGACTTTTGTAAATCCCTGTCTTTCCCTCCATTTGTCAGCCAGTGTGTCTCTGACTTGTCCATAGGGGTTAGTCTGCGCTTTTGTGTGTGTGTGTGTGTGTGTGTGTGTGTGTGTGTGTGTGTGTGTGTGTGTGTGTGTGTGTGTGTGTGTGTGTGTGTGTGTGTGTGTGTGTGTGTGTGTGTGTGTGTGTGTGTGTGTGTGGGCGCAGTGGGTTAAAAAGCTGTGACCCTGCCTTTGGTGCTGAGACTTCACTTTACCGCCTTCTATACCATATAATCCTCCATCATCAGCACCTCCGTGTGCCACACTTTCATCTCCATCTCTCTCTCCCACCCTCCCTTCTCTTTGTAATTGACTGGGCAGCTCTAATCCTCCGCCTCACACACACACACAGACTCTCACACACACTCCCACGGCTAACTGACCAGTCCATTCTAAGTCCACTCAGTGATCCCCGTGCAGGTCACTACATCAAACAGCACCAGAGTCGCCTGCTCTTGACCTTCCCCTGGATCAAGGCTACTTTGAAGCTCTGTGCGTGTGTGTGTTTTGTTTTGTTTGCACATGATGAATGCCGCTCTTAGCTTCCCTAGGTTTCTTTCTTATAAATGTGATCTTTGGTCTATTAACATGACCCAGGGACTTTATTACGGGCAGCCGATCAGACAGCGTGTGGCTGTTTTGTTTGATGTGCACATGATTCAGGGAAATCGGCCCTCTGCTGAACAATTGACGGTAGTTAATTTGACAACTGGGAATTGGTCATTTCGCTTGCTCATCAGCTCTTCACACACTCCATCTGTGTTTGTTGGAGACAGGAATAATTATTGCCCTCTCATATCCTCCTGTGAGCCTTTTGTTCTTTGGCTGGCATGAAAATGTCTCTATTAGTGTAGTGAAATTTCCTAATGCTTGCTATGTCCGAAGTCGGTGTGGAGCGACCTACATCTCCTCCAACACCTTTGAGTGAATGACACACCCTTTGATTTGCACATTCCCATCAGATGAAACAGGCCTCTTTGTCTCTGGTTTCCCATATCTCCTCATGACGTTGGCCGCCACCCTCGGGCACTCTCAGGATTTCCTCTGTCTCCTCTCATGTCTGTACAAATCAGAGTCCAAACAGGGCACAGACACTTATCACTCATTACACACACACAGACTACTATATATAGCTCTGTAAACATGCAGTCAGACTGTTGGTGGGTGTGAGCATGAGTGTAACTGGGAATACTTGCACTGTGACTTTCTCATTTTTCCTGTAATAGAACTTTTTTATGTCTCATTTCCTCTGAGCTCTGTGTCACTGTCTCACCAATCTATTGAAAAATAAGTCTAACGTCTTTGTGGGTCTTTTCTTTGTTTGTCATTTGGCAGTCTTTCCCAACAAAGAAGAAAGAATTAAGAAAATGCATAAATGAAAGTGTCTTCTTTGTCTTCTCTGAACAAGGACCACTAGTGTTTTTAAGGATAGATTTAGGATTCAGTGGTTAGGCTGAAAATGACTGGTTACAGAATGAATTTGACTCATGTGACTGTTGACCCTGCAATGTGGCATAGTTAGGAAGACTTTAAACTCAGAATCCAGGTTTAAGTACTGCTGAAGTGCCACTGAAGATTCAAGGCAGACCATATAGCCACAGCATTCGCTTTGTTCCAAGTAATTCCTTCTTTTCTCCCCATATTTGCACACAACAATCGTGTGTATGTGTTTAGGTCCAGTGATCGGGGACTTTGTGAACCAGTTGATACCTTTGCTTCGCTGCTCCCTCCAACCAGACAAAGACCCAGAGATGAGGATGAGCATCTTCACAATGCTTGCTAAGTTGCTACTGGATGCAACCAACACACTGGATTCCAGGGGGTGAGACAGACACGGATTAAGTCATCTTATGAAAACAAGGAAGGAATTGTTTTTGCTTCTGTTAAAGAGGAGCTAATGAATGTTTTAGGCAGAACAAAGACACACACAACAGCATTCGTCACTGCATGATATTACATTGAGCTCAGCCAGTTGTTTGAGTTTGTCTAATCTGAGTTTACCAAGTCACCATTATTAGCACAGCTCATATTCTTAGACTTTGCCTCACATTAATCTGCAAATTAGTACCGCACCCACAAGGGACCGTAATTAGAAACACACACAAAAACACAACAGTCTATTTCCATGATGTCATTATAACCCCATCAGCTTATTCAGGACTTGCGGTTGATTCAGGTAGGGTCATGTGATAGATGATAGGGCTGCATTCCAGGTGTGATACAGTTTATCATACTTCAGAAATGACCCCATTACAGACTCACCACAAGAAGTCCCATTTGAATCAACATAGTCTCACTGCTACTCCCAAAGAGGCCAACTCAAATTAGTTAATCACCTCCCAGCATGCAAGTTCCTTAGTGATTTCAAAACACAACTGAATGGTTATTGACTGATGAATGAGAAAGGATGGGAGGGATGTCTGAAATTCAGACAGGGGCTCCCGTTTGTGGGTGCTTCCTCTGTGTGCCCCCCCCCCCACTCCCTCATTTTGCAGGTTCCACTTTTCGAGCCCTCAGCTGTGTAGCCTTCAGCTCAGGCTCAGAGCTCTAATCTGAGGGAATGCATTAAGCCTGAGGCCCTCTCCGGGTCCCAGCGATCATAGCAGCTGCTGCTGTCGATCAGAAAGATAAACCTCATCTATGTGGTTGCACGTCTGCAGCGTGCAAGTAACCCTACAGCCAAAAGGTCTGTAAGGGTTAAGATGAGGAATAGACTGGTTGTCTTTGTGTGTTGAGACATTGAAAGTACCTTTGGCATGGGTCTGGCAGCAGTGTAAAGAGTAAAAGATGAAATAATATCTTATATCTTTGAAAAATGTTGCATAAACAGGAAGTGTTCTTAAGCCAAAACATTCTGCCACCTTTTGCCAAAAAGGTGGAAATTGGAACTTTGCTTTCAGCTTTCATCAGATTATTTTATCCATAAATGTGCATATTAGACAAAAGATGCCTCTGTCTCTTCCCCACTCCCAGCGTGGCCACCTGCGCTGCTAACTGCTTCTCTCATTCCTCAGCTGTATCTCACAGAACCATCAAGAGACAGAAATCATGTTACACCTTCAAAAGGTTCCAAACCAAATGCTTAACTTACAGTATGTGGGGCTGTGCGGTCTGCCATAATATTTCCATTCATGCTCAGCTTATTCCTCCATTCATGATTTATGGCCTGATCTTTGCTCAGCAGATTGTAGCCCACACAGACGCACACACACGCTATATGTCATCAAGAGGACAATGATAGTCATAGAGAAAACCTCTTCTCTTTGTTCTACAACCAAAATGACATAATGACAGCTCCGCCATAGAACAAGCAGAAAGGGAAAGTAAGTTTGTGTACAAGTATGTAAGTGCCTTTCATCCACACGCACACACACACATAATGTTTTGTTTCATGTGGATTTGTGTGCTGTGATTAAAAAGCTGGATGTGAAATTTAAGTATAAGGTGATGTGTGAGAAATGAAATGTGGCAGGCCAAAATCATGTGCCACTTACAGGGGAGATGCAGTCTTAATTTCAGCTTTCAAGACATAAAACGAGAAAAATTGCTATGCAAGCTATTGGAGTGAGATCTCCCTCTTATTCCATGTGCGTTTCCCTTGTGTAAGGAATTTTCTAGATTTTACAGATCTTCCATGTGGCTTTGTCAATAATGTGAAACGAGACAAACTGATGATATATCAAAAATGACCCTGTATTCAGTAACGTACTCCTAGAAGCGACTTCATCAAAATGCATGGGCAGATTCTTTCATTCGTTTTAAGAAAATAAAATTTCAGGACTTTCTAAAATCAGTACGTATCACGATGTGACAAATGTGTGCAAAATGATCCATAAAAGAATCAAACTGAATTAATGTTCCCTGGCAGTTTGTGTGCGTGGTAGTAAAAGCTGTCCCACTCTTCTTTCCTTTGGACATCATCCCTGTCATGTGGAAATGCTTCTTTCCATCTCCTGGAGACATTCATGATAACCTTTCTACACCTGTCAATGAGAAAAAACTGAGCTAATGCAGCAGCACAGTCCAGGCTGTTTGAGTGGCACACAGTCTCCCCCTACTGGCACTGAAGCATTACAGCACACTTTATCGAGAACCGTGACAAGTCTATTGTGACACCAGCTGAACAGCCAGAGGCTACAGAGGCAGCTACCAGAGCTGGTGGAGTTGGGCAGTGTAAACTCTATTAGTGTGTGACAGGATGTCAGAAGGGTTACGCCAGTGTGGAAAAGCGAGCAAGAAGGAAAAGGAGGACACACAGATGTTGTACTCCTCACCTCTTCCTTCTCCTCCCCTGCCCCCCCACTCCTTCCGCTTTGAACAAGTGTGGGAAAATGACTGCATTACAGCCATCATCTTTCACTTGTCCTCAAAATGGGTGCTATTGCTCGTTAGGTTTTTAAAATATATAAATGCAATCCTACAATGCGGTAATAGATATTTACCTTGTCTTTCTCTGCTCCTGTTCTATCTCCATATTTTCACTCTCTGCCTCCTTCCAGGCATTTCCATGACGAATCAGAGAAGTTCCTGGTTGACGTCTTGCTTCCCAACCTGGTGTGGCATGCTGGCCGCACTGCTGCTGCCGTCCGCACCTCGGCCCTCAGCTGTCTGCTGGCCCTGCTGCACGGAGGGGCCATCACACCCGGACAGGTACACACACAAATGCTGCTGAGATGACATCTGCAAATCCATCTGCCAGCACAAAAGCACACATGACGCACACTGGTTACATCCATTTCCACCTGTGCAAAGGGTCTCATAAGCATTGGAAGCGAACACCGGATGTGAGAGGTCTCCGGTAGTACGAACTCCTGATCTACAATCTGCAGAAACACTTCTTATTGACTCAGCTGTAAAGGAAAAGATGTGGTAGTGCATTCTTTTAACCCACCAGGAGTTGACATTCACTTCAAATTCTCTGTTTTGTCCATTTCACATCAAAATAGACGGTCCCACTTGGCCATTTAGGAAAACATATCATCCGCCATCTTTCTGTCCTTGGCTGAAAAAGTTGGCCACATCAGGTAGCAGGTGTACGTGGGGGCAAGTGGGTTCACATACCTTTGTCCCTGAGGAACAATACCTCCACTGTTCCGAGCCCTTGTTATAGGTAGGAACCATCACCGAGACATGCCCTTGCACCTGCCTGTCGGAGCATGTGCCCAGTTACAGTATGTGTGCTGACACACACACGCACATCTGGCTGTGTTTGCCCTCGCGTGTGCAGAGTGACCAGTTGAAACCGGCCCACTTCTATTCACACGTCTTTAACTACAAGGCAAAGCAAACAGCTGGGGGACAATGTGAGCATGGGCGTGGGTGTGTGGCTATAGGTGCGTGATCAAACTTTTACCATCTAATGGCACCCGAGTGTCCTCAGTAGACAGCCTTGAAAAGTGGTGACTAAATCAGACTCTCTGAGTTTCAGTTCAAAATTAGGTTACAGTTGAGAGGTTAAATAAACAACATGTCCTCATGGGTACAACAACAGAAGGTTATGTGTGTATTTCCACAGGCAAATGAAACAGCCTTACATTCAGAAGGACATTGTTTCCTCTCGACTCCCTGTGAAAACAATTAGCAGCTCCAGTTACACTTGGCACCTTCAGATTGTCACTGATGTAATGCCGGATCACTTCTCTGCCAAATTTTCCTCCTCTTTCGGTCCCCTTCCATCTCTCTCCCCTCTCTCTCTCTTTTTTTTTTTTTAAACTGTTTCTCCTGCACGGTTTCGATAGCAAACAGACGCTGTGACAGAGGTTTTAGCCATCACCTCTTGGCTGTGGCTCGGTGCGCTCAGTCTCACCTTGTTTGTCCATTTCCTCTGTTTCTCATCTGCTGGTGTGATGAAAACATCAGTCTCCACTGGACTTAGACCTGGTGTGAATCTGTCATGCTTCAGGTGATATTTCACCATTGTGGAAATCTACATGAGAAACTTTAGCAAACAGACACATCTTTTTTGGCAAACCACAGACAATCGTCCTCTTTTGTGAATTTGAATTGTATTAAAAACGTGGGCAGATTCTGAGCTTGTCATTTAAGCTTTATTTCCTGTGTGCAGCTGCTGTGTCTCGAGGGCAAGCTGATTCCTCTGGTGCTGTCGGCTCTAGATGAAGATTCTCAGATGGGCAGACTGTTCGCCAGTCGTTCTCTGTCCACCATACTCAAACTCATAGGAACCAGTCTGCACCCTGAGGCGCTCAACAAGATCTACCCCGGTAAATGATGAGCTCTTAATGCAAATTAACATAGTACATTTTCCATTTTCTTTGCTATTAATTCTGTATAATTGCACTTCAGTTTATGTATCTATCAAAGAATAATGACATACTGGCCATTGGGGAAACATTTGCTTTTTCACTTATTAATAATTTGTTATTACTGCTCTCACTCAAATTAAACATCAGATCCCAAAAGTGTGGTGAATTTATTTAGATTTTCAAATTAGCTAAACAACCCACTCGACAGCAAAATTTATTTGTCTTCTAATCCTGTGAATCATTTTTTTGCATATGTGTGTCTTTTCTCCACAGAGCTGCTGAAGCATCTGGACGACAGCAGCGATGAGGTGCGCGGTGTCGCCCTTCAGACCCTCGGGCTGTGGCTGTCCAGCCTGACTGAAGACTACAACCCTGAGCTCTGCGCTCCCCATCTGCAGTTTCTCTTCCAGCAGCTCCTCCTGCACCTGGATGACCCAGATGACTCAGTGCAGGGCCAAGTGCTCGGTAAGACTGGGTGGGGTAGTTGATAGCTGCAGCCTCAGAGATGAGGATGGAGTGTTGATAGCTAGTTGATGGTGAAGGCTGATACGCCCTGATAAGGCTTTGTTGGAGGTGGGTTCAAAATTGAATAATCACTCTGAATCCTAGAAAAGTGGACAAACATTTTACTGTCTATAGCAAACTTTTTTTTTTTTTAAAGCTTTATAACATTATGGGATACATAATATGAAACATCCTTGTGTGTACACTGTGTATGACTTGAAATGATTATGTGTATGATATGGAACTAATGACCTTGATTATCTGATAAACCTAATCAGCTGACACAGATAGTAAAGATGATGATGGTGAATGTGAGGTGGCGATGAAAGTTCAGCTGTGATGATCTGCAGACCAGCCTGCTGTGTCACTCGCAGGGGGATGAGAAGAATAAGGGGGTATCGTCTATCAAACACTAGATTATTGTCTGGCATGCCGCCAGCAGATCTCCCTCATCCATCCTTTATTTCAAAAGCTCCCCGTTATGCTTCTTTTCCACACAATTCATCAGAGCTCGAGCAATTCCTCCCTGCCAAAGTAAAGCCTCATAGGTTGGGCTGGAGGTGGCCCTCAAGAGTGAAACACAAGATCCAGATATGGATAAGTGTCCACCTGAGAGAGACACTTCACAGGTTGATATGTGAACCCTAATATCTGTATATGTCCAGTACACCAGGGATACGCTGGGCTGTTTGTGTGGCAAATCTCTGCCTCTCCAGCCTAATGACAACCACATGGACACCCTTTTCTCTCACCACCTTTCCACATCTGTCCTCACACCCACCCCGCTTGATCCCCCCATCTTCTATCTGCCCGTCTGACTTCCTCCTCTCATACCCAGCTTCTTCTGTGGCGGGCCGGAGCTTTGCGCCTGTGTTTTATTCATATATCAGTGGAAAGTCTGAGTGGCTTGTCCTGAAGTGTGTAACCGAGGCTCAGCTCCTCTGGACTTTCACTCTCTCCCACTCTCATGGATGTTAGCTGTCATTACTTCTGACAGGACGCAGGTGAGCGCTGATGCCTTAGCCAGTGACGAGAGGCCTCTCTCATCTTCATGCAGCTAGACATAGAGGGAAAAGGGGGAAAGGAGGGAAAGGCATTCACACACTCACCGGTCACAGCAATAGCTTCCATACCATGAATTCTGGTCCTGCAAAACAGCTTTTGAAAGCCTTCCAAGGACAATAAGCATTTTATTGTTGCCATTGGTTATCAAGTGTCTGTAACATTGCATGCAGAATCCAGAACACATGTAAATCAACTTTATGAACCGACCTTCGCCCACATACTGTACAAACTGTACAGTTAGTCCTGAGATGTCTGTATTTCTTATATTTCAGGACTGTCTTTGAGAAACTATACTGTAATTCTGTATGTTCCAGTTTAAACATGAAAGGGATCTTTTTGGGGTTTTTTTTTTGCTCTCTCAACCCATGCTGGATATGTAACAGTGATTTAGTTTATCCACCAAAACTGACACCTGTTACCAGGTTTACATACTGGTTTACATAAGTAGTCATCAAGTTATTACTATCAAAACTGATGATCTAAGTTTATATTGTTGAGGGAAAGTAACAGATATAATGGATATTTCTTTATTAATATCAAGTCTGAAAATGTTGGTAATGCATCACTAATGACAGAAGTGCATTCTAACGGTTCATCAGCCTCAGAGAGTGTGTCAGCATATCCAGTCCAAACAGTGTAATGATACAAATATGAGCCATTGTGCGTAGCCCAGCTCTTCAAACCGTGATCCCCGTGAAGTACAGTAGATTCGTAGACAGCTCGGAGTCTCTTTGTGAAATGAGATGACCTCACATCTTGCTGAGTGATCGTCTGTATCTGACAGCACCCATAACCTCCTGCGCTGCAAATGTGGAAGCATTCTTCGCTCTCATGCATGGCTCTGTTTGAAGCTTTCTTTCTTCCCCCCTCCCCGCTCTCTTTCTTCCTCTCTATCTTTCTTTGTTCCCTTTAATAGTTGATCCCATTCTTATGCTTCTTGGATTTCAAACACATATCTGTGAAGTGGCTTGATGTCTGCAGCATGTCCTGACAGCATGATGGACAGCACCACCGCCCCCCCTCCCTACTTTCCTCCTTCTCCCGCTCTTCCAGCCCTCCACCCTGATAATCCCACCGTGCTGGCAGGACGGCTGCTACCTGCTCAATCACACAGACTGTTGGCACGGGTATAACTCACTTCTCACAAGTCATCATTGTTCTCCTTTTAATTCAAAGTCCCACCGCCCCACCTCCGTCCAAGCTGAGCACAATGTACACAAAAGCTAAAAATCCCCTCAATCTCCTTGAAGAACAAAGACGAGTATCAGATGATGAGGTTACATGAGCTAACTCATCCAAAGTGACGGCATGTCACCACTGGAGCAGCACTTTTGCATTGTGGTTTTCCGAAGCATTTACCCATCGACAGCAATTCAAGTAATTCAATATACCTCTGAAAATCAGAAAAAGGTGTGGGAGTTAAGGGAGGAAAAGGTTTGGACAGAGAATTATCGCCCCCCCCAGTGGAAGGAAAGGGTGCTGTCACATAGAGTGTTTGAGTTACAGAGTTGATGTAATGTAGCTCAACATTGCCATCTGCTGGTGTCCTGACTACTTTTGGTTTTGTTGTAGAAAACATACATACAATACTGAGGCCTTAATGTGAATAAACTACTTTTTTCTGAGCTGATGAATTTAGAGAAACTCCTCCATCCTTAAATTCACCTGATTGTCAAAACCAACATGAACCAAGAATAGGACAGGCAATCAGAGCAGGCATAACTAGTCCATCAACCCCTTTGATACACTGAAGATCCCAAGCGCCAATATTTATAGACTTAAGTAGGTCTCAAGTCTCCCATGAAGAAACTCCAAGGAATAATTTGACATTTTGGGAAATAAGCTTATTGGCTTTCTTGTACAGAGATAGATGAGAAGAAGACAGCTAATACAGATTTCACATTCCAGCCAGACTATTCAATATAGCACACTAGTAAACAGTTGGTTTTGAAACCTTTCACCAAAACTTCAGTTGCTCCAGTTTTGCGTGGATGATATTTCTTATCTGTTGACTGTTTCCACTTTCTACTTTTCCTCTTTTATCTCATATCCTGAGTGCTGACTCTTGTCCGTTATACTTTGGTTTGTTATATGTATTTGTGTGTGTCCAGAGGTCCTGAAGAAAGGCAGCTCGGTCCACCCGGCCCTTCTGAGGAGGGAGGTGGAGGCCGTGAGAGACAAGCAGCGGAGTCCTCTGTACTGCGACCAGCTGCTGCAGCACATCAGTTCGACGCACACAGACGACAGCAGAGTGTCCTGAGCGACGTGAAGTTTGTGCCTTAATTGAAAAAAACTCTCTCGCCTTAAATTGTACAACGGACGCTGATGAACAACCTATAACAGCTGCTGTTAATACGATGGAGTATTTTTCTCTTCATAAAATGAAACTCCATCATTATGCCGCCTTAAATTCTGTGAACTTTTGACCCTATTGTTTGGTGACTTTTTCAATATGCCTTTTAATATAATTTGTTCAAGAACAGCTTTTCTACATTTGTTCCTTTTTATTGTATTCTTTAGTTCTGATGTTTGTTTTTAATGAAAAACAGTTTTGAATGCAATGTGGTTGTGTTTGAATGTTTTGATGATGCACTCATGAGATCTCTTGACGCATCCCTGCCTTCAGATGATGCTGAGGCTGGGTCATGTGACCGTTGTCTTCAAAATAAAAGTATCTTTTTAAATATTGAGATGTGTAAATACAAATCACATTAAAATACATCTTTAAATATGAAGTGGATCCTGTAAAAATTGTGAAAATAAAAATAGCAATTTTCTCCAAAAGCACTTGTATTTAAACTATTTAATGGCAAGATGTAGGATAATTGTCGTTTTATTCTGAATCTTCTCACCTAAATATATATATATATTTTTATTTATTTATTTTTTTTTTTTTTTTTACAATCTCGTCCATCCTCTGCGCATTAACTCTGTCTTGTGTGCCGGACCCTCCGCCATGCGGACGCCCGGCAGCAGAGCTCCATTCGCGGCTTCCATCTAAACAGCGAGTCGTTCGTCCTCCGGTCGGATCGTCCTCACTCCATCATGCTGCAGATCGGGGACGAGCTGGTGTATTTCTCGGCGGTGTTTGTGCTCGTGATGCTGGGGACGAGGAGCGCCACGGGGGCCTCCCTCCTCACCGCCTTCCTCTACGTCTTCATGGTGATGTTCCGGTTCCCTCCGGTGCCGGCGGAGCAGGCCGGACGCGTCCTCCGGCCCAGGGCTCCGGCGGGCGGCGTCCCGGTGGTGGCGCACCGCGGGGGCAGCCACGACGCTCCGGAGAACACGCTGGCTGCCATCAGAGAGGTGACACTTCACAGCATGTGCTATGTATAGAAATGCAGTTATTCAACCTGAATGAATTGTCTGTAAGCCTGAAAGCAATATTATGTCAATTGCATGAGGGATTTTATATTATAATGATTATTTTGATATCTGAGGCCAGGAGCTGTTTGATCTTTGCAGGTCGTGACGTCCAGGTGTTTTGCAGAGTCAGCAGAGCATCACATCCACTCATCAGCCTTTGCACATGAGAGCTTCATTGTTCTCCTTTGGCCTTGAAAGTCATCTATTTATAAAAATGACACCATCATTTAAAGGCTTGTGCATCCTCTCCTCCCTCACTCTTTCTTTCACATGTACTGAAGCTGCTGAGTCAGCTGTACTGTCTCATAACTGTCCCTCATGCACTGATCATCCCACTGTACTGCTCCTACCAAAATCCTTCTGATATGACACATCTCATCTGTCCACTTCCTTCAGATAGATGCATTGATGGATGGATAGATATACTTTATTTGTCCCAAAGTGGGAAATTCTGTTCAGCCTTCCTTCTTCAAAGACAGTTTGATCCATTATTTAACCATCTCTTGTATTTATGCATTGAATGTGAGTGCAAAAGACAACACAGTAAATTCTGCTCTGTTGCTGAAACAGCTGTTTTGACATCCCAATCGTGCTGATGCTGAGAAGAGCTTTGGTCGCTGCCACTAAACCTTGTTTTTCATATTGCTGATTGAGGACAAGGATTTCTGGGTTGCACCTACATCTGTTGGCATCATCATAATATTTTATCATGTCCCATTGTAGAGCATTGCTTGTCTCCACCATCTTCATCTTTCATGTTGCACAGTACTTTGCATGTGTCTGTAGCACTGGAGAACATGCACACTACACCACAGAAATGGAAACTGTATCCTCACTGTTAGACACAGTAGTAGTACTGACCTACTGTGTTGTTCATTCATGTAGGCTGATTTTCTCTTGTGGTTCAAAAATCCCAAGCTGAAAACATTTTCCTGACTGTCAGTAAATTTCTGTTTTGCAAAGAAAGTTTTTTCCCTCCTGTGATCTCCTGCTGTAGGCCAGTAGAAACGGGGCAACTGGAGTAGAGCTGGACCTGAGCTTCACAGCGGATGGAGTTCCTGTACTGATGCATGATGAGACTTTGGACCGCACCACCAACGGATCTGGACCAGTTGGCAAACTGCAGTTTGTCCAGCTTAGGAGACTGGATGCTGCTGTTCGTCACAGGCTGAAGTATGCTCCCTTTCAAACACTCATTTTGGATCGTCTGAGCTTGTGATTTCATGTTTCGATAAAGAAACTTCATACCAGGAAGTTATATAGTTTTCATATGAGTGATTCTTTGCCCTTCAATATGACATCATTCAAAAGTTTCTGACACTCTCACACATCAGCTCTCATCATCCTGTTGTGTCAGTTTGTCCTGACCAGATTTCAGTGGTGAAAAGTAATTAAGTACATTTACTCAAGTTCTGTACTTTTGCACAACTGTACTTTATTTGAGTGTTTCAATTGTTCCCTCCTATTTTGTACTTCTACCCCACTACAATTCGGAGAAAACTATTGTACTTTTTATTCCACTATACCTTTATTTGAATACTTTAGCTACTTCGTAGATCCAGATTAATAATACAAAAATGAATCTACAAATAAATGTGTAGCGTAGGGGTTCAAAAGAGTTCTGCACACTTGTGGTTGGGCGCCAGACAGGTGAGAGACCAATAAAAAAACAAAATTACAACCCTGTCGAATTTTAACTAATTCTTTAATTTTTAAAGTGTGCGTGCAACTCCAGAAAATTAACCAGGCCAGCTATAAATCCTACCTACAAAAGAAAATCGGTGAAAAATTTAGCATAAGGAGAAATTAGTTTAATTAGAAATCAATCAATAAATCAGATAGCATTAAATATGAAAATCAGATCTATGTCACTTAAAAAATAGCAACACGTTATGTATAACTCACATAAATGAAAAATCAACCTCTTTCCACAAAGTTTTGATTATACCATAAATTCAACAAAATAGATATTACACAAAAATATCACAATCATTCATGTAATAAAAAACAGATGATCTAATCCAAATGATCCAAAAAAAAGACAAAAGGGTGGAGGGATGAGAGTGTATGAGTGTGAGTGAGTGTGTATGTATGTATGTAAGTGTGTGTGTGGGTTAGTCCAGTTCAAGTCCAGCTGTGGATGAATAAACAGGTGTGGAGGGGTGAGGGTGTGGGTGTAGGTGTAGGAGAGTGTGTGTGTGTGTGTGGGAGTGTGTGTTTTATTCCAGTTCAAGTCCAGGGATGTAAATGTGTGTGGGTGTATGGGGGGAAGCAAGGCTGGGTGGAAGATAGAGGGGGAAAAAAGGATTGAGGAGCAGTTTTGGGGTTAAAGGGGGCTCAGGTGAAGCTTGGAGAGTGGTGGACAGTACTTAACTTTGTGAGGTATTGTTCTCCAACCCAGGCCAAGATGGGCTCCGAGTCTGTGGGGGATGGCTCTCTGGCAACTTTCTTCCTCCAACAGGCTCCTGGGATTATTACCACTTCTTAGGCCGAGGTTTTCAAGGACCTCCAAAGAATCCAGCGGGTTTTTCTCCTTTCTCCATTTCTGCGCTCTTCTTTTTACAATGTTCATTTACTTTTAAGAATTCGCAGGCAGATTTGAGTAACCTGGATCTTTTCTTTGTTCCACTCTCGCTCCTCTCTCATCGCCTCCTTGCTGCTTTGTGTCTTTTTTCCTCCTCCCCCGGCTCACAGGTGCCACTAATTTATGCCCTCACCTGGGTTTTTTTTCCTCTCACTCCTTCCTCCCCCCTCCCTTTCCTTTCAGGAGGAGAAAGGATTGACCTGCGGCCTTACCTTTCTGCCACAAATGATGGCGTATTATTATAGGTTAAGATAAAACTGTAATGATCCCTGGGAAGAAATTCCCATGCTATCAAGCAATATATAAACTAATTAAAATCAACCCCACCTGCAACAGCTGCAACATTTAAGTGACAAACACGTTAATGCATCAATAATCATAATGATAGTATTAGTTTTTCTAAAATGGGTCATTCTGCATAATGAGTATTTTGGTATTTTAGGTATATTTATATGCTAATGCTTATGTACTTTAAAGTGAAGTGTAGGACTTTTGCTTGTGACAGAGCACTTCTTTCACCATTGCCACGTTTGCTTTATCAAAATCGTTTGAAGAATTATCTCTGTTCTCACTTGCTTTTATCACACGTTTTAAAGACTTAAAATAAGGGAGCAAGAGAAACAGACTCAGAACATGAAAGTGTGACACAACGTGAACGTTACCTTAAGTTTTGGCCTAAAAAGCTGCTGTGCTTTCTTTTGTCTGCAGGGACAAGTTCAGTGGAGAGAAGATCCCGACTCTGCAGGAGGCAGTGGAGGAATGCATCAGACACCAGCTGACCATCTTCTTTGATGTCAAAGGTCAACCTGATAAGGTACCGAATACACTGACCTAACCTGACAGGCAAAAAGACTTGTTATGTGGATATGTGCATATTTGGAACAATGATGTTAGCCGGCTGTAGCCTACAGTTCGATGTAGTAGTTAAATTCTAATTTCAATAATCTCTTTAAATGAGCCTGATTATCGGGTAGTTAAATATTGGTCTGCTGGTCATTTCTCCTCCTTTTATCTAGGCTGCATCAGTGCTTCATGAGATGTACAAGAAGTTCCCTGCCCTTTACAATTCCAGCATTGTTTCCTCTTTTGAACCCAAAGTCATCTACAAGGTAACAAAAAATATGACTGAATATGACTTTCTGACTGAAGAGCTGGAACCTCCCTCTAACTCTCACAGCATTCGGTTGTCTGGTCTGCAGATGCGTCAGACTGACCCCAACGTGGTCACGGGTCTCACACACCGGCCCTGGAGACTGAGCCGCTTCAGCGATGGCACTCCAAAGACCCTGTCGACATGGGGTCAGATGTGGACGGGGATTCTGGACGTCTTGTTGGACTGGGCCCACCACCACATACTGTGGAAACTCTGCGGGGTCTCTGCCATCCTCGTGCAGAAAGACTTCATCTCACTGTAGGTCAACTTAAATGTGCTTTATCATTACAATGCACTGCCACAGAGTTTAAGGCTTTGAGAGGTGTTAAGAAGTAACTTTTCTTGTATGTATATAATCTTGTATTAAATGTTCCGCTCTCATTTCAAGTGTGTGCTGAGGCGTAAAGGAAGTGATGAATACAAACTTTAAGCGATTCAACACATTGCTGAAACTATTAGAGCCACAAAATTTCAAATCCCTCAAGGGCTCCGAACATAAATCCAAGTGGTCGTAAGATGATTAAAGGGTTAAATGAGAAATGCATTTATTTCTCCTCAAGAAAATTTTCTTCACTTTTTTAAAAATTTCCTCTCATTTTAGATATTTGATACAATCCCCGCTTCAGACCTCTAAAAGTCCTTCAAATGAAACGATCTGAGAAGGAAAAATTCCTTTTCCTGTGATCACAGGTCAAACGTGGGGATTGGTTCTGATTATCTTCCATCTTGGATCCATGTCCCAGATTCATTAAGCCTCAATGCCAACAAGTTTCATACCAAACCTTTTACCACTCCTCATTCTGTGGCTGTCACTGGATAAAGTCTCTCGCAGCAGATTTTAACAGCTGTAATGACTAAAATTCAAAGTTTGACTGTTCTCTGGTTAAATACTCTCTGCAGCTGGTGTCTGTATTCAGCCAAAGATGGTTTGTGAGTGAAAAGACACATCACTCTGTGTTTTGTAGTTGAACAGGGTTTTCAACAGAACGGTGGCTCCTCTCGAGAGAAATGATCCAACTCATCATCTCACGTCAGTTTAAGAATCTCCCAGTTAAACTTAAACTTAATTTATACATCGTTGCTATTTTAGCCGTTTAGTCGCTTGCAAATGTTGAATGTTGTTAAGGTTGAGTAAGAGATTCTGATGTGATAAGTGAATTTGATTAAATGATGTTGAACCACCTTCCTTAGTCATAAATAGACACTGCTTTCAGGGTTCACTATTCTCTATCATGTACTGTCTACAACCAAAAATGTTTGTCTGTGGGTCTTGTTCCTTATTGACTGAGCTGTATTGCATTTTCCTCCTCTCACTCAGGGACTATGTTCAGTACTGGGCGGAGCGAGGTGTGGAGGTGGTGGGCTGGACTGTTAACACCGCCGTGGAGAAAGACTACTACCAAAACCTGCTGAAGATCGGCTACATCACCGACAGCCTGCTGGAAGACTGTGACTCTCTTTACTGAACGATCCCCCACACACACACACAAGATCACATTTTACAACTTCTTAATGAGCAAATTAGAAGTTGGACACTACTTGGTTAGAGAAAAGACTTCATAATTACCATGATTACTACATTTCCCAGTTTCTTTCAAAGAACATAAAATACTGAAATATGTAGATGAAGTTCATTATAAGGTGGAAGGAAGCTAGAAATTTGGTGCTAACTAGCTCTATAGTGGCAATCGAACAACCCAAAGCTTTATAGAGATACATATATGATTTCCTGTCGAGGTGAGAACACATACTGTAGTTACCTGTAGCTGGCATACAGGTGATTTCCCTTTTAAATCTACACACACACATTAAAACCATGAAGACTCAACTATCCTTATCCTACTACCAGCAGCAATACCTCCACCTCTCCTGGACCAGGGATTAGGATTACGCTACCTTAAAAGATCTTTTCTACCTTCTGTGCTGATCTTTCAGAGGCTTTGATGCACCTTTAAAGAGACATCAGTGTATATAACATTAGACATACTGGCATCATATCACTGCCTGCTGTCGAGATATTCACTTAATACTGGACTCTCTCGTTCTACAACTTGATGACACTTGATTATATACTTGATACTTGAACGACTCGACCTTGAGATGGTAATATCCGATTGTGTCTTTCAAAGGATTTCATCCGTGAGGGAAAGTAAATGCACCGTTGAAATTGAGTGTAGTCCACAAAAGCTTCTTTATTACTTCGATTATGAATGATCCAAGAAGGGAATTTTTTGTCCTCATGCTATAGCTGCAATTTTAAGAAATCCAAATTCCCCTCCACCTAAGAAATGTTTGACTAGATACCTCTGTAAATTTTCATTTCCACACGTGACATTTAATTATTTAACTTTTCAGTTACATTTTCCTCCCCACATAATGATCTAATGCTGCTTTAAATAGTTCTCCACACTGCTAGGAATATCATTTGGAGGGAGAAATTCAAATTCCCCATTTTATTTGAATGTAAATTAAGTGTTTTGCCTGAATGCAGTCACATTTAAAGATAATTAACTGTAGAGAACATCGGAATCAGCCTTAAGAAGCCGTGTATTTGAGATTAAAGAAAACTTCTCTTGCATTTCTCTTTCCTTTCATTTCCTGTAGGTTTAAGAATAATAGGAGATAAATCGTCAAAACAGGCTGAAATAAAATCTTGAGAATGTAAATCCAGTTTGCAAAACTGATGTAAGTCAATAATGCCTTTTAAGTGAAAATAAAAATAATAAATTTTTAAAAAGTATGTGAGTTTTCTTTGCTTTACTTTCTGTTAATGCCCTGCTGCCTGCCTGTGTCAGCCCCTCCTGTAATCTAACCACACACTCAGTATACAGTAAAGCTTGAGCATGTGACTGCATTGTACACCTGACCTCACCTGTGTGTGCTGTAAACACAGAGACATAGGGGCCACATGGAGGAGCAGACTAAAGACCCCCTCATTGAATAAATTCTCAATCTACAAGTTTAACTCATCTGACAGACTTTATTAATTTATGTTGCAACAACTTTCACTGGACATTTCTGGAATAATTGGAATGATTTTATAAGAGAATTCAGATTATTTGGGAAGAAAATAAGAGTATAATAAGACTATTTCTTCACACTCTGGGCATCTAAGTCTGCAGCCAGTGGCCCCTTTAAGTTTCCCCCATGTGCCACATTTGTCCCTCTGTCTCTTTAAAGCGCCGGAGGAGGCGTGTAGAGGTGGCGCCCTCTGACGGCGTGCGTCAAGTGTCTTATGAATGACAACCGCCTTTACAGGTTGTGTGACATTGTGCAGGACACCTCAGCACCAAAGTGACTTACAGTAAGTGTGTGGACCGCTGGACGGAGAGGGGAGGGATCTGTGGATGAGATGCGCCCGGGCTGCTGGTTTTACGCACAGGTTTTACGCACGGGTTTTTACGCACGGCTCTGCGCCCTGAGAGGTCGCCGAACAGGGATCTGTGGGTCCGTGTTGGCTTCAAAGTGGAGCTCTGTGAGTGAAATCCAGCCTGATCATCTGAACAGAAGACTGACACATCATTCTCACTTCCATTTTTAATACATCAGCAGATCTGGGGGAATAACTTAAAGCGCCTTTACCAGCTGCTCCACCTGCATCTGCTCCATCTGGATTTGCCTCAGAGTGCCCAACTCAAAGTTTACAGGTGACTTTTCCTGCGCATGATGTACACAATCACAAGAGGTCCCAGCAAACTGGTCACCCAGAGACGCACAGGTGAGATTTACACATCTCCATGTGATCCATTTGTCTTGTTTTTCGTGTGTTCGTATTTTAAGTTAAATGTGGGATTTTCTCTTTATTTTCAGGACCTACTCAGCAGCTTGACAACAAAATAAACGACTTCAAGCACAAACAGACTTCCTGGGGTTTGCCTGAGTAAGTGTGCAACTTTTTGGAGAGACATGAAAAGCACTCAGTGGTGTGTGTGTGTGTGTGTGTCTGTTTGTGTGATGCGTGTCCTTTTCAAAACATCTCATCAATATGGCCAATCTTTGCAGAGATCACATGAATTGTGTTGCTTTCAGTGTGTGTCTGTGTCAACTTGAGATGGGCAGCGTTTGTCAATCAGCGCAGGCCTGAATGGTTAATAATGCACCTTCACACTGTGGCTTCCCTCAAGGCTCAGTCTGGGCTGTTTTCACGCCTTTGAACCAGCCGTGACCTTGTGGGAAGGCGAGGTGGCACATGGTCCTTCACTCAGCTGTTGCAGTCTCTGACTCCCACACAGACAACCTGGCTCGAGCTTAGACCCAAACCCTGACGCTTCCTGCTTGTGACGTGCTGTTTTTCTTTCCTTCTTCTGCAGCCTCCCTGCACCCAAGATAGTTTTCAACCGTCTCAACGGGAAGAAGTACCATCACCCTGCTCCGGCTCTGCCTGCAGACCACCAGCAGGAAGAGAGCTTCACCCCAGCACACGAGGAAAACGTCAAATTTGTCTATGAGGGTAAGTCGATGAATGAATGTTCGACACAACACCTTTCATTGTCTCACTCTATCACACCCTCGCCAGCTGTTTTGTGAATGACATTGTTTTACTATCAAGAGTTAATTTCCAAACTACTGGCCGGCCTTCCTCCTCCCCCACCCCTCCCAGGCCTCACCCACACAGCTGCTCTGACACTGATAGCCATGATAGGCACCTGGCAGAGAAATGCTCTCACACCCACATAACATGCTCCTCGTGACCCACGCTGAAGTAAAACAGCATTTTTGGCTTTGACTAGCGCCACTCCGGGAAAGAGTCCTGTTGGGTTCGAGCTTTGAGGAAAAAGGCCACAAAGAACTTGTGACAGGATGAAGGGTGTCATTGGGTCCGGCTGAAACTCTCCACTGTGACCCGCTTCCACACATTCACAGGCTCCTCTTCATTCTGCTCGACTCTTCTCTGCTTTGTGTCGTGTTAGCTGCTGGCATTGAAGCTCAGCCACAGCAGCTCATAAACAACTCCGGTGACCTTGTCGTTGAGTGAACAAGGACACAAAGACAGCCCAACAACACCCCCCCCCCTCTTCTCTGTTGAGAAAGACTCCTGTTCAGGGTTGATTCCTTCTCATTTACTCTCTGAAATACCTCAACGCATGATATAAACAAGCTTTTCCATTAGAGTTTACTGAAAGTTATGACCTGCAGGCAGCTACCAGAGATAAAATCATAGTCCACACACACACACACACACACACACACACACACACACACACACACTCCACATGCATTATTTGAAATACAAACGTTTGCCTGTAGTGGCAGGTCTTTGAAGCAGTTGCCTTTGTGGACTTTCCTTGTTTGACACTGTGGGTGTGACTCTGGGGTGCAGGACTTTTTTTTAGACTTGGACAGATAAGGACATTTGCTTTTACCTACTAATAGGATTCTTAGTATATCACATCCATGGGACCAAATTATCGTTAGTATTTTTCTTTCAGTATATTACAGTTCAAGGAGTCTGCACCTGCACAAGTACAGTTAACTCCTGGTTCATGTACAGTTAATCAAAGGTGTAATTAAACAAATTATGGATTTACAGTAAAGGCTGCAGCTAATGTTTAGTTTAGCTCTAATACTGATTACATAATCTGCTGCTTCAGATTATTTGTGATTTACTAATGATTAATGGTCTATAAAACATTTTAAAAAAACACATAAAAATGCTGATCACTGTTTCAAAGAAATTCAATTTACTGTCGTGTCAAGACATGAAAAACGTGGCTTGAACCAATCAAAATGACTTCACTGATTAATCGATTATCAAAACATTGAACATGCCAGTTAGTTTTCTGTGGATTGGCTTAATAGATTCAGCTCCGTACACAGAGGCTTATAAGTGTTAGTAGCAGTCAGAGTGCTGACTGAGTCTCCTGTGTTTTCAGCCTGGCAGGAGGTGGTGCAGCAGGAGCAGGAGCCCAGCCAGGGGCCAGAGGAGGCCAAGGGAGCAGTCCACTATAAAGAAACCACCCCCAGCCCACACATGGACAGTGAGTACAGCATCTCCTCCTTCTCAGTCTGTCTCACTTCAGGCCATTCATCTGCAAAGTCTACAGGATATTGTTTGAAGTAGGGTGACCTCTTAATTGTAGTTGTTTAGTCTCCTATGATAACAGCCCACAGGCCTGCAACTGCTGTAACCTGGACAGTAGGTCGTGTTTGGTTTATGACAGCCAGCCAATCAAGGATTAGTGGACCTGCTTCTGATCCTTCCAACTGGAAGGAAGCGCGCAGAGGTCACAGGCCGGTCTCTCCTCATAGTCCAAATGAGATGTGCCAACTCTGCTGACACATTTAGAAATACTCATTTAGGTTTTATACTTTATTGCCACATCGGCCCTGATTTGTCAGCTCAGATTGAAAACACAACATACAATACATGGCATGTATGGAGGAAGATCAAGAGGATATATCCACGTTGTCTGTTTTGGATTGTGTTTTTTTGATTATGCAGATTAAAATCAAACCACAGGCAGCACTAAAAATCAATCCTCACTGTGACCACTGGAGGGCAGTGAACACTCATGACTGGCACAATACTATTATAACACTTCTGGTCAAATTCTCAAAATAATATCAGCAAAAAGATTAAACTACTTTGCATCAAGGCATTTTTTGTTCTCCTTTCCAGCATAGAACAGCCACGTTTTCTCTCGTATCTCTTCAATAAGTTTCTAGGGTGTAACAACCATTTCCAGCCTCAAACAACAGCACGGCTACACAGCTTTAATCGTTTTAATTCCTTTCTTTGTTTTTAGACTTTGTGCCCATCGACCTGGATGAGTGGTGGGCCCAACGATTCTTGGCCAATATAGACAAACTATCCTGACACGCTCCTGGGAATTGTGGATCTTGACTGACGGTCGGGAGGTGAGACCTGAAGCAGGACGGCTCACGGAGGAGAGGAGGCCTGGCCACGAGGTGTAATGGGTCAGAATGTGATTCCAATGGATGGACAGCGCTGGGACGCTAACATAGAATCCAGAGAATCACTGGACTTGAACTCAACAACTCTCAATATTCAGTCTGCAGCAGACTGGACACTGGTGGATCTTGAAGTTGAGGTTTGTCTCATCTTATTACACCTCACAACAGAGATGTCAAGTTACTATGAAATGCAGTAAAATTGTACCTTCAAGAAGCTCTGGAGTGGATTGTTTACTCATCTTATTGCACACAGGACACCAACAGCTCCATAAATACTGAGACAGTATTTTTGATGCATTTTAGATTCACTGCTACTTTTAATATCAATGACACTTGTTGAAAATCCATGTTTGACCACTGACAATTTACATTCACAGCATCTAAAATATATTAATTGTGAAACTGATGTTTTCATTTGACCCACATTTCAGATATTTGGTTTCTTATCAACCACAAGAAAATAAATAATGTGGAAAAAATATGAAAGACTTGATAGGGCTCATTTTAAAAAAAGAACAGAAAGCGGCAAACGTTGACAGCTCTATTAAGCAGTGAGGAAAACAAGATGGCAATATCAGAAAAATTCTATTTTGTTTACCTGGCAAGGCGTTAAAACCTTCATGACCACCTTCTTTATGGCTCAGATCCTCCAAATATCCATACCATTTGAAACACAGCTGAACACAGAGCTTACAGACATAGAAGTGTTTACAGCAGTCCAGCTTCACTCCATCTGAGATTCTTAAGCCTTTATGTGCTATAAGGGGGGAATGAATTACTTCAGAGGGGAAAGAGGTGATTTTAGGGCTTCAGATCAACAAAGGCCTGTTATCTTCTTGACAAACTGCACCTTTTGTTGGCCCTTCAGCCTCAGTCTACAGGCCACTGTGATCAAAACCGAGTCAGTCTGAACTGTTCATGTCTGTGAGTAGCTCTCAGTGCTTCTCCAGAGCTTTAGTCAGCAGATCGTTCAGGCGGGAAATCATCGGTCGGGGATCATCGTTCAGGCCTGCTGTGATCATGGCGTTGTCGTAGATCTGCAAAATATAGAAATGGATGTATAAAACTGCACTGATAAGACATCAAAAATCAATTAGCAAATCACTTTAAAAAAAGACAATAATATCTCACAAAAACTTGATAACAGTTGTATTTATTTCCCATAAAGGTTTCTTCTTCCGTGGGCATAAATTACTGGAAACACACACTGAAGTAATGACAGAGCCTCAAACATATAAAGGCTGATGAAAAATTTTGTCAGAGAAGATCAAAATTGTGACATGATCTTGTGCTGTGGAAACATTTGAGTTGAGAAAACAATGAGGCCTTCTTACTAAAATATAATAAAATATGTCTAAATATGTATGTATGTGTGTTCTATATCTAGATCTGATCCACAGTACCTGTTCCAGAAGTAGACCAGCCAGTTCAGAGTTTGCGTCCTTCAGTGCATGTAACTTCTTGATCAGATCATGTCTGTCAGAAAGTAAAAAAAGAAAGTAAAAGGCAATAAGAGTTGGACACAAACACATTATTTAAAATAATTCTTCCATCAAGTAAAATCCTTTCCACACACACTTCTCTCTTACCCTGCATTGATCTCCAGTGTGGGCTGCAGTATCTGAGCTCTCTCCTCAGCGGTGCGGGCCAGCTGCTGGGTGCGGAGGAAGTGGCGTGCAGCACCCATCTCCAGGACTGTGATCATAGCTGGGTGTGTGTCCAGTCGAGGAGTCAGCTGGGGGCCAGATGAGAAAAAAAAAAATTATTAGTTACATTGAAGATGATTTTCAGGCCAGTTACCATGAAATATGAGACCATCTTAGCTTACATTAAAAAAAAAATCACTAAAGGATTTAAATTCAGAACTGAGCTGTACACACACTTGAGCTTCATTAACAACTAGAAAATCATCCTATGAAATTCAGAATCCTTAACAGTCTTATCTTTACCTTTATGTTGGTGACACGGGGCCCCAAAGCATTCTTCATCCAGGACATCAGGTCGTCGGCCTGCTCCTGCGTCAGACGCTCAGAAGCTGGAGAGGAACACATAAAACAGGGGAGTCAGGACAACAGACATGACAGTGAGAGTTGTCCTGCTGCACTGCTCAGGATTTAACAAGAGATATGAGAGCGGAGCAGACCCGGCTTGCTGTCCTCAAACTTCTCCTCCTTGTAGTGATCCACTACGATGTCTGTCTCAACTGAGATCATCTTCTTCTTGTCAAACTCCCGCAGGTGGAGCAGGGTCAGTTCATCAAACTGCTCGTAGCAGAACAGCACCTGCACATACAGGGAAGATGCAGATGAAACTTCCACTACAATTTTCATCCATCTTGACCAGTTTTTAAATCAGCTTCTCAGTGACATTTTATCAGACTCTTTTAATCTCTATCTGAGAAGTACAACTGACTATTGTATACTAAAATACAATACCTGGGCAGTTCTCTGAACCAAAGCCAACTGATACAGTAAATAGAATATTTTAAAGTTCAAGGCTCAAAGTGCCTCAGATTTTTGCTGTAAGTAAAGCCATTTTAGAGTCTGTATAAAATATTCTGATTACATTAAGTATTTCTATACTTAATGTATATACATGTTTATATTCTTGCTATCACAACCTGTTTGGTTTGTTAAGGCTGGTTTGAAAGCAAATGTGTGATTTTAGCATGAATGACGATTAAATCCATTCGCTGATGAGGAGAACTGAGACAGAAGCAGTCTCTATGAGAAACTTATATATCTATGTAAACTTCTCAGCACACATCACATTAGGTTTGATGACCTCACCTCCATGTCTTTCTGTTTCATGGCCTCATAGTAGGGAGAGTGCTCTGCAAGATGACGGTTGGGAGCGCACAGGTAGTAGATGTTGCGTGTGCCAGCCTTCATGCGGGAGGCGTACTCCATCAGACTGGTTTGCTGGCCCGCTGGCAGAGCAGAGGACTCAAACCTCAACAGCTTTGCAATATCCTCCTGTACCGGGACAGCAGGGAGGATCCCATCACATTCAAGATACCAGATTTCTAAACCATGTTTCTCATGCAACCCACACATTTTTATGAAAACTGTGGGAAGTTGTTTTAATTCTTATAGCTTTTCCTCCAAGCAAAGTCACCTTGACATCTTGTTCCTGGGTGGTGACGATGCCCTCCCTCATGAAGAGGCCATAGTCCTCAAAGAACTTGTTGTACTTCTCTGGGTCCTTCTTGCTCTGGTCCAGCAGGAAGCGGATCACCCTCTGCTGCAAAACGTCACGAAGTTTCCTGAAGAAGAAAAATTGATCAGTTGATCATTATTGTAGCTCAAAAAAGAACAGAGAAATGCATTGTTAATTTATGAGTAAAAAAATGTAGATTTCTGTACCTGATGAGGGCGCTCTCCTGCAGCAGCTCTCTGCTCAGATTCAGTGGGATGTCCTCACTGTCCACCACACCTGCACACACACACACACAGTTTAAATCAACACTGTTTTTTGCTTCACTTCATAAAATCATGCACGCAAAAATGAGCAGTGGGTGGACACTCAGAAGGATCCAGACCTCGCAGGAAGCGCAGCCACTTGGGCAGAATATCAGTCGCTTTGGTCTGGATCAGGACCTTCCTGCTGTACAGAGCCACACTGGAGCCCATCTCCCTGCTCACATCAAACATGCTCGGCTTCTGTTGACAAATAAAGTGTTCTTAATGAAGCATAACTTCATTTTTACATAAGTATATTAGAGTATTACATAACATGATCCTTAACACAGTTTGGTTGATTATTTTAAGGGTTGTTTAATACAAATGGAAATTTTTTCGCTCGCGAAACTGTGTCAACACTGGGTGTGTGCGTACAAAACCAGACTACACCCAAACCAACAACAGTCCTGAGCTCCTCACCGCGTCAGGGACATAAAAGATGCTTCGGATGTTGAGCGGGGCATCGGCCCGGTAGTGCAGCGTGTAGCGAGGCCTGTCATAGGACTGAGCCACGTAGCGGTAAAACTCCTCGTGCTGCCAGTCGCTGATCTCCTTAGGCTCCATCATCCACAAGGCCTGATGGGAGACAGAGGTCAAACAACAATTAATAAAGACAATACAGCAAAGTATGTTATTGCAGTGATGCCCAACTCCAGGTATTTAGTTTTATTTAGACTCTTTTTTTTTTTTTTTTTTTTTTTTAGAAATGAATGTTTTTGACACCACAAATTTGGATTGTGGTTTTTAATTATGTGGCAACACAGCTCACAGTTCTTTGTTGTACAGAAGTGCTGCTGTCAAAGAGCTGCACTGTTTAAGCAAAGATTCACTGAATTTCATGAATTATTTGCACTCAATCACTGAGAGGCCGATTGACCAACAGAGTCAGAGAAACTCGCCTGCAGAGTGTTGAGCCTCCGTCCGTTCAGGAAGATGGGGAAGCTGACAAAGTTGCTGTACTTTGTTACAACCTCTGAAAGAGACACAACAGCTTGTAATCGCAGGCACTGAAGCATTAATGTGTTTTATCACTGCGGTTTGAGCTACAGCCGCTGAAGAGGCTCCAGCAGTTCTACCTTTAACTCTGTCCTCAGAGGAAAACTCCTTGCAGTCGTCCTTGAGGTGCAGCACAATCTTTGTTCCCTGTTGAACACCGCTGGCCTCAGCTATCTCAAAAACTCCAGAGCTGAAGAAAACAATGACAGAGAACGTCACAGATGGATGTATGAGCAAAAGATTGATAAGATCGATTTTTTTTTGCTCTCATCCCCGTCCCATCCCTGCCTCTCACCCGTCTGAGGACCACTTGTATCCGGGTGCTCCGGGCTCAGCGGACTGGGAGTAGACGTCAACTCGGTCGGCCACCATGAAGGCAGAGTAGAATCCCACCCCGAACTGACCAATGATGGTGCTGCTGGCCTCTGCCTGGTTCTGCAGGGCATCCAAAAATGCCTGCGGAGTGAGGAAGCGGTGATTATTATGACAGACATTATAAATACAAGTGTGGCATGCATTCATTCATTCACTGACTCTATGGATGAAACTATACAGTTACAGTCACCTTGGAACCAGAGCGGGCGATAGTCCCCAGGTTGGCCACCATCTCCTCTTGGTTCATCCCAACTCCTGTGTCCTGTTAGAGTACAGAGAATCCCAGTTACTGAAAAAAACCTATCACAGCCTGTAGTACAATATTCATCCACCAGGTGGCAATTTATCTCAAAAACACAACACAAGTCCACCAGAAGCCCATTTTCACTACAATGACCTGGTTTTTGCATTGAGTTTCCATAGTTTACAAACCAGGATGTTTTCAATATAGCTAATAAAAATGGCTGTGTGGTAGGGGAGCGAAGGAAGTTGTGGGACAATCAATAGAAGAAGTGATACTGATATTAGTTTATGGTTTTCTTTCATGTTTACACTGAATCCAGGACAATGCTGGAACAAGCATGAGCCACTCAGTAACCCAAACAGCTTCAAGAGAATTGAACCACTTGATACATTTTTTGCTCCACTTCACACATTGGAATTCTTTTTTCTACAATCTTATATCCCAGTTTCTGCCATATGTTGACTTCTGGGCCACATTTACATTTCTAACTTCTAACTCCTGCTCCCTCTGAATGGCCTCGGCTCATCCACTAATACTGTGGGCAAGGATTATACATTACACCTTGTTCCTGCACACGAAAAAGGGCTATAATGCTGTATATTTAACCAAAAGTCAACATGGGGCAGAAAGACCAACAACACACAAAACTGTCAAAAGGAGTAATACCAGTCAACTTCGTTAATGCACATCTTACACATCATGGGTGTACCTGAATGGTGAAGGTGCCCTTAGCACCATCGGTCTGCAGGTGGATCTCCATCTGAGCCGTTTCACCACCTGCTGTGATCAGTTTGTGGCGCAGCTTTTCCAGAGCGTCACTGCCGTTGGAGATCAGCTCCCTGATGAACACCTGGTCAGATGTGGGAGAGCCAGCGAATCAGTCAGAGAAGAACAGTTCAGTTATAAACTGAAATGTTGTCAAGCTGTTGTAGACTCTCTCTCTCTCACACACACACACACACATACTCTTACCTCTTTCTCCGAGTACAAGGACCTGGCAACAATGTCCAGCAGTTTTTTCGTTTCAGCCTGAAATTCATGTTTGGAGAAGTTACCTGTAGGGATCAGAGGTGGAACAACAGTCAGATTATATTAAATCTACTAAATGATAATATATGTGCTGTATCATTCAAGAAGAATTATGTCTGCAGCTGTTACAACACCTTGTACAGACTCTGTATCACTGATGATGGTGTGCAGAGGCTCCTCTTCAGGCTCTTTCTCCGCCTCCTGGGTGCTGTAATAAGACTGCTGGCTGAAGCCGAGGCAGGACCGCTGGGAGCTCCACACTCTGGGCCGACTGCTCCACCTCTGCAGCTGTCCAACCTGCAAGTCTGATGATAGGAGGAGTCAGACGGTGGCAGAAAGACATTTCTGTCTATTTGGATGCTTTACAAAAGGCTTTACTAAAGAAGAGCCTCTGTTCATCAAAAGTCTAAAAAGAAAAGAAGTTCTTTGCTAAGAAGTGAAGACATATTTATGGGAGAAACCTTGAAGAGCAGCTTTCAAGTGATCACATGATTTATCACAAGTATGTTCAGAGCCACACTGACAGGTGCAGATGAAAAAAACAGAGACTGCAAACAAAAATCAATGCCAGGCTTATTCTCGTAATTTTTACCAAACAAAAATATGCATGAGTGCTGGAACTTTTAATCAAAAGTGATTCAGATAGATAGATTTTTCAAGTCAAATTAACACAATAAAATACCCAGAGAAAAATCCTTATACCCCCCAAAAAATAAAGTTAATACTAATAATAATAATATTAGTATTAACTAATAATAATAATAAAAACTCTCTCAACATGGTCATGAAGAGTGTTTACAGACTTAAATGGGCTCCTTTATTTTTGATTTGATGTTGTTTGCTGCTTGATGTCTTTGGGTGTCTTTGCTCCATCGAGTAAAGGCATGAAGCCTGAGCTAGCGATGATTTGATAACATAAAATCACTTGACACTGAATCAGTTCACTCCGGAGCCACAGACTCCGGAGTGAAGTAATAAATAACTGAATCGATTAACATTCATCAGCAGTTGTTGGAGTAAATAAAGGAGCTCCTGGACTAAAACACCAGCTCTTGGTATTAAACTGCAGGCTGGTAAAAGAAGCATTAAGCCGCAGCAAAGTTTACACGACTATGATCTTCAGGCTGTCAGCTAGCCGGCTAAGCTAACAGGTACCAGCTTACCTGCAATGACGGAGCGCGAGACAGTTCTGTTGCTCAGTCCTCGTGTGCATGACATCAGCAGTGAATTGGTCCTTTGAGAGGAACCGAGAGCGAACCGAGCCAGCGAGAGGCAGCGGGACATGATGACACACAGAGAGGAGACCAGATACGAGGGCAAAACAGAGTGACTGCGACTGACCCAGCGGACGGCGGACACACGCTGAACGACCGCGGCACAGGCAGGACCTGCGCCTGCGCGTTGTGTTGACGTCAGCAGGGCGTCCGTCGCGCTGCCTGATGAGAAGGTGAAATTATTCCTCTGATGAGTGAATCCGCTCACGTAAAAATTATTTAAGTGTCAGTTTCATTTCGTGCATATGTATTAAAAACCCTACTGATCGTATCTGTACCAAGTTGTGCGTAATCTGTTTATTTACTAGCCTCCTTTATTCTTTGACATGGATTACATTCACTTCTTAATTTGCCCTTCAAGGTCAAACAGTAATCATTTTAACTACAATATAACAATAGAGCTAAAATGTTAAAGATTATGTTAACAAGTTTGTCATGCTGATGCTGACTAGAGCTGAAACAATTATTTGATCATTTCAGATTACTTTTCTGTCTATTTTAATATTTAACTTATGTATTTATGTTGGTGTCATTTTTAAGAAAATATGAAAAATTTGATGGTTCCTGCTTTTCAAATGTGAGATGTTTGAGCTTTTACATGCCTTACATTACCTTACATGGAATCAGTTGGTTTTAAAGACTGTTTTTGGACTAAAAATGCAAAAAGAAGACGTCACCTGGGCTCTAGAAAACTGTGATGGATGACTTTTGCTTTTTGCTAATATTTTCAAGTGTTTTATTCACCTGATTGATTGAATGATTAAGAAAATCTGCAGCTTAATAATGAAAATAATCATTAGTCGCAATCCTCAACTAACCACAACAAAGTTCTCTCCAAACAGAAAAAATAGAAGCAGAGTCTGTGGCACACAGGTTTATTTAACAATATGGTATATAAGTACGAAATGAGCCATTTGAACCAGTTTGTACAGTGATTTCATTCTTATTTTCTGCATATTTACAGTACTGTCTAGCTGCATGATTTACATTAGAGAACAGTTCATCATCAGTTCAAGTTTAATGCAAGAGAGAAAATGATGCACAAAACTCTCTCTCAACACAAATCAGCAGTCAAACAAGTTAATTTCCCACCACAGGCAAAAGAGGTTCAGGATTTAATGAGAATTTCTTTAGACTGAAGGAGAGACAAAGCAATTTTTAAAACATCTGCAAGACAATTTCTGGGCCCAAGCCAGTAAAAAGAACATTCCGGCACCTGTGAACATGAACAAGCTTCAATGCAGGTTTCTCTTACACCTGCCTTTTGTGTTTGGGCGTGTGCAATAGTTCCTACATCTATACAAATACGTTAATCTCCCATAGACTCTGCAAACAGGAAAGAAATTAAGGCTTTCCCAAAGGCAGTCCTTTTGAAAAATGGCATATTAGAATAAATTAGCCAGGAACAGAGAAACTGAGCAAGAGGTGAAACCTGGCAAAAAATTCCCAGACAAATAATTTTACAGTCTTCTCAACACAAATACGATATTAATTTGCAAAGGTACAAAATAAAAAAAATTGAATAATAAAATGAAATATTTTTTGTTTTGAGAAGTTTTGTTAAAAAAGTCAATACCAGAGCATAACAAATGAAAAACAAATTAAAACAACACAAAGACCAGGGCAAATTCTTGCATGACTGGTCTGAACCAAAAATATATTCTTTGTGTCTTTGTTGTCTTCTTTTCAACAGCAATTATTAAATCACTCTGTGTTGGAAGAAAAAGCAGTCCCTTGGTTTAAGGAAAGTTCACAGTCTGTAGGCCTCATATGACTCATTTGTTTGTATTTCTTTTAGCTTTTTACATGAGCAAGTACAAAAATTTCTCAGCTGAAAACAGAACAAGGCCTTTCTTCTGTCACAAAATGCTACAATCCTTCAACAAATTTCTCCAGCGTGTCTCCCGTCGTGTCACCCACCATACCCATGTCATTACTCAACCCTCCTCTGTTTGGTGTGTTAAGCTGCGGGAGCATGGCACTCTGCTCTGGTGTTCCCAAGTGTCCCTGCTCCATGGAGCCTGACATGGGGCCTCCAAGGCTGGGGTGGGGAGAGCTGGAGTGGAGGGCGCCGTGCTGAGGTGAGGGCTGAGGCTGTATCCGTGGGGAGGGACTGGAATGAGGGGGCTGCTGCGAAGGTGGACGGGGCGATTGCACTGGAGCTGGGGAGCGCACTTGGTTTCCCAGGGTGTTTGCCATTGTCTGGCCAGGTAAGTGAGCTCCTCCCTGGGCTTGGCCTTGGAGCATGTGGGGTTGTGGGCTCATCGAGTTAGCCTGCACCGGTGAGCCCAACTGCTGCTTTAACATCTGCTGCTGCTGTTGCTGCTGAAGCATGCGCTGCTGAAGGAGGTTCTGGGGCCCATCCATGCCCATGCCAGGTTGGCCCATTTGGGACGTGGGAGGGAGCTGTCCCATGGGCCCCCCACCTCCTTGCATTGCCATTTGCTGCTGCATACGGAGCTGGGAGTAGCTTGCTGGCCCTGGCTGCTGCTGGGGGAACTGACCGTGGCCCTGAGGCATGCCGCCCTGCTGCTGTTGCGCCTGCTGCTGCTGTGCCTGCTGCTGCTGCATCTGTTGCATCCTGAGCAGCTGCTGTCTGCGGTACATTTGGGGATTACCGTTTTGAGCAGCATTCATCATCTGGCCTTGGGGGCCCATGGCTGCCATGCCCGGAGCTCCTGCCTGCTGAGGAGGCTGCTGAGGTGCCATCCCGGGCCTCTGCACCTGGTTTGCCATGGCTGCAATGGCCTGCATTCCTGCCTGGGACCCCAACATGGCCTGAGGGTTCTGCTGCTGTGCCTGCTGTTGTTGCTGCGGCTGGTTGGCCTGATATTTGGCTGTCCTCTGTTTAATGAACGCGGCCATGAGCTGGGGATTGGACTTGAGAATGTTGAGGACCTGCTGTTGCTGCTGGGGGGAGCTGGGAGATTTGAGGGTGCGCAGTAATTCCTGCAGGGCACTCGGAGCAATGTTACCAGGGATCCCCCGTGGCATGTTATGCTGCTGTGGTGTCATGCCCTGCTGTGAGGTCCCCTGGGGAGGCATGACCCCTGGCATTTGGAGACCCTGTTGCTGGGGCATCATGGGCCTCTGCATGAGCTGGCCCTGCTGGGGCATGGGGGTTCCCTGAGCCTGCTGAGGGGCCATAGGGCCTTGTTGAGGAGGGACCTGCGGCTGGTGACCCTGGGGATTCTGCATGGGATTCTGCATCCCTGGACCCCACTGGCCCTGCTGCATAGCCTGCATCACCTGGGGGCCCCGTGGCCCCTGCATCATCTGCATCTGACCCTGCATGGACCCCATCATTCGTGGGTGGTTCATGGGCATCCCATTCATGGCATAATTCTGCTGCTGCTTCGCCTTGGCTACCATCTCGATCTGTCTAGCCACCTTCAGGGCTGCCATCAGTGGTTGCTGCTGCTGCTGCTGCTGCTGTTGTTGTTGTTGCTGCTGCTGCTGCTGCTGTTGTTGTTGTTGTTGTTGTTGTTGTTGTTGTTGTTGTTGTTGTTGCTGCTGCTGTTTGCTGCTGTGGTGGCTGAGGCGGAGGCGGCTGTTGGTGTGGCATGGTAGGCAGAGGTGACTGCTGCTGATGGAGAGGGGATGACTGAGGCCCTGGTTTGCCCTGCGGCACTGGTGTTGGGGGCTGGCTGCTGCGGCCATTATTCGGTAAGCCTTGGGTAATATTGGCAGGGTTTGGTGGCTGCTGTTGTTGGGGTGGGTTGGGCATAGGCTGCGGGGTCTGGGGTGTATTAGGCTGCTGCACAGAGTTGGGGGTGTCAGGGGCAGCTGAGGTAGGTGGAGATGGCATGGGCATACCCCTTCCAGCCATGGTGGCCATTCGGCGGCGCATCATTTGAGCCTGTTGGAGCCTGTGCTGCAGCTGCTGCTGACGGAGTTTGTGCTTGATGTTGAGACAGAAGGGAACAGGACACTTGTTCTCCTGACAGTGCTTGGCGTGATAACAACATAAAGCAATGAGCTGCTTGCACACAGGGCAGCCACCATTGGTCTTGCGCTTGCAGCCTTTGGTGTGCTGAACCACCCTCTTCATCTTCTGGCATGAAGGCAAAGAGCAGTTGGCATTGCGGCATTGGCAGGCGTGGACCAGGGACTGGATGCAGCGCTGGATGCTGAGACGTCGGCTCTCCTGAGGGCTCTTCGAGGCCTCTCCACCTTGGCCATTGCTGTCATCATCTATACCCAGGCCCCACTTCACCATTTGGTGCTCATGTCCCTTAGCATTGTAGCAGTTAATGCATAGGTCATAGTCCTGATGAGAGGTAAGGAAGATTACACACATTAAGGTTAAGTCAAGATTTAAATTCAATTGAAAACAGATACAGGTTTCGAAATATATCAGTAAAGTGCCACCATTCCCTACCTCACAGACGGTGCAGTGCCAGCGAGTCTCTACGTGGTGCTTGCACTCATTGCAGGTGTACACAAAGCGGTCTTGGCCCTGGTTGTGCAGCTCTACCAACATACACATCGTGCTCCATTTGCACCTTCTCAGTGAGCTGAACTCCCAGTGCTTGTCCCTGGCCAAAGTCAGAAAGGCATCACGGCCATCCATCAGGTCACATGTCAACAAAGGGTCAGGGTCTATGATGGGTGGCAGGGTGTTAATGACTGGCCCAGCATGGAGGTGGATAACAAAAAACACCTGGTAGTAGACAGGAGGGGAAACGGGTCGGTTAGTTTTAAGGACAGCCAAACTGTGCTGTAACAAACTGCCAACTCTCAGTCCATCCCACATTAAAAAACCTAGTTGCAGCAATGTTGTATGGAATGGCATTTTTAATTATGAGGAATGGACTGCGAAAAATCTGTTACAGTTGTAGGGTTTCCCACCTCCTTATGCTTCTCCATCGTGGCGTAGAGCTTCTGGGACAGATCATTGGCTACATTCGGCATCCCAGGCTTTTTCTTATTGGCTCGACTGACGCTGCTCTTGTTTTTGTTGGTTTTCTTGTTATTCTTCTTTTTGGCATTCTTGCTGTCAGCGTGGGCTCCCTTGAAATAGATGGACGTGAACGTTCAGAGAGGCAGAGATTGCACAACAGGCAAGATGAGGTTATGCAATTAAGCTGAGTGGTTAAACAATGCCTGAGTGACTACTGAAAGCTTTTATGTAATGAGGACTTGAGGATGACAAAAATCTGGGGTGAAAGAGAGGACTAAACACCAGGCTGTTGATTTTGGCATAACAAGAGCATTCCTCTTATAAAACCCATTTCAAAATGTTCAATCCACCTCTCCATTTAACTCACCTCTGTTGTCTCAGAGGAGGCCGTGTTCTCCTCCTTCTTCCTCTCCTCCTCCTCCTGCTCCAGCTCCTTGATGCTCTCCTCCAGCACATTAGGCCAAAAGTCGCCCTCGAAGTACGGCAGCTCATAGGCACTGGTCAGCCTGTCTTCTGTTGCCTGCTTGAAAATGTCCTGAATGCAGACAGACAAGACATCCATCAGGCGAGATAGTAGCACAGTTCATAAAGAGAACGTCTGGAAGTTTCACTAAATTGAATTTAAAACTTTGAACAGATTTTTAATGACAAATTTAAATGTCAGATAATGTTGGCACTGAAATGAACATTAAAGGTTTGGAAAAAATGTCAGTCCTATTGGAGCATGCTGCAAAGATTGGCCTGAATGATTAACTATATATTGCCTAAAAATGGTTAGAATTGTAGTTTTTGTTACCACAATTTTCACAATAATCTATACCAAACACCAGGGGGAGCCCCCTACACTGCACACTTGTAGAACAGACACTGGCTGATAAATTTGATGTTGGCTCAGTGAGACAGAAAGGATGATTCGAAGCTTGTTAATATTGTAGTTTACAAAAAGGCATGATAGAAAAAATTAATATTGGGATACTTATCACAATCAATACTGGTGTAGTTTAAAATAGTTTCAATTCACATATTCATCCCGTCAAGCTTTTTGTGTTTTAATCAGGCCTCAATCTCAGGACAAACCATTATTAGATTCAATCATGTCAAAGCTAATCATGCAGACGTGCAACTGTAAACCACTATGAGAGAATCCTGTTGCAATGATTACATAAAATGAAAAAGAAACAAAATTATTGTCTAGACTGAAAAAAGATAAAGTTAACATCAGTAAGTAGTTAACAGGAATTATAAAAACAATATACATAATATTGCAAAAAAATTTGACCAACAATCAATATTTCATAACAACCTACTGTACTGTTAGTGTTTATTTTAAAACTAAATCAATACAACAATATGGGATGCCATCTGACTGTAGCATAATCACAACCCAGACTTATTAACGCTACAGTTATAACTGGTGGCAAAATTGTTAACTGAGAAAATCTTGACGTGATCTTTTTCTGACCTTGTAATCATGTAAGATCCTCTCAGCAAAAGCCTTGTCCAGCATTTTTCTGTACCACTCTTGAAGCCTCTTGGGCTTGGGGATCTTCTGGTCAGGAGGGTGGCAGTGGAAAATGTAGTCATCTCCTTCACTGGGTGGGCAGGCCCAGATGTGACCTGTCACATACCTGAGGGCGACAACATTTATCAGGCATTTAGCAGCTGCTGGAATGATAAATACAGTATTAGCTGGAAAGGTGTAAAACTATTCTTCACTCACCCCAGTTTCTTCACATACTCCAGGTAGCCTATTAAAATCTCATGGTACACTGCAGTCCTTAGCAAACGTGGTTTGAAGAAGTGAATACTGTCGAGGTATGATATGTAAACCCGTCTGCAAAGCAAATATGGAGAAATGAATGAAAGAGCAATACACCCAAAATATTAGCCACAAAACAAGAAACTATGTTATTATTAATAATACATAATTTTGTTTTTTGCTGTTTTACCTGGTATTTGGAAAGGGGCACTCTGAGCCATACTCCTGTACATGCATGCCAAAGAAACAAACGTCCACCCCGTCTATTTCCTCAAATGCAAAAAGTGCTTTGGTTCTGTAAGGGAAGCTCTCCACCATCTCGCCTGAGTCCACAAACCTGTGGAAACAGAGAAGCAGAAGTAAAGTTATAAAATGGTTTCTTATAGAACTTAACTTGAACAATTTGAATTTTATAGTAGAGGATGGGAGAAGGAACTATTTTGGGCCCCACTTGAGAGTGCTCCTGGATCATTTCAAAGGTCAGGCAGGTCTTTCATGCATGTTTGTTTGCTTGGAGATTTGTATTTATATGATATATGGACAAGTGTTCTGTAATTGCAATTAATTTTGAGAACAAAGGCCACAGGATTCATTCTTCCAGCATTAGAAGGTCAACACAATGGAGATCCATATAGAGGAGGTCACGATTTAACACATTCAAATACATGGCCTACAGATTTAAGATGCTGATTATATAATTATCATGTCCCCGGTTTAGGACCAGCTGGGCACCACTGTTATATGTCATCCCTTCTCTCCTCTCATTTTGTCAACACTACCTTTATCAAATTAAGGGAAAAATACTCAAGAACAATACTTAAATGTGACAACATGTCTTTATCAGAATCCTGTGATGTGGCATGTTCTACTGATGTTTTTAATTCCTTCTGTCACTATTTTAGTTTAAACCTCCTCATTAATTTGATGAGATTTTAAAGCCACTAGCATACATATCAAATGCTTGAGACATCAAATACACAATTATCAATAAGCACATTTTCTTAAAAAGCACTCAAATATTCCCTAACATCATTCCTGGGTTGTTCTTAAGATGATTTGAAGATGAAAAAAAAAAAAAAAAAAAAAAAAAAAAAAAAGCAGCCACACAATGAAAAGTACCATGTTATTTCAGATTCAACCAAAATTATTGCAAATCAGGAGAGACACACATTATCAGCAGGTCAGGATCTTACCTAGACTTCATGCCAGGCTTAATCTCCACAGTTTTGTCAGAGCTGGCCACAACTCGCACAAACACCTCACCAGCCTCCGGATGGTTCTGTCTTTTCAAGTACTTATTTACTCTGTCCTCAATATACGTCCCCAACCTTGTAGTCTGCAACCCTTTATGAACACAAACAAACGTTTTATATTAATTCAAGTTCTAAACAGACTTCAACATGATTAAGTAAAAAAACGTCATTTATTTTAAAGTTACGGATGTAGATGACTACTACAACTAACTTACTTTTGGCTGAAAACTTGTTCTCTTTCCTTGTTTTGCTGGACTTCTTCAGACAGTTGTCACAGATAAAGCTGAAAGAAGAAAGTTCAAAATACAGTTAAGTGTCAACATACAGTGACAAATACAAATTCCTGTTGAATCAATTCTGTAAAGGTCAAATAGGGACTATATTTGCTTAAAGGGTTGGATAGTTGTTCAAAAGCCACAGCAAGACTTACCCTGATGGCCAAATGACATCGTAGTGCAGCACGCAGATCTGATGCATCTTTCGTCCACAGTCTTTACATTCAACAAACCTGCAATGACAAACATTTGCTTTTTCTGTGTTTTCTTTGTAAGAAGTGGAAAAGAGGCTTCACATAAATGAGAATCAAACTGAAGTTATTGTCCAGATAGTACTCACGGTTCAGCGTCCAACATGTCATTTTTCTTCTTTTCAAACTGCTCTTTTGATATCATGCTGCACAAAAAAAGAGAAACAGAGATAACTGAGTTCATATCTGCTCCTGTGATTGAAACTCCTTTCCACAGAATGAAGGCCAGAGAGAAAACAGCCTGATAATCTCGCAAGATGATCATCAGGTGGTGGTCGGCCACCCGGGCCTGGTGACTTACGTCTGTGGCTGCGCCGGGTCGTCCCCCAGGGTCACACTGTTGCCCTGGATCTCGTTGAAGCACTTCTCACAGAAGTGATACCTGTCGGCAATAAGGCCATATTTGGGTGAACTGCAGCCAGCACACACAGTAGCAGCACAGGCAAACCGGTGCATAGGTGGCAGAATGCAGAGAAAACGGGGCACATGGAAACAACCGAGGACAGAGCATGGGCAGTGGACAGACGGATGGACGGGCGCGCGCACACACACACACACACACACACACACACACACACACACACACACACACACACACACACACACACAACACAAACACACACAAACACACACAGGCAGAGGTACAGGTTAGTCACAGATGAAATGGCCATGATCCAGTCACTCTCATTCAAACTGGAACAGAAATGGGGGAAATGTTATGTTAATGAATGCCAACAATGAATGAATGAACAAACTACTGCATGTTCACACTACACCATCTAACTGCATGCTGGACTATGAAAACAACAAAAAACTGTTTCACTACATTCATTTATAAAACAAGCAGCATGCATTATGAGCCGATGAAGGAATTGGTCATGCCGGGGAAGACAGAATGAGTGATGCAAGTGCGGGTCTTGTAGGAAAACTGTTGGTTTACATGACTAAATAAATTTCACTGAAGCCAAAGGTACTTCAGTCCTAATATGTTGGGCATGTGGATCAAGATTTGGTCAACTTATAAAACCTTGATTAGAACTTCTTGGACAACATTAACATTTAATTTTCATAAACACACTTGTTGGAAGTGTTGCTAAGTTGGTAACCCTCATAGCATTTAGTAGCAAGTATCTGCAATAACTGAATGGTGTTGCATTGTACTGATGCTGAGGTGCAGTAGCAGATTCTGCACAGCAGGGGGAGCTTTGGTGCTGGTTCTTGGATACAACAGAAGGCACAGGGCCCGATCATGCACTTTCTGCTTGGCCACAATAAACAACTCTCAATGGCGTCTGTGAGACCCCTATAAAGGAAAGATGATCATGTGTAGCTTTGTTGACTGGTGTGGTTGTGTGTGAAGTGGTAACTTTGGCCATGTTATATATTTGAGGACGCGGCTGCACATGATATGCACCTGATAGCCCCTCCTGTACCTTTTTACCCATCTCCACCCCTCCAGAGAGTTAGCACACATTTTTACCTGTTCTGGTAGCTGTAGTAGGTGCCATCCCTGGAGATGGTACACAACTGTTTGCCATAGCAACACAGCGTCTGGGGTGAGAACTCATACTGTGGAATCATCAAACAAAAACAATTCATGTCATTGTTATAAACAGGGTGTACTCAACTCAACAGCCACACACAGCTTAAGATAAATATGAACTGACAAGATTAATTAGTAAAGAAGTACAGTTTTTGCGTTCAGTTCCTGTCCCATAAAGTCTCACCTTCCTGCCGCAGCAGTAGCCCAGGCCCTGCATGACGGGATCGATCTCAGCTTCAAACACTTCTGCCAGCTTGGTGCAGTACTTGTAGACACGGGATGTTTTACGGTTGTACAACCAGGCGTTGTTGAACATGAGCCACACATCGTCCACATACTGCCACGGCTCCTGGTACTGACCCGTGTCCAGCTTGCGCTTGATGGTGGATAAGTCAATGGGGTTCTTCACAATTTCAAAGTAGTCCTGTGCAGCAGGAGAGACATTTGCATGACTGAGAAAATTGTGCTTAAAAGTATTTCCTGTGGGTCTTAGAATGTTTGAAATAAGGTGTGTGTGTGTGTGTGTGTGTGTGTGTGTGTGTGAATACTCACAGGGATGCCCAGTAGCATGGGGTCTACAGGTTGTCTAAAGGGCAGTGACTCTGGGTCTTGCCTGTAGAGGGCCTCAAGTGTTGGCATTAGGGCTTGCCTCAGCTCCTCTGGCTTGAAAACTGGACAGACAATAATTATGTTTTAAGAAACCAAAAACAAACAGCAAAATGGTGTCTGCAAATATACTATTTCAATTCAAAGTCAACTGTACAAATGCACAGTGACAAGCCCCATCGACCTGTACACACAGGCATACAATTTTACTCTTCGTTAATGGATTTCACTGTAGCATGAGCTGAAATGAATACATAAACTATATGAATAAATAGATTTACTTAATATTGCGATCATTTTTTTAGCTTCACGACACAAAATATCATACCACAATATATTGTTACACACTTTAGATATGTGTTCTTACTTTTCTTGCGGTTCTGAGTGGTGGAGGCAGCAGATGTGCTGTTGGCCCCACTTTCCTCCTCTTCTTTGGGTTCTGCCTTCATCTCCGGCTTCTTCTCCTCAGTTTCCATTGGTTCCTGTTTTGGCTCCACTGCATCTGGCTCCTCCTTCTTCACCAGTGGGGGTTTGGTTTCATCATCCTGCTACATGAACACAACCATGATTAACCTGCTATCCCACAGTGCTCAGTCAGGAAGACATCAAGTATTCACATTTACTTTTTTGGACATGTAATGTGAGCTGAACTGGTTGGTTGTGGTGGATGGAGGTTACAATGATAACTCGGGACTCAAACAGCAAATGACTTCAGGTCTGGCACAGAGAAGAAATTTAGTCTGCTTCTTTTCACCACTTGCCTCAACGATGCCTTTCTTACTGATTAATGAATCATCTCATAAAATCGTGAACATACCTCCATTTTCACATCCGTCTGCTTCTTCCCAGAGTTGCTGTCATCTTCTTCGTCCTTTACTTCAGGTTTGGCTTCAGTGCCGCTCATGTCCGGCAGGGCCTGCTGTGCGCTCAACTCAGCCACAGAGGCTGGAGTGGGCACTCTGTTGTCTATACTCGCTGCTGCCTGGGACAACTTTAAAGAGAGAAGAAAGAGACATTCTGGTCACAACATTGATTATCAGTCAAGTCATACTGACTTACAGGCAAATTAAAGACTGACTGTCAGTGATCCTCTCTGTACAAATCATTTCCCTTTAGATTTTCTTTAAAAAATGTTTGGTCAAAAGCTTTACAGGAGTTGGTACAGGCGTAAGCAATAAAAGTGACTTTTCAGTAAGAACCAGTATCTCACCGGTGTGCTGGGGTGCTGTGCCTGCACTGAGGTTGGCTGCTGCATCTGGCTAGGGGGTTCTGTCTGGGGTTGTAGGGGCGTAAGCGGCTGGGAGGGGTCAGGGGGTGTGCCCATGGCTGAGGGGGGACCAGGAAGGCTACTGGGTACATGGGTTGGTGTGGAGGAGGGCCCACCCACAGAAGCTGGGGTGGAGGGCTGCGGTGGCACCTGGGCCTGTGCAGAAGCATGATGCTGCTGCTGCTGCTGCTGCTGCTGCTGAGGCTGCAGGCTGGCAGAGGCATTGGGTGGAGGGGTGGCACGCAGGGTGGGCTGGGCTGCAGGGCCACAGGGCAGCTGGGAACCAAGGGATCCCAGCGCATTCAGAGGGAGGTTAGAGTTCTGCGGCTGGAACAAAGAGGGATCCACAGTTAGCAATATGCACTATTCATATAGCAGCCCACATGGTGACACGTTCAGAGAGGAAAAATGCCAGGAGTGCTGAAAATGCTCAGAGCATGCAAAATGTCAGCATTTCTCTCTGCACAGCACAAGTCTCCTTACCTGTGTGACAGCAGCCTGTGTTATGGGCTGGCCCAAGCCTACATTCACATTCATTGCTCCACCTGCAGCTGCAGTGAACTGGCCCTGTGGCATGAACTGGCCCTGGTTGGCTGGTTGAGCTACCATGTTATTAGCATGACCACCCATCATTCCTTGAGTCTGAGGCATTCTTGATGGGGACATGCCCATCTGTAAAAAGAGAAGTGAGATAACAGACAAAATCATTATGGCAGCAGGCCTTAAGTGTTCAATACCTGCAAAGTAAAATAAGCTCAAAAGTGAATGGAATGCAGCGTACATGCATGCTGCTACTACAACAATTGTCTTCTAAAGGGCATGTGGCGTAACTTACAAATAAGCAGTGTGCTGAATCAAAACAACAGGCAACCGATCTACAGATTGCTCATTGACAGCCAGGCAGCTGGTTCATAAATGGATCAGGACCTGTGTTGTCAACCACAGGCAGCACATTCCATATTGACGCATGCTTTAGTGTCAAATGGTAATGGACTACAAAATGAGCAATCAGCCATAGACTGTGGGGCATTTCACAGTCAAGATGAGCGGAAAAGTGGAGGAAAGCGTTAAAGACTAAGAGAAAAATGGAGCAAGAACTGAACAAACTGGGGACAATGAACTGAAAAATAGTTCCATGAAGGCCAAGTTTCAGAGAAGGAGAATGAAACGGTCAGGCTCAGAGAAACGTCTGTTCAAAAGAGAGAAAAAATAAAACAAGGAGACAGAGGAGAAAGTGTCTAACCGCTGGGACGGAGCTCATGTTCATCTGCTGTGGATGGTTCATGGGGGAGGGAGCACGTGCTCCCATGGGTGCCTGAGACATCTGCGCATTCTGCATTGCCATTGGGTTAAACTGATTGATTCCTGTGGGAACAGATACAATTGTTTACCTGTTTGTTGTACTTGGGAGTTGTAATTTAATATTCCATGTCCTACTGGGCTGGCAGAGGCACTGAGCCAGCTGACTTTAACAGCTCTGACAAATGCATTCAGCTTTAACTGGTTAAACAATTAGATGTGCACAGGAAACTAAAACTCACACTATAAATCACAATGTTGAAATGCTTACTAGTTTTCTGTATAACATTTAAACATCAAACAATTGGCAAACTTAAAAACTAGGCAGTCAAAAGAGGACATATGGAGTGCTTTTCCCTGGAGTATGACTGCTAGGAAAGCAAAGAGCAAACACATACCTTGGGGCACCTGCATGCGGTTCATTATCTGATTTGGCATGTTGGGCATAGGCACAGGTCCATCTGGGAGAAAACAGGATATAGCAGTGTTCATGTATAAGTTGCTATCAGTTACAGACAGATAAGTTAAAAGAAGTGAATATTAAAAACCCTGATGTGTCTTTCCCCTTTTCTAGTGTAGTGTAGTGAGTTTGGCTACTAACTGGGAGGTCGGACGGCCTGTCCAGGGCCCATGGCGTTGGGCTGAGCCATACCAGGTTGCTGAGGCCCAGCTGTGCCCACCATGCCAGGCTGTTTCTGGAGCCGTGAGCGCCTCTTCTCCTCCAGTTCCTTCTGGATTTTATAGATTTTCTCAGCCAGGAAGTGATAATACTCATCCTAGTGAGAGGATGATAAGAAACAAAAGGTATTCAAGACATTTTACATAAAATAATAAATGTGTTTCTTGGTATTTGGTTCTGGTTAAAATTCATCCATAATGATGTGATGATAAAAACAGAAAAAGTGTGTCATGCTAGTTACCCTGCTGTTAGCGGACTCATACATGTCACCCTCAACCTTGCGTGCATATGCCACCAGGTTCTCCATTCGCCGGTCCTTCAGTGCTGCGGGGTCTGGGGTGGGGAATATGGCTTGTACACTGAAGAGAGACAGCAGAACAATACAAAACTCTGCATCAGCTTGGTGCACTGAGGTCTATTGTGTTTTCATATGACAGAACACAAGCACTTATAATGCATCTATTTCACTGTTGGACCTACAGTTTGTGCACCAGGTGGGTGCGCAAGTCCTGAGTGACGTGTTCATGCCAGGCCTTTCTAACCCCTGTAGCAGAGAGAGGGGTGGCAGTGGGCAGGTTTCCCATGCCTCCCACTACTGATCCATCTGGCATCAGCTGACTGAAGACACAGAGAGAAGGAAACTATTACTTAAGTTCAATTTCACGCAAGGTTTCATAGAGCATTTAAAAACATGGCAGCAAAGGCCTTGTTTCGTGTGTAAGGATGACAATGCTCACTTGTTGAGTGTGGATGGTAGGGAGGAGTCAGAGTGCATGCCAGTCTGGTCTGAAGAGGGGACACCCATGCCTCCTGCCATCTGGTTCATCTGATTAGTGCCTGATAAACACACATCAAGAAAATGGCTTAGCAACAGATTTATAGTATTGTATCACTTGTACAGAATCTTCTAAAAATGGCAGTGAAGTCTTCATACCTAGTTGGTTCATATTTCTTAGCTGCTGGTGCTGGGGGCCCTGGGGATTTTGCTGAGCGGGGCCCTGCCCCTGGACCTGAGCAGGGGACTGGTTCCCATACGGCAGGCCAAGGGCAGCATAGGCCCTCTGCATGGAGCTGGGGTCGATGTGCGTGGCAGCACTGTTGATGGCTGTGGCACTGGGCTGGCCAGGCCCCACAGTACTGATAGCGTTCTGCAGGCCAGCCCCAGGGGAACCTAGCATGGCTGGAGGGAGAAGATGAGGAGGTACATAAGTGATCTGGCAATATGAAACGCATTTAATTAATATCCTGTAATAATTTAGGAGTAACTGCTGCTTGTAGTGTTTCTGGATCCTTTCTAATATCAAAACATATATGAATATAAACCATAAAATACAGATAATTAACATTAGCATGAATTCATGAATATGAAAATAAAAAAAATAAACAGGAAATACTATTAAATATTATAAACTGCATTTTGTGCTGTGTTCTGTGTCAAGAAAATAAATCTCAATCTCTGTGTAAAAGAACATTTTCTTGAGGAGACCTCCATCTAAAATCCCTGCACTGCTCCCTGCTGTGTTGATCGCTGACAGAGAGCACGCTGCCTCTGTGGGGGATTTAAATCTGTCAGAGGGCCTTTTAACCAATCAGGGAGGACGCTGTCCCAAGACCCTGCCCCCACTCATAGCAGAGCCACTGGGCCCCTCCCCTGGGTGTCACATTACAGGCCCAGCCTTTCTAGAGGAATCCTCTCACTATAGGAGCTCTCACACTCAGCGAGCCAGCACAGAGCTGTGGCAGGGAGACACAACCTGCAGGTGGCACCACTTCATACCACACACACACACTGACTCGAGGCTTGCTTGCGAGGGACAACTGCCTTGCTGAACAGCTTACAAGGTATCAAAGACAATTTTTTTTTCACAATGACCACAACCATAGAGACATTTAAGCATCCATCAGGACTTTTTTGTTCTCCATTAACTTGTAACATAATACATATGTATTTTTATACAGATTTATAAATGCATAAGAGAAAAGGGGAGCTGCTGTGGTAACTCACGCTGCTGGTTCCTCTTGTCACTAGCATTCTTCAGAGGCAGGCAGACCGGACAGTCGTGCCGCGTACAGTTCTTCCAGTGGGAGATGATCTGTCTGGATGATGCACAGTGAGCCACTGGGGACAAACAAATGGGAAACAGAGACAAAGATTCAGGCATGGTGACAAGCAATTTAGCAGTAGTTGACACATAAAAAGCTAAGGATTTAATAAAGGCTTTGAAAACAGTTGAGTTCATACACGGCTAATTTAAACAAGTACAATGAGCGAGACTTACTGACAGACTGTTAGGTGAAAAAACAGCGCTCTCAAAAAAAAAAAAAAGCTGCTGCAGTACAATGTGCAAATAGCAATGTAAAAAGCAATACTACATGTTGTAAAACCATAAACGCATCCTGGAATTTACTTTAATCGTACCAACAGTATAAATATCAGAGTTCAAAGTTCATCAACCTGGGGTGACCTTACTACACACAGCTGTCAGAGGGAAGCTGCATGCCGCCAGGGAAGATGAGAAAGTGGAGTACAACCATTATGACATCAGGTTTAAAAAAAGATTAAATTCATGTTTGCTGATGTTGTCAGTCACCGGGGCATTTGGGGCTTAGCGGGTCAAGTGGGTAGAGTGGCTCTATTTAAGCAATGAAACACAAGAGCCTACTTTAAATTGTGCAAAACAATGTAACATAAGTAATTAAAATGCAGACTTCGGCATCTTACAGCCACTTATTAAATTGTGGTTAAACAAAATGAAGACAGTACTTTCTTTTTTTTAATCAATTTGGCTGATTGTTGTTGTATAGGGATGCCAATTTCATGAAACCTCCTTAACTGGTCATCTGTTCAGTAAACAATTTTGCTAAAGACAATATTGGCGAGCGGTTAAATGCAGAGCTGAAGGTGTCAGGCACTTTTGACAGTTTTGGTGAATTTAAAAGTAGTCAAACACCTTTTACTGTGTTGTTCCTCTGATGGTGGAAGGCTCTGATGGAACTGAACCCATCTGTATAGAAATTCTAACTGGGTCCATTTCTTAATAAATTCTTGTCTGGTTCTTACGTTAATTCAGGAGTGCTCTGAAAACACATCACTTTCACTCACCCTGGCAGGACTTGCCAGCCTGGCAGTGGGTCATGTGGTTGAGGACGTTCTTCATGGTGCGGCAGTGGGGCAGAGTGCAGGCCCTCACCTCCCCGTTGGCCTGCTCCCGCCGCTGGCACTTATGTGCGTGGAGCAACAGGACCAGCTGCTGCTGAATGAGTTTGCGCTTCTCGGGGTCGGCCGTCGGGCCCGCTGACGCACAACCGGCCCCGGGGACCATGCCCACCGAGGCTACCTGCTGCTGCATCTGGGACTGCAAAAGAGTGGCAATACACCAACAGGTTAGGCACAGATCAGAATATCAGCCGTTGTTCTAGACTTTTGGGTTTTATGTAAAAACAAAAAAGAAACCAATAAATATAAGAAAAGGGCTTAGAGATGTGGAGGAAAATGTACGTAATAATAATGAAGGAGATATGGCACCAGAGAGGAAAGAGGAGGCAAGACAAAAGAAGTTATAATATAAAAACCCAAGAATTAAAAGAAAATGTGAATGAAACCACTAAGAGTAAGAAGGGAATGGATGGAAAATGTAACAAAGAAAAATCAATCAATATTAATTCTCTCAAAAATCGACATTTCCTGCCTTGATAAAGTCCATTTCCTGTTCCTCAATCCCATTTGCATAGTACTGCGCTCTGTTTACCTTAAAAGAATCTCACTCTGTACTCAACAGTCAGTGTAAATGTTCAATGATATCAGAGTAGACAGCCTTTATCAAATATGTTGCCCTTGTTGCCCCAATTTTAATTTTTGGTTTTGTTTATCAAAGCAAGGAGGCAATGTACATACAGCACACGGTTGTAGAAATATCTTATTAGACAAGCTGTATGCAGTCAATGTATGTGTGCTGTGTGAAGTTTAGGCCTGTCTGTGGGGTTAGGTAGGCAGGGTTAGTCCCTTGCTATATCCATACTTACCTACACTTACATTTCTACAGCACCGCAACAGGGCTGTTTGTTGTTCTTATCAGTTATCAGTCATTAATGGCACAAAATGTTCAAACACTGTTCAACTCTATTTTGCTTGTCATAGACATAAAGAAATTACTGTAATATTTCTATAGTGCTGTATATGTTTTTGTCTGGAAAACCTGATTATGTACTTCTTCTCAGGTTATTTGTATATGCACCTCATTTCAGTTTACCACTTTAATCTCTGTCAGGGTAAAAATGACCACATTTAAAAACAAATGCCCCGAAACAGTTGCACTTGAGTTTTTGTCAATACAGCTATGTACACTGACCACACTCACACTTTACATGCACTTCCAGTCTATTTTCTTCTGAATTGTGTATTGCAATTCTGAGCAGACAGCACTACTGCAGCTGAACAGATCCAGAGCTTTAGATCTGCAACTGCTGCCTTCACTATTTGGCCATTGTAGACAAAGATTAGGTAGAAACCATCAAAAAACCTCATGTACTGTATATAAGGATGACACAAGGATAATAGCCAAATTAAAAACCATTACTGTATGTACCTAGTATTTACACAAAGACCGTGTGGCAGTCTGTTTAAACTGTGCAATGTGTTTGCTTTATTTCCAACACTTAACACAGTACAAAGGGAAACAAAGGGTCCTTTATGGCAGCACGCCATTGTTTCTTTAAGACTTCTATAACAACTCTCCTCATGAAAGCGCAAGGCCAAGAGCGAAGCAAGTATGTCGCACTTATATCTGCAGGAGACATTGCGTAAAGCAACAGATGAGGCAACCCTAAAGAAGCATATTCATTTCTAAAGAGAAACTGCACATATTTTGTTGGAAAAAAGCATGCACACTGTGATTATTGTATAGCAGCAATATAGTTAGAGTACAAATGCCCCTGTGCGCTTTTTATCTTGCCTTCACTGCCAGGTACAAAACATTGATATTTTGGACACAGATTAATGTAAATATGTTTTTTCACAACTAACCTAAGGCTAAAGGGGCATGGGACAGATATCTCAGATAACTTTTTGAAGATCTGAGTGATACTCACCATGTTTGGCACACTCCCAGCTCCCTTCAGCTCAGCAGGGAATTGGGGCAGGTTGTTGGAAAGGGCTGTCTTGTTCTGGAGTTGTTGGGCATTGACCCCCGTTGCTCCCATCTGCTGCACCCCAGCCTGACTGTACTGCTGGCCAAATGGAGCTCCTGACATCCCCATCTATAGTGGACAATCCAGACAGAGGGAGGTCAGAAAATTTGCATATCGTGCAGCATTCCATCACAGTAGATCAGTCTTTTACCTTTGCGTGAATGCACACGGAACAGTGTAAAGATTGTGAACCAGAGCACTTGTGAACCTTGGTTCCGCATGCATCAATCTACATACCATGTAGCCTGTGTGCTTCAGCCCAGTAACTTCATGGATCGGCACTAACACATGAACCGTTACAGTCCTAGAACAGTTTATAACTTTGAGAATGCACACACAGCAAGGTGGAGATCAGTGTGAGGAGCTTCAGCAGACGTCTATCGAAACTAAACATGTCGCACAACTCTATGCCCACATACTCTGCCCTTATTCCCCAAATGTTTTTATCCATTGTGCCTTCATTGGACTGATCTGGTGCCTTGAATTCACATTTAAGCAACAAATTCAGAGCTGCTGTCAAAAACTTAAAGAACTTAAAGTTACTCAATGTTTAGCTCCAATGTCTTGAAACTGAACTGTTTACTAAAAGCAAAATGAATTCTCAAGTCTCTACAAAAATCTGCAGAATTGCGTGATTTCTATTCCATAATTGGCCTCAGAAAAAGAACAGTCAGATTTCTTGTTAGGTTCTCAGAAGTAATTTATGTCCATTTATTCTCCGACGGCCCTCTGCATATATCTGTATGCGGCCTTTGCCTGCATTTCTCCACGGTGGCCAAAGCAGCAGCCTGCTTTGCTTCGCAGAGGTTTCACCACTACCAGCAGTGCTCAGGCAGACAGAGCAAGCCCAGCCCAGCGGGGAGAGAGAGAGAGAAACGGGAGGAGACACACAGAGAGAAAAGACCAGCTTGCTCAACAGCTGAGCAGAGCGCTGCGCTGCTGCCTGCCCCTCCCCCTCCGCTGCACAGAAACACACAGATGCTTGCCTGCTGCCTCCCTCCTGTTCACACATGAGCACGGCCTCGTCCTCCTCTCCCACACGGCTTCTCACTTGATGATCTGCACTTATTACGGAGGAGTGTCGCCAGGCTAGAGGACAGCGATGTTGCACAGGAAGCTTCCACTGATTCCCCTCCTCTTGGCATGCCCGCTTCTGTTTCTCCATCTCTACACTGCCTCCCCCACCCCAACAACAACACGCAAAACAGCCCCTCTAAACATGATTTACGGCTCCATTATCAAAGGCCAAAGGCACAGAGAGTGATGGCATATGCCAGACAGAGAGACAGAGAGAGAGAGAGAGAGAGAGAGAGAGAGAGAGAGAGAGAGAAGAAGGAAACAGTTGGTGGAAAAGATTTAATACTAAAAAGAGTTAATGGTGGAAAAAAAGCAAAGACAGGGAGTCTCAACAAAAACATCTGAAATCAGAAAAGAATCAGGTTTTTAATCATCTGTGCATTTCCATCTTATTTGGAATCATTAAAATGCCTCAATGATCAGTGCAGAAGCCTTTTAGTTACCTTATTTTTGAAGGAGACCAATTTCCATTTGCAAAGTTCTTTGCTGACAAAGGTTCACAGCATCTAAACGATGTTGCATTGTTCTGTGGCAAAAATAGAGCCAGGTTCGACATTTCTGTTGAACCTACTCTTGCTACTGTACCAACACATCATCAGCAGGGTAAAACTAACCCATCTCACAACAGTCTAAACCGTGCTCTCGTTCCCTAATCAGTGGCTTCTCTCTCTCACAATGACAGGAGGAGCTGACGTCGGAGGATCAAAAAGCGACGTGTTTATGAATGTTTGACCTTAAAGTAACTTCTCTGTTTTGTTTGTGGGAAACCTCTGTGTCGGCTACCTCACTGTGTCACTGTGTACTGACATAGCGGTGTTGTACGACTGAACTTGGGCTGCAACAGTATGAGATTTTTGATGATGTGAAAATTGTCTAAAACAATATCATGGTTTCATGTTATCATGGTATGGCACAATTATTATTATCAGTTACAATGACCCTTAAAGGATTGAATACCGGGTTTCTTGATATAAACTTGAAATTTTTTTTTTAATAACACTAATAGAATAAAATTCAATAATGTAGATGAGTCAACATGCAAGGTATGATCTCCATTTTGATGGGCACCATGCGAGCAGGAGATGATGGACCAAGACTTGCCACGATCAAGGGGTTGTCTGTCAAAAGTATCATTTCAACTCCAGTATTTTCCAATATTTATGGCGATACAGTGTGGTTAGTAAACTTTGCATCTGCCCTACTGTGGACATAGCCCGATACTTAAAAGGTCATCTACTGTGATCCTCTCATTTGTATTGATTGTACTGTATGATGGCTGGGTAAAAAGGGCTCATCCGCCACATGCAGTCTGTGCTACATTAGATTTTGTTCAGATGTCAGATTTTTTTTGGTCAGGTCAAACATGATACAAGGCAAATATGTTCTTTCTTTAAAAGTAATACTGAAGCCAGCTAAATATTTCCTGCTCTGCACACAAAAGCCGACACATCACTCTTCAACATTTTGGCAGCGTGTTTCTCTGATGGCAGCCACGCAAGGTAAATATGACGTGTACCAGATTCTGTCATTTTATCTCTCAACCACAGGCTAACACGTGCGCACTACTCACAGCAAGGTTAAAATCTGTGTCTTCCTCTTTCTTCATCTCCTCTCAAACACAATTCCAGCATCTCAAAGTGATGTAAAGGCATTTGTTTCAGTTTCAAAGATTGATGCCCTTGACAACCCCCTCAACTGGTTATCTCCAGGAAGAAGAACAAATCAATACATGGTGAGCAGGATAACTGACAACAAGCTAGCAAACAGTACTAAGTAACAGAAATAATACATTTCATATTCTTGTCTGGATAAAAAGGTTAGATGAAAATGAGACTGAAATACTGTCCATAGGGTGCATTGCTTAACAACAACGACCAATTACATTGCTGAATTAAAGGTACTTCTAACCACTCAAATGGCAGTCCTTTCGCCAATTTCCTAAACAAATGCACAACAGGGTTGGTTAAGTTTGCTAAACTCAACACACGATGTTCTTTTGTGTAAAAAGTGAGACAGAGATAATAAGCTCTCCTCCAGAGGAAACTTCAAGTGTTGGCAAACAAATGGACAACAACAGTAACTTTAAATTGGCGGGGCCACATTTTATAATATAAACTGCTCTGTTAACAAACACGGAAAAGTATATTACTTGAAGCACTGCCATCCAGTAAAAAAGGAGGCTGTATCCTCGTGAAGTTCAAATAGTTTAACCCTACCCTGAAATCCAATTCTAAATAAAAAAAGATTTTAAAAATTACAACTGAATTCTGGGTTAAGTACAAGGCAATTAAGGCTGTGTATATCTGCTGCTAGCATTAACAGTAAAAATCAAAGTGAAAATTGGACAAAACATCTGACATCTGAACATTTGATATATTTGCAAATATAACAATACAATACTGTACAGTTTGTATTTGATATGCTCAACAAAGTACTATGATCTTCGATACTCTGAGCCCGTCTTGTTTGCATTGCTGAGCAAACAACTGGTAACTTGGGAGTAATTAAGCTGAATGTTGAACCTCACCTTGTTCATGTTTCCAGCTTGCTGAGCATTCAATGCGTTGTGTGCACCCATCTGTGGCCCTCCTTGTGTGAGTGTCTCTGCCAGCACACTGCCTCCAACTCCAGGTCCTTGTGCCCCCTGCATGCCTTGGCCCTGGTACTGCATGCCAGGTCTACCCCGGCCTGCCGGTCCCAGAGCCCCATTCATCACTGGTCCTGCCTGGCCCATGACCCCATGAGCCTGTCCACTGTTCAACATGGCCTGGTTGAAGCCCATGCCTGTGCTGCCATTGCCTTGTCCAGCAGCTGCACCTCCTTTCTGGGCCTGGGGAGACTGGTGGTTGGTAGAGCCCTGCCCCAATGGACTTTTACCAAGCACAGCACCTAGCTGGCTTCCCACCATGCCTCCCTGTTGGGGGCCACCTCCCAAGATGGAGGAGCTTCCTGGTCGCAGGAGCTCAGACAGCTGCTTGTGTTTGGCAGCTGCATCAGGGACGATGGAGTTGAGACCAGGACCTCCTCCACCTGGACCGCCGTTAGAGGACATTGCCATTCCCAAGTCTCCATTGGGGATGAGCTCATCTGGAAGGTCGTTTTCCAGGTCAAACAGAGACACAAGATCTGAAAAAAGAGTGAAAGAGAAATAAGAATTAGAAGAATTGTTGAAATTGCCCTTAATGAATTTCATCCAAACCAAACATGTTAGGTTGGAAAAATTGCCAAATGTATAAATTGTTTTGGAACAGTTTTGTAGTGGATCAAAACCATGTGTCAACCACAAAAATGAACTTATTTTGCGATGGTTTCATGAAGAAGCAACATCTGATTAGTTGTTAAATCCAAACTAAACCAGGCATTTTTACAACAGGTAGAGAAAATAAGTCGACATCATTTTGCATTTAAGGAGACAAAAATGCCACAATGTAATGAACAAATGACCTGTTTCTACAAGGGAAAATCACAACGAAGTACATGCAACAAGAGTAATTAAGAAACTCATTGTGAGGAAGGAGAATCATGCACAGGTGTTTTTAAAAAGATACCATTCTACGCATCATTTCCGTCATCGTGGTAAATGTCAGTTAATTGTGATATGGATTTCAGGTGATACCACTCAGGCCCAGGCTTGGCTCCCAAAGCTGGCCAAAAACCTTAGAATACGCCTACCCACTCAGGTAGTGAAATCAGCATTTGGCATGCATCAATATGACGCTATGCGTGACTATAGAGCTTTTAGAATTTATATAACACTTAAACTTAAAATCATGTGTAGAGGAGCATATTGGAAACATTGGAACAGCATCACACACCAGTTTGCAGTATCAGCCTGAATGAGTGCATCAGGCTTGCTCTTTTCTGTGCAAGGACATTTAGATTGACTTCGGGCAGAATAACTTGTAGTAATCTGACTTGCTAGTACTAATGCACATATGCATTTATGGGCACATGTGCATGTAAACTAAAGCAGCTCAGTCCCTTTTGTAACTTTACAGTTCTTAAAGAAAAGAAAAACGGTGCAGAGGAAAAGCTTTAGCTCTGTAACTGAGAGCACTCTTGTGGCTGTGCAGAAAAAGTAAACAAGAACACTCAACGCACACCAAAAATAAATGAAACATTAATGAAGGTTACAGTCCAAATCACACGTCTATGCCAAGGTCCTTCACGTGAGGGTGTGAGTGTGCCTGTGTATGCCAGCCAATAAAGTTCTTACCAGCCCAAGAGCCACACCCCCCACACACACACCTAGCAATCCTTAGTCTGGGGCAATCTGGGTTATTACAGTTGGAGAGAAATCCAACCTGTTTATCGATGAAATATGGTGGCAATTAATGCAAGCTTAAATATTACAGCCACAGGCTTTAAATGGAATGAGTGAGCCTTTAGTGCATAAGATTAGAGCAACAAGTCGCAGAGTTACAGCAAGGGACATGGATAGTGTATAGTTGAGAGCAAGCACCTGTTCTTTGCCCGAGGCCTATTCAGCAACAAGATTAAGCCCACACAAATTTAAGAGGGAGAGGATACACCGGAGCCAAAAAGCTAGCTGAAGGAGAAAAGGTGCCTTCAGCATGGTGAATCTTTTCAAAAGGCTGAGAGTACGATTTGAATTTGCTCATTATACAACAAGGATTTGATGAGCATATCCAGTGGCAAGAAATCACAAGCCAAGTAGTGACAACTGAAGCATCCACTAACCAGAGAATCCCAACACTTGTGTCACACTATTCTCACCTGAAGAGGACATTGCTGCTGCTGGCTGTAATTCACTCAAAGCTTTTCAGCAGCCACATGAAAATCTTCAATTAGACTCTTAAGTCTGGGAGATAATAACAGGCTGTGCAGCAGGCTGTTGCTGCCTTAGCAGAGACAGAGAAGAATGGGATGGAGATGGGAAGGGTAAGATCCCCCCCTCAAGAGAGAAGGAGCAAAGTCGCTATGCAATCATGGCAGTGCTAAAGGGACATATTAGATTTATAAGGAACCAGGCTGAGCATTGGGGAAGTGGTTAGTGTGCAGCCTTTAACATGCAGTGGTACATGCTGGAGAGGTAAAGTTGCTCGTCGAGGTTTGATTCAGTCAGAAAAATGGAAACAAAAAAAAGGTTTTAATGCAGGTATTCATGTCACGACTACTTCAGAACCGACTGTCATTATCTTTAAGTACAAAGGAGGATCATGGTCAGTATGAGAAAACATCTCACTCACTGATTCAAATAAATGGTAAAATGATCTCAGATAATACGAGACTGTATTATTCTTTACTTTGAGAATAAGACCTCCTTCCTCACTTCCAGTGGTTTGCCACATGACTCATATCCAAAGAAATGCACATCTTCTATTACAGAGTTTGTGCTTCTTTTTGTTTTTTGGACTGTCTTTTGGATGCTCGACTTGTATCCTAACTCAAGAATTAGAGACATTCATTGAGACAAGACCAGGTTTGTAAAAACACTGTGAACTGCCTAAGCTTTTATCCTTTGTTTTCAGCCATAGGACCAGCATGGCTCCATGGAAGGCAATTTAGTCAGTCACTTTTGGCAAAAAAAAATATATTTTCTGATAATACATAAGTCTCTTCACTGAAGTGGAAGAAAGTGCTGAGTTTGCATCAAAACCAGGTTAAATGTGCTCACCCATCCTAAGCTAGCTGCATTTACACCTTTGACAACTTTGTGAGCATAAAATTGAGTTGAGGTAACTGTCTCAATGCAGGAATACAGGATTTGTTGTTGACTTAACAGTGAGTATTTCTAAGCCTCAATTAAATCATTATTTACCTTTATTGCACAGTTGTCAACAACAACAACAGAAATGTAGGTCAATGAGAACAACTAAATTGTACCTTTGCTATACAGAAAAAAACGAAACATGATCATCAGAAGAGGTTGAACTGGATGAGACCAGGACTCTGTCCTCCCACTCCTTACGAGATGATGGCTGTAAAGCCAAGTTTGGTGCATTTCAACCAGAAGAAGAAGGAGGGAGACGGTGTTTTGCTGTTTTTCTATTGCTTTTGTGTTGTGTGCTAGTGGACTAGTGAAAACCTGCTATTAATTGAATTCCTTTTCATATGTTCAAGTTTATTTGAAAAATGCAATCTTCGTTTTCAACATTATCTGCATTAGTGTAGCCATGGCCAGTGTTCAGTGATTTTGCCCCATTCAGCTTGCATAAACTTTTGTTTCAAAAAATGTTTTTTGGAGGTTAAAAAGACAGTGTGAAACTGGGACATCTTAGCATTCGGAACAGGTCAATTCTAGATATATTCCCTTTTTTAATCAGACATCAGAAAACACAAAAAATGAAGAAAGTTTAATGCCACATTTTAAAAGGAAGCAGTGCTGGGCTGTTTTCGACACATTTGATTGGCAGTACATTTGTAAAACCTTTAATATGGTGCTTTAAGTAGAGCTGTGATCACTTCAAGATGTGCAAAATTAGTGGCACACTACACTTGTAAAGCTGGGGGTGCAGTCATTTGCTGCGCAGTGTTTATGAAAACCACAGTCATTCAGAGAAAATGACAAGAAAAAAATGGGCAACTCTACACGATCTAAGAGGACGAAAAACTATTTTTATTCAGCTGTTGCAGACAGACACTGAGATTTGGATGAATGGAACCACTTACAGTTTTGGTCCAGGTAATATAAGCATCCTGTGGATGTGTGAGATACGAAGGTTAAGAGCAAAGGGAGGAAAAGGGTAGAGGTAAACAGGGCTGCAGGGCAGGACTGTTTGGGATGGCTGATTGGTTGGCCTCCAGTGCTGCCACCGTTCTCATCATCTCAATCAGTTCCACCTCAGCTGAGACATTAGCCAGCCGATTCTGAGTGTCGTTGACCTCTGCTCCTCCTTGTTGAAAGGCAACATTTTAACACAACTGTATTTAAACACGCGCTAATGCTATCATAGCCGAATAATGTTCACCGAGGGGTTGGGTGGTCAAGTACACAGCCCAGAGAGGGGAAGAGGTAGCCCCGCTAGGCAAACACCAGGGTTGGAGAGTGGCTTTCCATTTTTCAGCTTTAGCGCTGGCACGCCCACTCAGCCATACAAATGAAAACAAGACTGACACTGGCCTGTGGCCAGAGGTGCAAATACACAAACACATACTGACACGAGACTAAAGCACCATAAAAACTGTCACACATTAACATAAACACCAAAGACAGGCTGCTAATCTGATACCTGATATCTGTCAGTCTACCAATAATGGAAAGGCATTACCGACAACACACGTGACTCAGTAAGCTATTATGATAGGATATTATGATAATACTCCTTTATAACACATCCCATAAAGAGTTGAATCTTTGAAGCAACTGAATATCAGGAACTAACTGAAATTTAAATGCCACTGAATTTATTGCACTGAAAGAGATATAATTACGAAAAGAAAATTTGGAAATGAACAATCAGAAATTTGATAACTGTTAAACAAATTATTAAATTTTGTTGAATTTATGTTTTTTACAGTGTTAAAAACAAATTAATGTAACCTCAGGGAAACTGATGTTCTATTCATTTACAGAGGGAAATGCAATGTTCTGTGGCTTATGACTGGTCAGGATTGCATCTGTTGCGTGTCCCATTACATTGCTAAACCCTATTGCGAGAATAATGCATTTAAAACGTTTTCACGAACTGGACTTGCTTTCTCACAAATTATCTTTAATGTAGTCTACACTGAAAAATGAAAAAGTCTGTTGCACATTTACAGCTGGAGTGCCAGTGCTGTCCCCCTCTCTCCTGACCTCAAAGTACAAGTGCCATTTCATGAGGTCTTTAACAGCTGTTTTGATTATTATCAGGAATTAAACACATGCACTCGGATATTTTCAGCTAAAGTGGGACTCAAATCATCAGATATGGCCATTAGCCATAGTTTGCTAGTCTTGCACTTACAGCTAGCCAAATACCAATGCCAACAAAACAGCGACAGCATGCTTCGTCAGAGCAGCGGTTATCTTCAGTCTAATGCATTAATAATGCCGTACAATAAGCAACAACCTTATCGTGTTCATATAAAAATAATTTATGAAAAAAGCTGTGTTGTATCAAGTTTTCCATTTAAACAGAAATTAGCTCAGGTATGACATTACCTTTACTTTGTGTATTGAGCCTCCAAGCGAAAAGGTGATGTCCTGTGTAACTGGTGGAGGCTACACAGCCATCGGCCACCATCAGAGCCAAAGGCCAACCAAAAATGTCCTGTCGGCACAGATTAATTGGCCAAGTCGATTAATCGGTTGACCTATAGCACACGAAAAGGTACAGTGGTCGAGCGAGGCTACAAGCTACAGGTTCCCAGCAGATCGACCCCGCAATTTTCTCAGACTTGAGGCTTTTTCAAATCAAGAAAAAAAGCTGTGCCAATCCTCCAATCTGCAGCCAGGCACTTAAAATCTTCTCAGTGTACTTAAGACCCTGAGCCGCATCCAAGACTTCAAAGAGAGCAGGTCTACAAGAGACACTGTGCAACGTCTTACTGAATACATGTGTTTGTGTGTGTCAACCGAGTCAGAAAGGGCTTCTGGCAGCAGTGGAGGAGGAGTCTCGGTGTCAGGCTGCTTTATTGCCCACCAAAAAGCTCCTGTCACCCCTCTGAGAAAATGAGCCACCTTGGCTGAAGACCGAGGACTGTCAGCCGGCTAGATAATACAGCCACCCACAGAAGACAAGACAGACTGAACAAAGAAACTTCACATCTCTCAGATGATGGTAAATTGCAGACAGATGTTTCCGATCTTCACTGCAGTTTAAAGTGAGCAACTGCACCGGTCTGTATGTACTCTCCAGTAGGGATGGATATCGTTTTAACAGTGCTACTACTATTACCAATATTGGTGATCAATCCAGTATTCAACGGCACTCTTATCAGTTCTTTTTTATTATTTTTTAAGAGAAAAAAATGAAACAAATGATAAAATTATTAGCTTATCAATACTATGGTCTTTAATAACTTAGCCCGGGGGTCTGTTTAATACCGTGTTTTTGTACCCGTCCCTACTCTCTAGAGGATGAGAGTTGAGAGGTGGCTGCAGTGGTGGACTCTCCAAACTGACTTCACTAAGACGGCCCGTGCTTTTTCAATGCATGATGCTAGCTTGATGATGCACAAAGAATACCAACAAAGCTATATTTAGTACACAGCAAGTATATACATACACTACTAGGATTTGTCAAGGGTAATGTTGCTGGATGGACCCTTGACTCGATGGCTAATAAAGACACAAACAGTATTTAACTACTGGCTTTTAAACTTAGTGAAAGCAGTGCCCAACAGTTTCCACACTGTTTTCACCCCTTGTAAGTGAAAAAAAGTTTACCTCTGAGGTACACTCCTAAGGTAAAGGTGGAGAAAGCTCACTGATGTATTAGTCAATCCCCTTAAATATTATTTTGACTGAACTATTTTGATAAGTAAAAATGCCAATCATTCTAATCTTTGGGTTCCAGAGTGACAAAACAAGACTGAAGAAGTCACCCAGCAAAAATGTAAGAGACATTTTTTTAATAGGTGAAGAGACTGACAATGAAAATAATTGTTAAGTGCAGCCCTACTCTTGCAACACTGTTCTTACATTTTGTCTTACCTGTGAACATTACACTTTGATAGTTAGTGGGACACTTTTCCGTCCCCTAAAGTATATCTATCTATCTATCTATCTTATACATGATTGGGTAGTTCCTAACAAACAGATGCCATCATTTCTGTTTCAAGTTTGAAGAAGTCACGTGGTAGATTTGGAAATTGCAAATGTGGAGCTCACATTATTATAACTCTGTATTTAATTAACCTTGTCCTTCACTTGGATGGGTAGCAGCTTGCTCCCATTTCCTAGTGCCTGTCAAACATCAGACATTTTTGAAACTGAGACTTATGAGAAATATTGACTGGTAACGCAACACAGCAATTTTCTTATCAGTCAGTAAATTAATATGTGCGAAAAAAAGGCAGCTGTTGGTCAGTCATAATAGTTGATAACTAGAATAAATAAGGATCACTGTAAAATCTGGGCATACAGATCACCTGGGCTAGTCTGAGGAATAAATCAGTTATAAATAAGGCCACAACTCATTGTTGATTAATCTGTTGATTACCTTCTCAATTAAATGATTAGTTGTTTGGGCTTAAAATGTCATAAAATGGTGAAAAATGTCAATCAGTGTTTCCAAAAGTCCACAATAAGTGCCTCAAATGTCTTGTTTTGTCCACAACCCAGAGACCAAGACGTTATTAAAACTGAACATATTCAGATTTAAGAAGCTGCAATCAGAGAATTTTGACTTTTTTTTTCTTTTAGAAACTACTCAAACACATTAATTGATTATCCTAATTGGCAATTCATTCATTTCTTGACAACTAATGGATTAATCAGAGCAGCTCTACTTCTAAATATATACCTCATCGCATCAAACAGACAATCCCGTATTTGCCCATATTTCTGTATCAAGCACCAAAGGAGAGAAAATGCCTATGTTCACCTAGTTTTGTTATATGCTGTTAGTCATTTGTAAGTACGGAGATCAAAGTGTAACTGGAGTCAAATTCCTTGTATGTGCATACACATACCTGGATTTTGATTCTGAAACTCATACACAAATCAGAGCATGAACAACACTGGGAGACCATCTATTGGCTATGTGTGCTGAAAACCTCACAACTTCTAATGTGAGAGGGTGGTTTGCCATCAGCTGCTAATTTAAGTAATTATGCAATGTACTGGCCACAAAATACGTAAGCTTATTCAAAAAAGGCCACTTTCTTTTTAAAAAAGAAAAATGGAGCAGAGCTGCTCTGCAGGTTAGACTGGTGAAGACGCAGACCCTAGGGCTAGTGTCTAATATTCAGTCTTATCATGGCAGCTCAGAGGCCGACAGCAGAAAAGTAGGATGTTGATACAAAACACATGTAATCTTGCAGTATATTCTCCCAGATAACTTTGAACCGGGACCACTCGAGCGTTTTGCTGAATGAAAGCGGGGCTTAACCCTCAGTGGCAGGCTGACCTAGTGGTGAGAGAGATCATCATTCTATCAGACAACACAGGTTCAAGTGCTTGTGCTGTCAAGTTTCTGCACTGCTGAAGGGTCAATGAGCAAGACACAGAATCCAATCCAACTCCAGGGATACAAAAGCAGCATGTCCATCTGTGCTGGTGGGTAACAAGCAGAAGAGGATCAAGAGGGGATCACATTGTTTCTTTTTTTAATACAGGTACCATGAGACTACTCAAGGCAGCACCAGTCCAAAAGGTGCCATGGGGAAAAGGAAACCAAAGCTTAGGATCCCTGCAGATACAATGTTTCATTCACTTGTATCTTAGAGATGTTATGATGGCTAAACACTTGTGTTTTTCAACTTAACTTTTAACCCTTTAAAGCTGAAAAGTTGGGAGCACACTCTCCCTGTTGAGTAAATCTCTTGCGTTGAAGAAGCAGTGAGTTTGCACTTTTATTTTACACAAATCGCAGCTTTAATCCAACAATCCTATATGGATGTGATGTGTAATTCTCCTGGGATATTTGCACAACACTGAAGTGGCCGATGTGTTGACTTTTATTTCCTGAAAAGGTGGATGCATCCAGCCTCAAACAAAAAACAGCAAGATTGTGCAGCGTGCATGTTGGATATGACATTAAACATCACTGCAAGTTATCATATCATCTTTGTCTGCAAGTTGCATTTGCAAATCCGTGTCTTGTTCCTACCTGGGCCATCGGATCCTGAGAGAGGTGAATTCAGCTTAGGTCGCTTTGCAGTGGGGGGTCCGACATCCAGCAGATTGTCAGCCATCCTGCTCGCTATATTTTATGAATGGATGATGATGCAGCAAAATAACAGCAGGATGGGTCCAACTTGTCAGATTTTTAGCTCGCAATAACTGGCAACTTTTTCGAACGTTACGAGTAAAGGAGCAATCGAGCAGTTTTTTTTTCTGGACTGGCGAAATGCTGCCTGGAGAAAAAGGGGCTTTAAAAGAAGGGCAACAGCGCCACGCTTCGCCGCCGAAGATCACCCCATGATAATCCAACACCCAACACCCACATAATTATCCTCAATAATCACGTCCAAAAATTATTTCACTCGGAGAAAAATTAAATAAAAATCAATCATAAAATATTACAAAAGACGTAAGCTGATCCCTTTCTCCGCAGATCGCCGGTTTCACGTCTGTGCAAAATCATTTTTTTCGCAGTCCAAACAAACAGCCATAAAATCTGTCTCTGGCTTAAATAAAAAGAACAAAATTCAAAAAATATTTTCTATGAGGTGGATTATTTTTCTGGTCGCTGTCTCCCGGTAAATACAGCGTCTCTGGACGGAGATACGGCGAGAAGCGGCGCTCTCTAAAAGGGAAATCAAATAAACCGTGGGCTTTGGAGACGATAAAAACCCGTCTAACCCTCACATGTTGGCATTAATTCTCACCGGAAGGTCTAACATTTCGATTTTCTGCGCGAAAAAAGCCGTTTGAGCCCCGTCTGGGTTGCTCCGATCGGTTTTTAAAATTAATGCTCCCCCCGAAATCCCGATTCTGAGCCGCGTCAAGATGGCGTCTGTTGATTCCTCCGATACAAAAAAAAAAAGTTTTTTTTTCTTCCCAGCTCGGCTGTGGGGGGGTGGAGGGGGAGGGGGTGGTGGAGGGGGAGGCGTCGCGCTATGACGCCCTGACGTAAACCTGTGTTCCACCGTGCGTCATGTGGACGTACGTGAAGTTGAGGAATAACCCTTAAAAAAAGAAAAGAAATGTGTGCTTCAAACTTTACAAATCTCTACTACAAATAGAAAATACTATTAGTAACTCGAGTTAATGTACAAACGGCAATACTTAAATTCCCAATAGTTCCTCTATTTTTATTTATTTGTTTTATATCAGTGGTGGGAAGTAAGAAGGCCTAAATTTAAGCACAATTTTGAGGTACTTGTATTTGATTATTGCCAATTTTAATTTAACATTATATATCTGCTCCATTACATTTCAGAGACAAACATTTTTACTCTGGCAGTTATAAAAAGAAAACATATCATTTTGTAAAATGTGAGTCATTGCTGTATATCAAACTACCTAGTACTATATAAAGTAGTATACATTGGCTGCACTTTGTCTAAATGCACCATTAAAATGCTGCTTATAAGTTAAGGCATCAATAACAATGCAAAAATATAAAATGTTATTCTGTTAAGGCCAATTCTGCATTATGAGCGTGTTTACCTTTGATACTTTACACATAATAATACTGTTGTACTTTTACACAAGTATAATTTTGAATGCATGACTTCTTATACTGTGCTATTGCTACTTTTTTTATTTTTATTTTTATTTTTATTTTATTTTTATTTATTTTTTTTATTTTTTTTATTTTTGCAAATTTCCCCACTGTGGGACGAATAAAGGTTTATCTTATCTTATCTTATCTTTACTGAGGCATTTACTGAGGTACATCTTTGTTAACTTCATCTTACAGCGTCCCATCAAAGCCTCCATACTAACACATTATATTCAAGCAACTTAATATTTAAATGTACCATAATCTCATATTTTCCATGAGTATTTCAGTATGTACAAATGTGTGTTTAAACAGCAATGGTTGGATGAAGCCATGTGCGCAGCGTCAGTGGTTCTGAACCAGCTCCAGCTCTTTGGTTGGAAATTGAACCAAATAATTATCAAAATAGGAGCTGTTTACTTTTCATTTTTCAAACATACTCCAGTAGAAGTAAAAGTTCTGCCTTCAGAGTGAACACACACAATGTATGCATGTTTTAAGTGAAAGCACACAACTAATATGAACAAAATGTTGGCCTACTTAAAATTCTTATTAGAAAAACTATTCATTATGCGACATAACTGTCCCTGTTACTTTGTATATATTATTGGATTTTCATTAGCAATATTTTATGTTGTACCTGGTTTGAGGTGGATCTAGTTAAAGCAACTTTATATAATGTTGAGTAGTTTAATTTATAACAATGTTTCACATATAAACGGATCTAATATTTTGTATGTAAAATCTGAAAAGCCTACAAAAGTAACATAGTAAGGCAAAGTAGTAATATAGTATAAAATACATACAGTACAAAACAGAAATACAAAATTAAAGTACAAGTACCTCAAAGTTGTTGGCTACTTAAGAGCAGTACTTGAGAACATGTACTTAGCTACAATCCACCACTGGAAAATACAGCGCCGGATGTAGTGTACAGGCTATAAATTAAACCGGACAACATTTCCCAGCAACTGACTTTATTCAATTTTAACCTTCACTTGCATACCTATTAGCGTGCTATGTACAAAAACATTTTCAAAGAAAGCAACAATTCATGAAAACGTGGCTGTAGCAGACTACTGAAATACTGCCTACCTGCAGACATCGAGTAGTGTCTTGTCCATGTTATTTGGCCAGTTTAAATATTTAAAAAAAGAAAGAAAAAGGAAATCTGTATTAATTAAAGTCTTACTGTCTTAGCATGTCATACTTTTTGAGATGATAAAGTTGACTAAAATGTCCTGGTCACATTCCTGCTAAGATTAGAGCATCCATTTGAAAACACACGCAACCGCACAGTTTTACAAACACTCATACATTTTTTCCGCACATGCAGGCGAACAGAACACACAAGTATTATTCCAACATTGTTAAAATGACCCAGTTCCTTAGACTATTTAATACTCTAGTACATGCACTTATATAAATAATAGAAAATGCTCAGATACTATTCAATAGAAAGGCATACTGTACATAAAAAGTGAGTGCCTTGTGCAAATGTGTTTTAACAGTGAATATATAAATGACCTTTCTTGAACAACGTGCACAACACAACCTGCAAATTAAGGAGGAGATAATATATAACATACAAAGATTGCACTGACACTCTTTGGCATCAAAATCACAATGTGCCATTCTGCTGGTTCAGAATGTCACTTACATCTCAATAAATCAAACCAAATTGACTTTCAAACTCATGTTATTTTTAAAGTGAAACAAAAAAGGAGGGGGGACAAAAAAAAAACCAAGAGTGAGCTGATACCTCTCTCTCATAGTTCCTGTTCGTCCCACATGCAATACTAATCCAGAAAAAAATAATGATAAAAACATCTTTCAAAAAGAGCTTATCAGAATCACCAAGGGGGAAACAAACACTCAAGTATCACAACCTCTATTAAGCACTTAACCTTGGATAATAACAACAATAACTATGCTAAGCATCCCTTTATTGTAGTGAAGCAAACATAAATTTTGAGCTGGTACAAGGGTTGTGTGCTCATAAGCGTAAAGAAGGTCATTTCCCCTTTCAAACCAATAATGTTAAACTTTCATTATTGCATTTACAACGACCCAACTCCATCTGAGCAATAAATACTGCACACAATGGAAAGCCAAAGGAATTGTAATAAGGCCAATTCATGTTGAATGTGTTTGGTATGTTTACATTTAATTGTATATATTAAGAAAAGGCACTGCTCAAATTTCATGACCTCTGAAAACGTCAAAATTAAATGTGATTTAAGCGCAAAAGTATTCTCCTGCTTATGCATACCATCAACTTTTGAGAAATATTCGGTCTTAAGAAATAAAAGCAAGTTAGAGCAGACAGTGAAAAAAAAGAAAATCAAGTTCAGAGTTAAAAGGCACAAGCTATCCTAGCTTCAAAAAAGCAAACACATTATTAAACTATTAAGGTAATGTTAGATACAGCAGTCGAAATAAATTATTTGATAAAAAGAAGGCAAATTGGTTCTTCATTTTTCTGCAATATTTGTCTTATTTGCTTTATTACTTAAAAGTACTGGTTATGAAATGGTCATTTTTAAAAAAACAAGGTTAAGGTGTTATTCGGGATCTTTAAAATGTTAAAAATAAGACACTGAAGTGGATTTCATGGTAAAAAATTTTGCTTTGCCTCTGAGCACACAATCCTTTTTGCTAAGAAACAGTGACATAGAGAAAATGTAACAGCGAGAAAGATTTACAGTTTAATCAGTTTGATTGAGGTCAAAAGTCAAAAAAGAAAGAGTAAAAACACCTAGGGATTAATATGAAATACATTTGGTGCACCGCCTTTGCATTTACAGTGCTATTACATTAAGTTTCATGCCATTGAATGTATGAAGCAGCTAATGCGTCCATCTGTGTCCGTCCGGTAATGTCTTTCAAATCATAGAAATTAGAGAAGGGAGCTTCACGTGAACAGTTCAAGTTTTGTGTAACAATAAATACAATAAAACACAGTTAGTTAGTTTTGATTTGTGACATTCCACTTTGATTATCCATGTCTTAAAAGCACTATCAACTAACACACAGTGTAATCCATAGCAAACCTAGGCAGTTTTCTCTAATCGATCTACAGTCACAGCTAACAACACTCTACAGGTACAGCAGTGCCTTGTAGGATCCACTGAAATACTCATCAACACTAATCACAGCTTCCCATAAGAGCCTCGATCATGGGGGAGGGCACAAACACTAGTAACAGTTAGCCTCGTCTACGTTGCTGTTGTTGCAAGCATGCATGATTAAGTGTAGCTGAGACCATCATGCCTCAGTATTGAGGCAATACAAAAACCTTAACCAAGGCCAGGGAAGAAGCTGCCACATCAGCAACCAAGATTTTTCTTTTTTCAACTGCGTTCCTAAACTCTTTGTCATCCTGCAGTTTCACCAAGTCAGTCGAGGAAGTCATCAGCACTTCTTCTCATTAAACCCTGCATGTTCTTGCTACTACACAGTCTTATACAAACACACACTCACACACACGCACTGTACGCATGCAAATACACTCAGACAACACGCGGCTCGGCCTCGTCTGCCCTTAGCCTGTACTGATTTGTCTCTGCTGTGCCTTGCACGAGGAATTTTCTGGTTTTCATGAAGAACATGGAAACAGGCTCTGCTGCATTCTAGGGCAGATCTTACTAATACATATCTTGGAGAAGCATCTTATTTATCTCCACTTGAAACACATCGTGATTCTCATTACGTTGTAGCACTTCCAATATGTAAGGTCAGCTTGCTGAGCTCTTCTTTGATAAAAAGCAAAATATCATAGCAAAACATAGTTTACAAAGTAAAATTGTAACAAAAGCAAAGCATTTTTCCAAAAAAGTTTGCTTATTTACAGTTTTCCCTTTATGTTATTCTTCCTTTACTCAAAAAGGCTTAATCTACACATTATTCTATTCTAAAGGCACTTAAAAGACATATGAAAGAAACAATTACGATTAAAGGTGTACAGATAATCAAGTAAGTTAATGGGAGACGATGGGATCTGTAGCAGGCAAGAGAAGGTTCAGAGTCAACCATCATATTTTCCCATTTCCTCTGTGTGTTCCTGCCTGACACTCACTTTGTGGTCCAGCCAGCACCCTCCACTGATAATATCAGCCGATCAGATTTAAACTGGAAACAACCTGATGCAGAGAAGAGGCCTATGGGTCTTTCTCCCTGATTCTACCTGGGGTACGACCAAATGTACAACGATTCTACCATGCCACCTGGCAGGAACAAGAGCTTAAAGGGTAGAAGATTTATGAAAAAAGCGCCATTGTAACGCATTCTTAAAGTCTGGTTAACTCTCCAACATTACTCTCATAATCATCTTCGCTTTTGTCCTTCTTGACATCTTTCTGGGACATTGTGGAATTCTGGGTAGTATTTTGCGAGACCGAAGATGAGATGAGGAGCTGTTTGTTATTTGCAAAAGAAGGAGGTCCTTCTCGGTTGCTAACAGGTGTAGATGTCACGCCACTGTAAGATGTAGATCGTCTGGCATGAGAGGTCTCTGTAGAGGGACGTCTGTCACGGCTGTCCACCTCTTTCTCATGGCTAAGCCCTGTGGTAGCAGGGGAACCAGCGCTGGCACTGGGAACCATAGTAGTGGTACTGCTTGCATTTATGCTGGTTGTGGGCACCATGCTGGTGATTTCATCAGTGGGCGAGCGCCCAATGCTACCATCAACCTGGGCCCGGATCTCTGGTGAGACTGAGAGTTGGTACTGAGGCACCGGGCCACTGTCACTGCTCTTAGGGTAAAGGAAGGTCTTCATCTGACCTTTGCCTTTGACATTTACCGTGCCACGGTAATCAAACTCATAATCCATGCCGCTGAGCACACAGTAGCTCTCCTCGCTGACCTGGACACGACACTCCACACCTGTAGTATCCATGCGACTGGCGATGTTGACTGTGTCACCCCAGATATCATAGAGGAGCTTAGTGGTGCCAATCACACCCGCTGTTAGAGGGCCATGATTGAAGCCAATGCGTAGCTTGAAGCCAAAGCCCAGCATGTTCTTGTTGAAGTCGTCCACCACATGCATCATTTCCAGAGCAAATTCGAAAAGAGCACGGAGGTGGGCATGAGGATGTGCTGCATCTGCACACTGCTGCGCATTGAGTCCTGCTGCTGCCATGTATGTGGCACCGATGGTCTTGATCTTTTCGATGTTTGAGAAGGCAGGCTTCCGCAACAGCTCATCAAAGTCTCCAATTAGCTCGTTGAGGACCCGATAGCACTCCTTGCCTCCCTCGTAGCTTTCCTCATAAAACTCACTGAAGTTAACAATACTGGCAAATATTACACCCACATTGTCGTGGTTCTTAGAGTAGCTCTGGGTGACCTTCAGCTGCTCGGCCACATGGATGGGGATGATATTGCGAAGCAGCCAGTCGGCCTGGTCCCTCATGTTCTGGATCTTGATGCGGTGCTGATCAGCCTCCACATTGCCATGATAATGCAGGCGGTGACTGACCTCGAATTCACGGTTAAGGAACCAGACCAGGAGGATGAGCAGGAAAAAGGCCACGCAGGCCTCAGGGCCCAGTAGGTCCTTTGGGTGGGGCTGTGGGTCTGGGTCTTCTGGGCTGTCAGACATGATAATGGAGCTGTTGCTGCTGCTGTTATTGTTCTGGACATTTGACCTTGAGGAGAGACAGTGAAAGAAATGCCAGAAAATAGTAAAACAGAAGGGTAGAATAAATATGTTGCTTCAAATAAATTAACCACCAGAACTAAGGAAGTTTTTGGTACAAACTGCTTGTGCTTCCTTCCTACTGTCTTCCAAAAAGAAGTACCAGGTTGGTTCACGAGCAGGTACGAACTATGACACTAACAATAACATTAGTTATACTTACCAGAAGAACAGACTTTTAGCAACACTGGAAGAGATGAAACACAAGTAGCACTAATTAATGCATCAAGTGCATGTAGAAATCCAGCACTGATCAACATGCATCGCATTATCTCTACACTGTTACTGAACGCACAATTTAATCATGTCACATTTTTCAAATCTTTGGACAAGAAATTCTGTTATTTCCTTTCATTGTCTCTTCAGTATGTCATACCTGCAGGGGGCGCTGAAGAGCAAGGCCAGCAGTACTAGTGCCACCAAAGTCGCTAGAGTGGAGCGCATCCAGTAGCTGAGCTGGCAGAAGTTACAGTACTGAATGATAGCTATGATGACAGCACAGCAGATGAATGTAGTGAACTGGGGAAATATGGGACACAAACTCATTAGTCAAATGAGACTATCGCATAAATTGCATTGACTGTAAGCTATATTAACATACTGCACAACTAGACAAGACATATGCTGAATATAATAAAGTCTGAGATGGATATTTTACAAGCACGGTAGTGTACAGATGAAGTGCTTTACAATGTGAATGAGAGAGAACAAATCTGTTATGAGGACAGCAACCAAATAATAATACTAGTATTCAGCACCGATTTCTAAACAGAGAAAAAATCTGAAACTTAAAAGTCCACCTCGATGGAGAGATGCATGTCACAGGTGACATGTGAGAAGACAGCCACAGTGGGCAGGGACACCAGGATGGCTCCTATAAAGTGACGCGCGATCCAGCCTGAAATCGCTCTCATCAGCGCCCGAGTGCAATTCAACACACTTTCCAGGTAGAAAGCCATGCTGGAGAGGAGAAACAGGAAGATGTGATTGATATACAGATTGCTATGATGTATTGGAGATAATATTAATGAAATGTTTATCTGACATTTGAGTGTCCCGTTTGATCCCGCCTGATCCCAATCTGAATAATAGACTGATTCCAGACACCTTGGCTTGTATTCACAAAGCCTCTCAGTACACGAACACAAACCAAAGGTCAAAACCTATTCCTTAGATAGATGTATGTGGATCCATTATCAGGGCACCCACTCTGAGTGACAAAAACATGACATAATTTGGTCCTTTTTTATTCTCTCTCCAACTGTCTGAACACATCTCAAATACACCTAGAGCTCAGCACACCAAGTACCAAGAAAGAAATATGAAAAATAAATAAAATACAACGAAATGAAAACAAGATGCAACAATAGATTCTAAACGTGTGTCTTTTTGGGGTCTTCTGACATGGTCTCACAGGCTGGATGTGGCCCATCAGCTGTATTCAGTATCTCACCGTACAGCAAACAGCAGAGCCAGAGCCTCTAACAGGGTGGCGACAGCTGTCAGAACGAGCGCCGGCGTGGACAAACTCTGCTGGGTGACAAGCGGCCGAAGGAAACAGGCCAGCGCGAGGGCCAGAAACACCGAACAGCACAGCAACATGTCCAGGAAAGAGCTGAATGTAGGGCTGGCAAAAGTCTGCACCACTGCTTGGGTTTCCACCTGGGAGGGAACGAGAGAGCGGAAATAAGCAATCAAAATATAGACAAGAATATTATATATATAATAAACATACAAGTAAGTGGTAAATAAGAAGAATGAGGGGCTAAGTTCCAAAATGAGGATAAGGCATTAATGAAAATTAGTCAGTGAAAATATGGCTGGCTTTTTTCAAACTAACCAAGGAGCAGCTGCAAATGCATGATCAAAGAGAGTCTCATCATTCAGGATGAGTCCAGCAAACAACAGTACTAATAATTTATAATTGTATGGCAAGTAACACTTCACTGAAATGTATCCAAATTATCATGTCAATGACTCAGACTCTAGACTTAACGATGCAACAGTTGCAGCCATGAGGGTGAAAATGCACTTCTGAGGTTGCACCAGCAGAGGACATCACAGCCTAATACAAAACTACTTTTAAGGTCCTGCAGTGATTTCTCTTTGCCGCAGTCTTGACCGGTCTGGTCAAAACACAGTGGAAACAGACTTCCCAGACAAGACACAGACATGCAGAGAAACCCAAACAGGTAGAGAGACATGCACAAACACAAGTAGGCTTCACGCTGACAGATGGAGGCAGCAGAGATGGGGTGAATACGCTGGCTTTCTCTGACAGTTGTAAAACTCTGAACGAGACAGATCACAGACAGGCCAAAGACAACTACGTGACGCTCGCAGTATTTGTGGGTAAAGTCAGGAATGCATGTACACTCATTAAACACACGGGCATAAAAGGCACCATTATGTCATGCACAGAAACAGCTCATACACACACACACCTCCTCCTGGTAGCTTATCCGGTAGGCAGACTCCAGGCTCTTCTCCAGGAAGGTGAGGCTCAGCTTGTTTATGGGAGGTTTATAGAAATAGTCCTTCATAAGACTGTCACAGGAACAGAGGAAAGTCAGTAGAAATTATGTTCAGCTGGGATTTTATATGTCACAAAAAACTTAATATTGGCAACTGCTCATTATGTTTAAACATGTGTCACAGATTTGAGTCTTTATCCTTTGGCCATTCTAACCTGTCCTCCTTGATAACATCAACAAAGTGAGCATCGCTTCTCTCCCTGAAGTTCTTGGAGCGAAGAGGGATGAGCGCTGAGTGGTCCATGCCCATGGCTCCTCCGCTCCACGTCTTCTTCTCCTTCTCCTGCAGCATCTCACACAGTGACGTCTGGCTGTTGTTCAAGGCTTCCAGCTGAGGGCTGAGCAGGCCGTTCAGAGTCTTGGGGTTGCGCCCTGCAGAAACCGCCGGCGAACACTTCAGGTTTGAAGAGTCCTGAAGGTGATGAGAGGGGAGAAGGAAGACTTTAAAAAAGAAGGCGTGATAATGGATGTTTTTTTGGAAACAGGTCAGCAATGATGAATAAATGTAAAGCTAAAGAGTGTAGCACCAATTTAAAAGCAACTGTATGTGGCACACTTTATCTGGGACTCGTGGAGTTCTATTTTTTTGAACTACTTTTGAGTCCTTCTTTTTGCTGCATTGGTTCTCAACGACACAATATTTGGAGGAAAATTACTACATGAATTATACTATACTGGACATCAATCATGCCAAATCGATAAATAGTTTAAATCTAATCTTTTTGGTTCAGATAACAACAACAGGCCAACCTCGCTGCTGTTGGTCTTGTGTTCATCATGGCAGCCATTGTGCACTGCTCCTTCCTCCAAAACCTGATCCTCCCCTGGTATCAGGACCACACTGCAGGATAGACAGGGAGACTGCAGGGAGGGAGAAGGGCCGGTATGGAGGGGGGTGCAGCATATGGAGGCAGCAAAGAAGAAAGAGAATTAATAAACTGAGAGACACAGATCAAGGAAAGCATATGAGCGGAGAAAAACATGAAAGGATGGCAGACGTCGAGATCGAGCATCTTCGGGGACGACAAAATGACAAAGGAGAGGATGCGAAACACATGCATCAACATTGCAGTAGCAAAAAGACGAACCTTGTCAATTGAACACAAAGTAGGGATGCTGTGACAAGTCTTACAATCATCTGACACATTTTATTGGCTTAACATTATTCATGTCAATGAGGACAATGCTTACAACAGCAGCGGCAGTCACTGAGAAACAGAGGGAAATGCAGAGTAAACAAGAGGAGTAGAGGAGGTCTACACAGGTTCAAGGTCTTTATTTTCATCCCACTCATCCTCTTGAAAGAGAATGGAGGAGAGTGTGTGTGAGAAAGATCTATGTGATAGTTACGCTGTGCTATAAATGACACTGACATGTGTAAATGAGAGACCCGCTGGAGCACACACCATTCACCTACATGCTACGCTAAACATGCAAACATTCATTACCACACCACCCCTAGAAATCCTTTCACACATTCAAACATCATTAAGCCTTTTCTGAAGATCCCTGAGTGTGATCCTTCAGCGTCAGCCTTATCTCTATGTGTGAGCAGAAGATGAAAAACTCTGAATGGAGGAGTTGTCTGTCAAAGGCAGAAAGACCCAGGAAGGGCTTCCCATCTCCCTGCTTGAGTTAGCTCATTACCATACGGAGGACCCCCACTGATTCTCCTGTCTCCCATCATCCTCTCTGCAATTACCCCTCCCCCCCTCTGACTGGCTTGGCAGAGAGCTGTAGGATCTGTCATGGGCTGCACATGTGCACAGAGAAAGGAGGATTAATTGGGGTGACTATAAGGCACAGTGGTGCATTGTTTTGAGGGTAATTATGAGGGAATAATGTGTTTGGTGAGTCCATGACCTCGTGGTACAATTTGGAAGCAAATGAGAAATTTCCCCTGTGGGCAGAGCTAAAGAGGACAAAGTGGATGGACATGTCCGAGACTGATGAGCTGAACATGATGATGGGTCAGTTATGAAGACTGCCTGCTGGGGGCGAACAGCTCTTCCCATTGCCTAGTTAATAATATGTCACTGTTTTGTTCTCAGATTCTCATTGGTAAGGATTTAGTGAGGACTGAGGTGCTACACAAATGGAGGCACGTATGCAGGTGCACTGAAAGTGAAGAGGGACAATCAACAAAGATGCTCTAACCATGCAGGGTGCCCAAGATTAAAATCATGTAATTGCACTTCCTTCACTTAAGACAAAAGGAAGTGCCTTGCATGCAAAAAAATATATTTATTAAAGCCTCTAATACACCCACATAAACAAAAGTACACAGAGAGCAAAAAGATGAACATCAAAGAGGCTGAAGCAGAGCATGCAGCTCAGTGTTCTTCCCGAGGCAATATAGATGTGCAATGAAAGATGAGCCCAGAAATATACTTAGTTCCTCCACAACATGGCTGACATCTCACATAATAATAACCAGTGATGGTGTGTGTTCACCTTAGCACTGTCCGGAGGCAGGGTGCAGGCTGTGGGAGCTCCATCGGGTGTGTGCACCCTGGAAGAGGGACCCCGAGGATCTGCATGCTCATGCCCGGCCAAACCCAACTGAGGGCAGCTGCAGTGAGAGTGAGGCTCTACCTTCCTGCCAGAAATCAGGTAGGTCTTCAGGCCTGGAGAGATGGAAACAGAGAGAGAGAGAGAAGAGGATGCCACTGTCAGATCAGATGAAACTGGAGTTGGGTTCAGTGGCAGCAGGATGAATTCCCTCAGTGATTTATATTAGCAGGTTCTGGCATGCAACTAGAACCAAGAGAGAAGCAGTGAATATCAATATCTCCCAGTTGAAGAAGCCAAGGTCATACACATGAGTCATTCTTGTTTCTATATACATATTCATAAATGTGATGTGTGATGCACTTGTGCAGGATTGTGTATGTTTTCCCTCTTATCTAGAATCAGATATGAGTCAGAGAGAAATGGGGGGTGCTAAAGAGACTAACACCACACATGAACAACCAACGCTTCTCACAAGGTCCACAGATTCATTTTGTCATTTCTTTTGTACCCATTTCTCTGCCCTTCCTCTATATAGGAATTTCTGTGGAGAGGCACCAAAATTCTCCCAAATATCATTCTTAATCTATTTTCTCTGTATTGAGGTAAACACTCTTTTATATATGTGTCCTACAGGTGCATGTGCATCTCTGTGTGGAGTTCATGCATGTGACGTCTCTGTGACCATGAGACAGTAACAGTTTCAGACACAACAGGCCAGGGCCAAATAGTTGAACACCTGCGTCTTCCCACTTTTAACATGTTATCATTTCCATTACTCCTACAAGATACATGTCTGTGTGTGTGTGTGTGTGTGTGTGTGTGAAAATTCAGCCTTCTGAACTTCCTTTTCATTGCTTCATAATAAACACGAGGCATTTCACTTGCAAGCCCACATTTTTCACACTAGTAAGACTTCTTTCATTTCTACAGCCTAAGACCAGTGGGCCACCAGGATGCTCCCACAGAGCAAATTGTAATCACCACTGCAGACATATGGCCCACTTCCTGTTTGGGTTTTTGCTGCCAACTTTGTCCCTCAGAAAGATACACAGACTATAAACCTTTAGTGCTTGGCACCCTAAAACACTGAGACCAAGGACACCAAACACATTTGTAACTGAACTCATATTTTCCTCCTCTTTCAGCCAGCACTGTGTTGTGACAAGCCACAGCCACAGTAACAGGTATCTGTGTGTGTGTGTGTGTCGACAGCATAGGTAAGTACCTGTGACCGTGTGCTTAGCCACATAATTCAACTGTCAGTGAATCCGCAACCTTGGGCTCTGAGCATTGTCTGCCCTAAGTACTTCAGACAGGCCTGCCACTGCCTCGCCTGAGCCGAGCCACCCTGGGGCTGCACTCTCTGACACACACACACACACACACTCACGCAGAGACCACACATACAACACAAGGGAACACAGTTTCATTTGCAACCACACACACACAAAACATATGAGACAAACACTGGGATAAGAAGCTCAAGAAGCAGAAACAAAATAAGAAAACATGCACACAAAGAGACTGATGTAAACACAAGTGCAATTATGAGACACAAAAAAAACACCACCTCCAACCACCTACACACCCAGTCAAACACATACACACACGGCGAGCGGAGGTGCAGATGGACGGCTTCCCTGTAGCTGGGTCGATAGCCAGGTGGATGAGGATTCAGGGATGGGAAATGAGGGCGGTAAACAGCGGTAACAAAGAATTAACTCCCCACAGCAGTGATGCAGAATGGCACAGCAGCGAGGAGAGGCAGCAGGAAACTGAGGGGAGCTCTCGACTGAGTGTGACTGTGTGTCAAAGGCGGATCGAGAGACACGGACACACACGGCGCACAGGCACTGCGTTGACTGATTTCATTAGTTTGCTAATCAAACCCCTCCCTGCCTCCCACCATAACATACAATGACTTCTGCTTCTGCTCATGGGGTCAACAAGCGCTCCTTCTCTTTTGGTTTCTCTTTTCTTCTTCTGCCTCATTATCTCTAAAGAAAAAGTGACTCCCTGGGACATACAGTGTTTTCTCATCCTGTCTAAATACCACAGGTAAAGATATCTTGCAAATGATGCATGTAAGGCAAACAATCTCATTTTCCTCGTGACTGTGGGTAGATTTGTATAAGTGTGACTTATCTGCTGATTTGTGTAAAGCCAGATTGGTAGCATTTGAGTCAGAGACTTGAGTCATGTCCGCTTCGATCCGAAACACACAAAACTACTCAAGCATGAGTCACACTGTGTTATTAATTAATATACATCAAGTCACAATTAATGCAAATTCGATATCTGCTATAAAAGCAATGCTGCCTGCTATTAACAAAACTCTGTAAGACTGGGACCAAACCAAATGCACCAAAGCAGAAATCACTGGACCATTCAGCCTCTATTCCCCAATACTGTAACAGCTTATTAAAGATAATGAAGTCTTTCGAGCTAGATAATGTGCGCTCCAAGACATTATGAGAGAGAAAGGGTGAAAGGCGGAGAGAGCGGAGAAGATTTGATAGTGGATGAAAGAATAATGACCCAATATATAAAAAAAAAAAAACCACACTTATGAAAGGACAATTAAAAACATGATGCAAGACGTGAATACAAAACTGGATATGTGGTGAACACAACAAGAAAAAAACGGGTCAATACTCAGAAATAAAACTCTCAAAACTGAAGGAAACAATGGCAAGCTGATAGCTACGGGAGGTGACAGGAGATCAGCTGTGGCCCGGCCTCTCAATCACTTCATGTTAGACTTTGACTTAAATCAAAATAAATGTGTTGCTGGCTTGATTTCATTTGATATTTCAGTGCTCCCTTTCAGAGAGAAAGGTTGCTCATGCTTAAAGACAGGAATCCATGGCCATCTCTCTCACAGGTTAATGAGGATGTACGTTAGATTGATCGTATCTTGCGGTCGGACAGTTTGCTTCAGGGAATCACTTCACATGGCAGAGTAGTGACAGCCGGAGAAGAGCAAGACAAATCGACTGCAGGGGCTCGCAATGGCGCGCTGTATGTTATCTGTGTGTGTTTGTATTAGGGGTTACATGAGTTCAAGTGTCTGCAGATGTTTGTGCGCCTGTTCCCAGCCATTCTGGGGCGATCTCTCGTCTTTTATGACCCCAACCTTTTGGCAGCTGAAATTGCAGTGTTGTCGGGCAGTAAATTGTGGCTCCAATAAACTGGCCTGACCAGCAGCTGGCTCCGCCGTCCATTTCAACAGGGACCAACATCAACAGAATACAGCTGTGCTCTAAAGACCTCACGGCGGGGAAAAAGGTCAGGAAACTTCATGCTGTGTGTTTCAATTGATGTCTCTTGTTTCTTTCCAGCTGTGTGTGTGTGTCTGTGACTATGCATCTGTCAGTCTGTGCGCATCTGTTGGATGATCTTGTGATACAGGTACATGTGTGCATCGGCCTCTCTCCGTCTCTGGTGACCCTGTGCTAATTGAAGAGCATCATTAGTGGAAGCGTCTGGGCATTACGGGACTTGAAGTGTCCTGTCCTGTGCTATCTACTGACAGGGAACAGTAGATAACCTTTCCCCATGAGAGCCCAGTCACATTATCTCCCTCTCCAAGCCCCTTTGTTCAGGACAGAGGAGAGCAACATGAGAAACACACTTCGCAAACAAATAACACCGTCACCTCTGCTGCTCTCTTTCTCTCGCCTCCTCACAGCACGTCCCAGCTCTTCTGGGACAATGGCCGACCCTGAACTCTTCTCTGCATGATGCTGAGAGGGGCAGAGTTTGGGTGCTCCAAACAAATATACATAAAAAAAAAAAAAAGGATGCAACACACAAGTGGTCATTTCAGACACCACCAATATGATCCTCCGTCGGCCCTGAGCAAAGAGAATTAATTAGCTGTAATGCGACCAGGTACAAAAAACCTGGCTGCTACACAACCTTAAACTGTCCTATATACAACAAAGCACACATAAAGATGGAATAAAGGATGGAAAGCCAAATTGTTTTACCCTTGCCACAGAAGACGAGAAAAATAGACAAATTCCGTAGAAAAGTACAGGTACAGTAGCTATAAACACGAAACTTTTTGGTCTTTTATCTCAAAGCAACACCTTTGCTTTCAAATTCCATTTGCAACCCAAGTGGGACTGAGCAGCAAATGCTTCTATCCCAAGGAGGTTTACTAAAAGCAACAGAACAAAGAGGGCAGCGGAGACGGAAGGAGAGTTGGCAGATACGCTTGGATCAGCACACATACACACCCACACACACACAAACAAACATCTTCCAACAATGACAGGTTTGCCTTCCAGGGCCAGGTATCGGAGCAGGAGGGCAGTGGAGCAGGTGGCTCAGAGAAACTAGCCCTGCTGGGTCGGGCAGCTCTCCGTGCCAGTTGGCAGTGGCAGCCAGCGGCCCCCTCCTTCTCCCTCCACTGCGTTCTCGTCCTGGGATACCCTGTACATCCTGTCCCCGTCGGGGGTGAGAGGGCAGGAGGAACAGGAGGGAACCTGTCCAGTATGACAGGCTGTTTAGGAGGACTTCATTACTGCGGCATGGCCATCAAGGAGAAATAAGAGGTTGCAGAGATTTTGAGAACAATTCAAGTAGAGAAAACCAGCGCTAAAAAAGAAGAGACAGATTGGGTTCGTGGGCTGGTTGGTAGTGTTGGTACAATGGCACATTTTGTGTGTGCTGTCTGTGAGTGAACCCATTCAGTCAAAAAAACATGAAAGACACATATGCATTTTTCATAAGGAATCACAGAGGGACTGTCATTTCTGACAGTGAAGGAGAGGCAGAGAGTTTGTGTGTGTCTCCCGAGACGAGGACGGGCAGGAGTGGGGGAGGGCGAGCGTTGACCTTCCATTTTATACAGCTGAACACTTCAGCTGAGCTCAGGTTAGCTCTGAGGCATTAAAGGGCATGTAAGCAGGTGAGCAGGATTATTTGCAATGTCAAATTAGGGCAGACGGTCTCCTCTGACAGAGAATGTCAAGCAGAGACGTTTCAATAGACTTTGTCAATAAGGGACTGTCTTCTGAATAATACAGAGGAGGGGATGTTTCACACTTTGCTTTGCTTTACTACACGCATAAACAAGACAACTGCACGATGAGCAAAATGCTGATTCGTGTTTACAGACACACTGGGCCGGTATTCAACACACTTCATAAATGTTTTATTAAAGTAAGCCTCTGATGGAATTAAAGTAGATTAGGGCTGTGAGATATAATGTTACTGTAAAACAGCAGGGATTTGTCAACTTGAGCAAGATTTTAGAATTTTTGTGGAGTATTTCATTCACTGGATTAGCCCAAAAAAATCGATCTGGTTTTATCATCTATAAATAGTTTAAGAATTAATTTAAATTTAAATTTAAAGTACTAGATCATAATCTACATTGATGATGCAATATAAAATCAGTATAAGATTCAGACAGAGCCATTAAGAGTATTCAGATTTCAACTTTCCCTTGTTGACCTTCTTGTCATTGGTAACTTTTTTTAAACTACAATGTAATTGCTTTTCTTTTACATGGTTTAATTTTTGTTTGAGTAGAATATTAGAAAAAGTTCCCCAACTTACTTTTATTCGGCTGCTGTTTCTTTCCTGTAAATTGTTAAATAATTATACTTCTTTGGGATTCAAAAATGTTGTATCAAACAAAGTCAAAATGGATGCATGTTGTACAATTTTGAAACACTTGTTAAACTATATTATGCTACTGAAGTGGGTGAGGCTACAGAACCTAGTTGCTTAATTTTCTAAGAAGTCTAGTAACATTTTCAAGTAGCAGCACACTGGTACCATAGACTGGATATAACTAAAGTATGTACACGTCAAACTCATGGAAGTGCAGCTAAACTAATACAGTTTTTCACAAACACTCAGAGACTCCAGATAACCTACAGTGACCTCTTGGTACAAGTTATATAAGCCTGAGTTCATAAAAAGAAACAGCAAATCTTGCGCACCACCTGGGCTTTCTCAGCACATTAGCTCTCCCGGTTCGGGACAAAAACACGTCTTTAAACTGTGAATTACGTCAGAGTGCTTCTCTGCTTACACACAAACACACTGTCCCAGCACAACGAGCCACACTCTCTTCCTGTTGCAATCAACAAAATCTGTCAATATCCTTCCTTCTTTCCGTCCCTAAGTGCTGCAAAAGGTTGTGGCACAAAAACAAAAGTTCCATATTTGGCCGGTGGGTTTTTTTTTTCTTTTTTTTCCTGGCTTCAATCCGCTCGAAATGACAATAGAAACACTTGACATCTCTCCAAAGTCTTTAACTCTCACTTGGCTGTGTCTGTCTCGTATACACTTATTCTGTATTCTGTGCCTCCATCCTCGACTGTCTCAGGCTGCCATGGTCTGCTGGCACAACAATAGATACAGTTGACATCCCTCCAAAATCTTTAAACTCCCCCCCTCATCTTTGCTCAGTGGCCTGTATTTTCTCCCTGTTTTGTCAATCACTGTAACTCACTGCCTGTCTGTGTCAGGGCCGATATCCGTTCGCCTCATCGCCACATATGTAGGCTTTAAGGGCTTTTCCCTGCGAAGAATTGCCATGGCTGACATCATCCCAAAAGCTCAGACCCACTTTCCATCTCATCTTTTTTACACCAGCTTTCTCTCCTCTGTCAAAGCCTGCATCCAGGCATGCTCCCCTGAATGCTAATGCCCCCCCACCCTCTTTTCATCTCGCTCATAATGGTGACTACATGGCTCCTTCTGCGATTCTGCACATCTGTCCGGTTCACTTGCTTCCTGCTCAGTGTTTCAAAGACTTTTTCAATCAGTTGTAATTTTCTTTATAGTGGTGATCTGTGTTGCATTGTCTTGTTTTAAAATAGAAATGAAACCACCCTCATTCAGTCTTTTACTTGCTTTAATAAAAGATCTAAGAAAAGGAGTGAGCCCATTTGGGCACAGATTGAAATCTGAGACGGGACTCAACAAACTCCAGGATAAGAAGCACCATTGTGAAAATCATCTGTCTCCAAAGCATCAACTTTTTATGAGCTATGCAAAACTGCCATGTTTCACCTTTGTGGCAATATATTTTTCAGATAACACAGTAAGTTTTTAAATGGTTTATTAAGCATAAAAAAATTTCTCTATCCACAAAGGAACACTTCCGACCCAGAGCATTAAAAATGATGAATAAAACCTCTGCTAAAGATTTTGTATGATGTCTCATTTAATTTTCCTTATACATTCACCTGTGACCCAAACCACACCTTCACGAGCAGAAGTTGATGACTTGGGGCAGAAGGTGAAGTTGAACAGGCATAAATTTTCATTGTTTCTACATTAACTGGAGTTTGATTGTACATGTGTGACGCTGTCGTTTCTCAAATGCCCGAGCCAAATTAATCCTAAAGGAGACAGTAAAGCTTAATCTAATCTAATTCCTCCTACTTTTATTCATGACCTTGACCAATTTCTAATAAATTTCTAGTCCTGACTTGAAACAAAACAAAAAGAAAAAAACAAGATTTTCTTCGGGATTCTAACCCCTAACCAAAACTGGATTTCATCACCTGCTGAATTATCTCGACCTGGCACGCTATTGACCCGCAGCTACTGTATGAGCAGCGATCCCCACATCGATTAAACAGTGAATTTGTGGCTCTGTGTAAATGATCAAAGCAAACAGCCAACACAGACAAACATCTCCCTCCCTCTCATCCCCTTCTGCTTTAATATGGCAAACATTGCTTACTCAACATTTTGAGTAATGGTATCGTCACTGGGGCTTGATGAGGAGCATGTGCTGGATCTGCTGCTGAGCACCACGCTTCTCCCTGAGGACTCTTTATCTAAAGCAGGCCGATGATGCAGCAGGAGCAAATGAGGTTGCTAACTATAAGCTCTTCTTCCAGCACAGAAACTCCTGAATCATATTCTGGCAATGACAGAGACGTAAGCTGTATGTATGCTGATGGCGTTTTTGCACTGTTGACCTGCATCTGCTTAAAAAAGGCAGAATTGACAGGTTCATTAAATCTCACAGTCGAGCACAGAAAGGAGGCCCGGAAACAATTGGATATGCAGCCTGTTAAAATAAGCATTGCTGTAATGTTTGTTGATGAAGGTGTCATTTCAAAAACAGCGGAGGCAGCACTCCTACTCAACAGTTACAGAATGAGACAGCAGCAAGATGGAGGGTCGAAAAACAGAAAAAAACACACAGACAGGGAGGCTGGAAGGAGAAGTCACACAAAGGGAGAGAGATTGAAAGTGATAAAAGGAAGGGGAATGACCTCTGTCGGGAATATATCAGACACACGCAACCATAAATACACGCAGTAAGTCAGCGATGGCCTTTAGGAGTGACAGCATGGGGGATTCCTGGGGCTATAAAGTGTGTGGATGGAGGAGCAGCTGACAGCTGGAGGGGACGCAGGAGGGATGTCCCACACCGAAGCCATCGGAGGGAGCTGAGCCCGAGGCAGGGAGCTCAGTTCACACGAGAGAGGAACCACCCACACCTGCTATACAGTAAAGGTGATATTGCCTTGTGGCAGATATACTGTATCAGCATTGATGTATATGTCAGCCGATAAGTTACGAGAAATTCCAGTAGAGAAAATGATATGTTTGGGGTACTACATACATTATTATACACCAGAAGACAGTTTATTTTTCAAATTTTTAATTTTTTTTAATTCAAAACACTAATTTAAGGGATTCTTGTCAAAATAAGTTTATTAAATTAAAAAATAAAAAATATTAATCAACATATCATTATCAGCTTTTTAAAAAAAATCCACGACCCAATATTGGTGGCTGCAAAAAAAAAAAAAAAAAAAAAAAAAGTCAATTGAAAGCAATCTTTAGTAATAGTTAAATAAGACTCAGTTTTATTATTTGGTCAAAAAAACAAAAAAAAAAAAACAACTAATAAGAGCCATTAACCACAACCCAAAAAGAGCTGATGATAGCATGACAGACAAAAGCAAGCAAAATCTCAAATGTAACCAGCAAATTGCTGATATGTTTATTTCAGTTATCACAGTGAAAAAAATGTCATCTAAAGTTTCTGTTAAGTGACTAATTGATTAGTTGAATTCTTGAATGATTTGAGCTCTACTACACACACAAATATACTCACTTCATTAATTGGGACATTTTGGAAAAAAAACGTTAAAACGACTAAGTGACAAGGAGAATGGCTGAAGATTAAACCTTAATAGCTGTAGCAGCAGTAATATAAGTACATGCAGAACAGAAATATGGGTGCAGAAAAGATAATGGGAAAGTGACTAGAGGAAGAGAGAGTGCAGAGGAAGAAAAGAGGGGTCAGAAGTGAGTCAAAGAAAATGACTTAGTATAAAAGTCTCTTACACTGTATTAAAAAAACACAGGAAGAGGGTGTGAGAGACAAGCAATTTTAAAATAGAGGCTTCCAAGTTCTTAAAGGAGGATGGAGCTAAAACTGACCTTGGATACTCTAAAAAACAAAAAAAAAAAACACATGCTTTAACTGTACGTTACACACACACACACACACACACACACACACACACACACAAACATGCACAGTCAATCCATGCGGGCTGAGTGCAGTAGCAGGCTTCAGGGTGGACTGGCTCCCCGTCATCTTCCCTCATTCATAATTCACACGGCCATTTATCACACAAACACACACACACACACACACACACTCTCCCGCTGTGCACACTAACGAGTCACTACAGCCCACAAACAGGGACAGGGTGCGGCTGCATGTGTGGGTGCTTGCATTTAGTGTGCATGAACGCCAAGTGCAAAAAGTGACTGTAAGCGTGTGCACGTAGGAAGGTGGGTGGGGGTTATTCTGTGTGTCACCTTAAGAGTGAGCGCCATCTGTCAATGTCAGTAAAGGCTAGTGTGCGTCTGTTGGAAGGAGTGCTGGCATTTTCAGTACCCTTGATCACACAGGAGAAAAGCTTAGGATGCATCAATGACTCATGATGGCAATTTATCACCCGAGCATCTACACGGCCGCGAGAACAAGCTCAGCCCCGTGTGCAGCTCCACTCACACCGCACCTCGAAATCTAAGTACCGAAAATACAGCGAGATAGCAACAGCAGGAGAAAGACACACAGAGACGCTTTCACATTTCCCTTCACTTTTTCAAGGCTTACAAATCTTTGAGCATCAGAATGAATCTATCTGTGTAGGCGGCGAGGCATCGCTGCACGTGTTTGGTTTATCCTTGCAGGGCTCGCACACAAACAGGCCTTTGCTTGGCTTTTTACCACAATATGAAAACCAGAACTTCAGCCGAATAAAGTCAATTTGGCCCCTTTCTCCCGGTCAGAGAACCGGCCCTTCCATCTAAAAAGAGCCTCCAGTTTCAAGCTGACCCTCACCCCTTTCAAGAGCCTGTTGCCATGGCAATTAGCCTTGGCGGGCCCAGGGTGGGGAGCTGGAGTAAGTGTGTGTGTGCGTGTGTGTGTTGGTGATGGGAAGCATCCCTTCCCATGTGTTGTGCTGAGGCTGGTGTTATGACTGTGAGCCAGGTGGAACCCTGAACACGATGAACATGAACAGGCAACTCTATCCATCTTTCTGTCTCACTCTGTATTTCTTTTCTCTCTTTATAATCCTTTTCTTGCAAACTCCTGCCTCTTTTATGCCTTCTTTTTTTTTCTCTCAATCTGCAGGAAGGGAAGTTATGTTTGCAGGAAGATATACAAGCAGACCTCACAGCACATTTCCATATGTGAGAACTCCAACAGTGTTTGATGACAGATTGGCTTGCTGCACGCAATAAAGGAGAGAGCAACAAGAAGATTCCTTTACAAACACCGGCAGCGTTGAGGCATGTTGACATTATACTAAAGCATATCAAGATGATGCATGATATTACTGCATCTCTGACACTGTGGTTGTGAAAAGAGTTCTACTGGTAAACATGTTTGCATGTCTCTTCTGTTCAGGAAGCTCTTAACGTTATAAATGCAAATACCACAAGGAAACCCCTTTGTGAACTAACTAAACACTTTGTAGCTTAAAGATAGGACATAAATAAGACACTATGTATACTCTCCTGCAGCTCACTACCATCCATATTTATCCTCCACTACTCATAACCTTCATGACTTATGGGGTGGTTATACAAGAAAGTAAATATCTGTCACGTGACCACCAGAACAGAGCAATGCATGGCTGCACTACATTAGCTCACCTGCACTGTGGCTAATGGAGCGTCTGCAACAAGGAACGTCAAAGCACATTACTCTCCCATTTCACCATACCAGATGCTGTGAGGGAATAAATGGATGGGTTATTTGTGTTAAAAAATTGTAAAGGCAACGACAGGTCTTAGGTAAGTCTACAGTCACTTAGAATTACTACTACTTAATTCAAACTGGGCCTTAGTTTTATAATCATTGCCAATGTATATACTGAATTTTTTTGATGAATAGTTTAATATTTTAAATTATGAAATGCTGGACGATTGTGAAACGTTCCCAGATTCTAAGGTGACATCTCTTTTTTTTTGTCTGACCAACAGTTCAAAACCCAAAGATATTTAATTTAGATTGCTTTAAAGCACAGAAAGTAGCAAATCCTCACATAACAGAAGCTGAAACCACAATATATTCAATGATTTCTGCTTCATAAATAATTGAAAAAACTAAAAAATATCAAATTAGTTGGCTATTAATCTTCTTCAGTTCATCGTCTAATTGTTGCAGCTCCGACTCAAACTCAATAATGTGTTAATATGATGATTACAGGTGTTTTAAAAACATATTTACACACAATAAAAAGTTTCTTTCATTTGGGTAGATGAGGCAAATACGTTCAGAATAATGTAGCATTTAATTCATCAAAAAACAGCACAATCAAAACAATATCACAAAACTTTGGTTACTACAAGAATACAATATCGACATCTAGTCACAAAACTATGATATTATCAGCCGATGCCAACTCGACTGCAGTGCAGGTGGCTCAGTAAGAAACTGTTTTATAAGCAGCATTAAAATCCTTTGAGAAAACCTCCATCCTACAACCACTAAGAGGTCACCTGAACATTCTCCTTAGTCTGCACAGCCATTGATATTGATTTGCTGTGTGTGCTTGCTGAATTAAAAAGACAAGAGGCCCCTGAGCAAAGTGAAGTAGCGTGTGCCAGACGGCCTGTTGTGTAGCATGTACTACTCCACATGCTACATGTGCTGAGTTTGTTCTACAGGCTCAGCTGTGTCAGCTGCTCGCATGTGTGGCTCCTTATCAGACAGACAGCGGCGGCGCTGACATCAGGCTCTCTCATCTACCTCGCCCTGGGTCATTTCTGTCAGAGTAGATAGAGGCAGGACACTTCACTATTGAGCCAATAGGACAGCTGTCCCCTATAGGGGGACTGGGAGGTCTGCAGGGTCCACTGACACTTGTCAGGATGAAGTGGAGCACAACAGGATACACAGATGTTTAGAGGAAAATCTCCAACAGTATCAGTTCAACAGAAAGCTCACTGGGCCGTGCAGATAAGATTATTAGCAGCCCTTTGGAATAATATGCTTTCTGCTTTCCTGCTCTTGATCCAGAAACTCATTACACCCCCTGAGTACAAATCTTTTATCGCATGCTGGGTCGGAACAGCGAGCGATACCCTTGCTGTACAGTCCTCCTGAATGAGTATAGCTAGTGTGACACAGCAGATAACCCAAATGACTGCAGCTATAAAATCCAGCTAATCACCACACCGTAGACCTTCAATAACCTTGCCACAATGGCCCTGCGTTTGCAGAGCATGACAAGGGATCCCGAAGCTCTGCAGACGTACTCTGTATGATAAGGCCAAAGATGATTAATGGCGAGATTGCATTGCTGCAGGACACAATGCCATGCTGTGCTGAACCATAATACTCAGTACAGGGCGGTACTGTACAATGCAGCGTGATGTATTGTGGCATTACTCTCTTGGCGGAGCTGTAATCTACCATGCAGAGCCAAGGTGTTCTAGGCAGGGGTCAGTCACTGCAATACAATATAGCAGCTTAGAGTCCCCCTGGCTGTTTGATTCCCCTGGCAGCCTCTGAAGAGCTGCTCTCCGCTCCCAGGCTAAAGATGAGAAGGCCACTACAGAACTCAGTATGCTGTGTAATAGCAATCCCTGGATCTGTTTACCTCTGGTTTTATAAACCATCCCGACAGCCTAACCATACCCTAGCCCTATGTCTGTCCCCCCTTACCCCCTGCTCGTAGTAAGCCACTCCACTCAGAGCACTTCACTTCACTCTACAGTAGGGCTGAACGCTGTGTGTGCATACTGATTTGGACTCAAGAGTCTAGACGAAAATTATGCCAGGTATTTTGATTGCTGGCAGGGGGAGAAGACAGCTGTGTATATATTAGGGTGAAGAAGCCAATCCGTTTAACTTTTTGTCAAGTACAGCAGTGTGTGGATTGACAGCGCGCAAACACACACACACACAGCACTTTAGGTGTGAAATCCAGAGGCTGAAATGTTTACAGCCTCCCCTCTTCTCCGCTTGTGATTCACACTAGAGCTCAATGCTGAGGTCTAGTTACATGGTGGCTTAATGGTGGTGATGGTTAGGCAACGCTGCTGCAGTTCTGCTCTTTGGTCCAAAACCCTAATGACAGAATTGGACCACGGTTAAAGGTGGGGTAAGTCATTCCAGAGAAAGATTTGAGACTTGTGTCCATCTGTAAATATCTACTTGCGCACCAGCTATGCGGTATTTACTCCACTTGCACTCCCCATTCCTTGTTTTTTTAGTGTCTTTGTTTTTCTACTGTGCCTTGTATGTTTGCACCGGGGTCTGAGAGAAACAGCATTTCAATCCCATCTATGTCTTGCACATATGGCAGAATTGACAATAAAGTTGACTTTGAGATTGTTGGTATTGCCATCTTCGCAATTTTTTGTACACAGTCTTGCCTCAGAGCAAGCTTCATCATAAAGCCTTTCGTCAACAGGTGGCGTCGTGCACAGGATGAGGGGAATGTGAGGGGATACAGGGGGAGAGAGAGGGACGTTAAATCTGCCAAACTTGTAATCGCATCGTGAAGAAGGAGAGATTGCAATATCAACACTCTTTCTCCAGAATGATTCACTCCACCTATAAGAGCAGTTCGTCTACTGTCCCCGTCCCGTTCTCTCTCGCCTTCATTTCTCCATCGTTGCTCCTTTAAGTGCAGTCTCAAAACCAGCCTCATTTTATCATGGTCAAGGTCACAGGTAGCAGCCATTATAAGTAATTCTCCACTGAGCCTCAGGCAAATACTGTACACTTTGCTGACTGACAGCACATCCCTATAGAACAGCATTGACAGGGTTCGGGAAGGGATGTGTGTGAATGTGTGTGAGTCTACCAAAAAAAATAAATGGCTCTCTCGATAACTAATACCTGCTGCACGGCATGAAGTAATAAGGCCAGAGTGACGGGACACAGAACATTCATCACCAGGACTATTCGCAGCTAGTTTCTGCTCTGTGCTTGAATCAATTCCAATGCAGCTAATCAATTATTGTTCTGAAGGCTTAAAGGTGCATAAGGAATTGGGACAAATTAATATCGTGGAGCAGAATACATATCATCTTTTGTTTTAGCACAACTCCTAGCCTCGTTGATTCTATTTGATATCCATATGACATGGAAAACCTCTCATGCTGCCTCATCATAAATAAACACAGCCATGACAGCCTCATTATAGGCAATCAATATCATTTGCTGTGATAAAAACGACTGGCTGGCAGGCGGCTGATGTGTTTGGAGTCGGGATAACACCAGGCCGGCGTGGGAAGATATGATGATGGAGAATTACTAACATTAATCACTTTAGCCAAGGAGATTACCCAGTCTTGCTTTATTAGAAATCTCCCGCAGGGCAAAGAGAGGAGAGAGCAGGTCTGGAAGGGATATACTGTACGCAGCTGCCCGGCACAGCTTTGCTCAGCAGTTCATTTAGAAAAGGTCAAACTGAATATGAGAAGATGCCGTACCTTGGCAATGAGAACCCCGTACATAATGAGTATTAGTGGAACAGGGGTTGTGCAATTACACAAAAGTGCAGATGCTCAAATTAATGAAAATGTTCTTTGGATCGTTTGGGTGATTTCTCTTATTGTTATTTTGCATGTTCAAACTGAGCCTGGAAGATTCGCAGCAGGAGAGAGGACAGAAGATAAAACAAGAAAACTCTCAAAAGCAATGAGAGAGTTTTTAAAGCTGCATTAATAAAAACAAATTCCCACTTGGGGGCAGTGGAAACAAGTTGCAATCACAACTCAACACTTTTTAAGTTGACGTGGTGAACTTGTGAGCAAACATTTGCTTCTTTACACCTCTGGAGTCATCAACCTGATGAAAGAAAGTCCAATATTAACTCTCTTTTAGTCTCATTTTGGTCTTCACCGACTCCTGAGGAAAAGTTGCAGACAGACTGAATGTGTCTGTCCACAATTTGGCGCTGAGCAGGCAGTGAATGTACCGTACAGATTCAGGTGATAGTCCTCTGTAAGTTCACCCATCTTACATTGTCACATCCATTATAGCCGCTTTAACGTCCGCCACTAAGCCACTGAAGCAGTCTGGGCGTTGTTATCAAAGATACTTGAAGCAGCTGTTGTCAACATGTAATACTATTGTAGTGTTACAGGCTAAACTGATAAAGACTCAAATAACTACAGTACATTTTCTCCGCTCTTATTGTAACGCACACAAACCTTGCAAACATCCTCTCTGTGGCCATCAGCAGAAAGATAATAAGGCCACACTGACAGATGCCATCATTCTGCATTAAGCACAAAGGAAGGACATAGACAGGTATTTTCCAGGGAAATGGAGCCAAATATAGCTCCCATTTCCAGTAAGGAAAGCATACAGCACAACAAAGTCTGGCCTCAAGTGCAGCTCCTTATAGAGACAAACACACAGAAAGGGCCTTGTACAGGGAGCAATGTTCAGCTCATCCCAGTATATCCTTCAAATGGGCTGTGTTTGGTTTAAAAAAATTTTCATGATCAACTATTCTGCTGATTAGTTTCTCAATTAATTGATTAGATTGATTGAGAGCTGAGAGACAAACTGCAGCTGCATTTAATCAATTAGTCAACTGACACAAAATCAATCTGCAGCTATTTTGTTAATCAATTAACCAAAAAATCTTTACTTCCAGCATGTCCAGTGTGAGGGTTGTTTGTTCTTTTCCTTGTTGTACTGAATTAAACTGACTATCTTTGAGTTCTGGATTGTTGACTATTGGAAGACATCACATGGGGCTTGAGCAAATGGCCAAATTAGTTAATCACCAGACAATTCATCAACACATTTGATATCGATTCATTCTAATGAATTATCCATCAAGCAAATATGCCAAACATTCATTGGTTCTAGCTGTTTTTTCTTTCCTTATATCCTTGTAAATAAAATATCTTGGAGTTTTAGAGTGTTGGTTGGACAAAACAAGCAATGTGAATCTTTTTTTTCCCACATTTTATTTGACATTATATAGACTACATAATCAATAAATGAATCAGGAAAATGATTGTCAGATTAAGTTCTAATGAACACAATCATTATTTGGAGCTTCAAAGCTAAATGCTTACTTCCTTACTTCCTTACCTCAAACCCCAGCTACCAACCACTCGTATGTAAACTGAGCCACAACATCTCCATTTGTAGCTGAAACCACAGGCCTCAGGTCAGTGCTGAGGAGCCAACAGGATGCAGCTGTAACACTTGACTGACCACACGTGGCTGCACCCCATGTGAACCTCTGCTACAATGAGCCACAAATAGCTTATGATTACAGCGGGAAGATCCTAGAAAGAAACTTACAAACGTACCTACAGGATGAGTAACAAAACTTGACTTTATAGCCTTAGCCTGAAGTTTTAGTGGAGCCATAAAAACACTGATGAGCCAAAAACTGTTTGTGAGAAAGTGAAACACCACACTAACTCAAAAAGCACATAAAAAATACAGAGACAACAGCTGCACAGCAATCAGTGCCTAGGTCAGAGCAATTTACTTTGGAGTTAGGCAACAGGGACCAGCCCCAGCCGGGATCCATGCCTGGCTGCAATGTTACCCAAGTGATTAACACTGACTGAGCCAGACAGTGGAGGGAATTTTACAGCACTGGAGAACAACTCTCTCCTGACAGCCAGCTCTCTCACTGGCACAGCAGATTTAGAGAGAGACGATAAATCTCAGGAGGGGAACTGAATGCATGATGGAGACGAGAGAAGAGTGGAGGAGAAAGAGGAGAAGGAGGAAGAGGGGGCGATAACACTGCGGGTTTCACATCTATCCTCACAATAAGAAATAGAGGAGAAAGAGCAAGAGCGGTAGTCACTCATTAATCTGACAGATGAGGGGAAAATGCAGGCCCATTAATCACTCCTGCGGGCTGGTAAACAAGAGGCGCTTTCGCTCAATCTTGTTTCTTGACTGGTCACAGCACTGATTTCCAGGCCAAAATAATGGAAATCTGTGCAAAGTCCCACAGGAATAAAACATTTTGATAGCTCGTGTGCACAAGTTATCAACGTGTCCACTTGAATCGCTAGTTTGTGATGAATTATGAGCTCATGCCGACAATGCACTGTGCAAAATCAGCCCTCCCTGGAAGCACATGAGGCATCCTTTGAAACAAAAATAAACCTGAAATACTAATTCAAAAGGGCAGATGAACGCCATCTGCAATACCTTACTCTGACACTGTCACTTCACTTACACTGAATGATAACAGATCAGCACGCCTTAAATGAAGAAAAGAGCCATTAAGCCAGCATTTAGTTACACTGATGCAATTTGCATAAATGGATCAAATAAAAGCTGCAGTCAAGCAGTTTTGAGGCAAGGAAAAGAGAGGACTAGATAGAGAGGTGAAGATAAAGCTGCAGGCAAACCTCTATGAGAGAGGGCGACAGTTGTATTAAGTTGTAAAGCAATCCCAGGGGTTCAGAGCGAGGTTAAGAGAACAGGACACATTGAGGACGTCTGGATGCAATGTAATTGAACAGGAGAACAAAGAGTGGGAAGAGACAGGGAGGAGGGGAGGGTGGGAAGAAAGATGGCGTCTGTCTGTGATACAGTCACATAATACCAACACCACAGAGGACACTTATAACTGACTCAAAACTGTGCCAGCCCATCTGTGCCGGGTACAATACATGATGCTAAAACCCAGTGTTGACCTTGACCAATGCAAATGCTCCCCTGCCACTGTTCTGGATCCACCTGGGGGGTGAACTGCTGATATGCTGGCATAAATAGAGATTTCCTCTGGGGATGGCAGAGAAGCTTTGCAGGACATAATCTTAAACACAGAAAAAAAAGCTGTTGGCAATAAGTCTCACTGTTAGAGCCAATTTGTAGAACTGCTGCTGACCTTGGCGTTAAATTACTCTTGTACAGGAACAAACAAAGTCTACCTTTTCATACAGCACGTCAAAATAAAAAGGAGCTAGAGACATGAAATTACATCTCTACATGTACCTACCTTTGAGCTGGTCAGCCACCACACTCTGCCCTATTCTCTCAATGACTTGTCCGCCTTCATGCTGGTAGCGGTCATCCAGAAAGTTGGCAGTGGCCTGCGACAGGTGGACCTTCCCAGCCACTCCCAGCTGCTCCATTAGGTTGGCCAGGTTGACATCATTTGACCAAACATCAAACTTGAAGCGTTTCATGCCCAGGATACCACACAGTACAGTGCCGGTGTGGACGCCCACCCTCATGTTGACCATCTCCCTCTTCTCCTGGCAGAACTGTTCGATAGCCTGAATCATGCCCAGGCCCATCTCCACGCAGCAATAGGCATGGTCTGGTCTGGGTTCAGGACAACCAGCCACGCAGTAATAACAGTCTCCTAACGTACTGATCTTTTCACAGCCAGTGAGCTCACAAAGTCGATCGAAACGCCCAAATAAATCATTTAGAAGCCCGACGAGGGCATGAGCAGATTTGTTGGCAGACATTTTTGTGAAGCCCACAATGTCTGCAAAGAGGATGCTGACTGGCTCCATCCGTTTCATGTTGAAAGGTCTGAAGATGATCTGGCCTCGAGGGATGGAGGTTTTCTTGCGTTTATTGTTTTTGGGGCTGGAGATGGCGGCCGCTGCACCGCTAGTGGAGTATCGCTTAACAGAATTATCACCTATCTCCTCATCACCCTGCTTCATCAGTTCATCTGCCACAATTCTGGGCATGACAGAGTGGATCATTCGCTCCTTCAAGGCTTTCTCCACCTCCAGATCTTTGCCATGCATGATAGCTTGTCCCACCTTCAGGAAGGTGCTGCGTGACCGCACCTCAGACATGATGAAGAGGTGGATGCCAATGGCGTGGGCACAGAGGTGGAGCAGAGCTTTGGCTGGGCCCAGCCAACTTAACGTATCCCAATCTGATTGCGAGGCTATGGTCCAGTTATTGCCTACCTGTGTGAGGTGCAGCCAGCCCAAACTCTCAAAAAAGACAGAGTAGAGGAACCCGAGCAGGACAGAAGCATAGAGGCGAACATGGAGTACGCTGTATAGCAACAGGAGAACCTCAATGCAGAGGGAGAAGGTGCCTACAGGAGACAGACAGGGGGACCAGGTGCTATCTCCCACAAGCTTGTCATAGGACAGGTTGTATGTGGGTCCCATGCCGCTGAACTCTTCCACATCGAGAGCAGGTGTGGGAGTCTCCGGTTCCCTGAAGCTTGACGTCTGGATCTGGGGGGCAAGGGTCAGGACGAAGGTTACAAGGATGAGCAGTAGAGACGCTTGGTTGTAGCAGCGAGAGTAGAGCTTGGTAAAAGTTAAGAGGAAGAGAAGGAGGCAGAAAAGGAGGAAGGACACAGTGGGAAGGAGAAAGGCAGTCCTGTCACAGCGGGAAGGGTTGGCAGCAAAGTACACTCCCCAGAGAAGGCCGACGGCAACCAGGTAAAAGAGCACGTAGCGGAAGCGCCGCTGGGTCTGAGGGAAACACCGTTCTCGACAGGCCTCCTCCAGGATCGAAGAGTCAAACTTTGGGTCCCAGAAATGCCCGGCGGACCTCTCAAAAAGCTGAGGCATCTTCTTGTGTGCGCGAAAGCTCCTGACCACCGGCCTCCTGACTCCGGACTCTCCGGAGCTGCAGCTGGAGGAGATGCTGTACTTGCAGTGCTTGGATCCCCCGATGAAGCCTCCCCCGATTGAACCCAGCGGCCCGCCTCCGTGCTTGTGTTTGACACTACTGCCAATCCTCACCGAGACGCCTCCATCTCCACTTGAGTCACAGCTCACTTCTGTGTTGTGAGGCAGCAGTTGTTGATGTTGGGGGGACGCCATGGTGCTTTTTGATCTATGAGACAGGACAGTTATTTTAAAGAAGTAAGGCAAAGTATGGGGCCACAGTATAAGAACTCGGATAGTTATTGTTTACTCTTAAAAGTGAAAGCACAAACAAAAACCTTCCTAGAGACACCTCCTCTCAGTTGGCAGTGCATTGGCTGCAGAAACACCAGCAGACTCAGATTTTGAATAGTTCATTATTGCCCCTCTTGACGTCAATCCCTGCATTCCTCTACATTCCCGGCTGTTTTGACGCACTTGAGTCTGTAAGGTTCACTCGCTGCCTGCTCGGGTCCAGTCCAAGTACACTGAGCTGCATGCACACTGTCTCACTCATTGGAAAAATATTTGGGGAGACGCAGAGAATTAGAAGGGAAAGGAGTTGGAAAAGGAACAGCAAAGCAGTGAAGCAATGGTTTTAAAAGGGGTTCTTGAGAAGTTGTGATCAGCATGAGTATGAATAAGTGAGGAAATTCAAATCCAGTTAAAATGAGTTAATGCATGTTTCATTTCATTAATGCTGCATGCATACTTGCTTATCCATTCAGATTTTCTTTCCACACAGCTCCACTGTGAATACACAGCAATGCATTCTGGACTTGACCACCTTTTGTTTGCAGGTTTGTGCAAAACTTCCAACACACATCCTCCGCAGTGTTGTGCTCTGACTCCAGATCTTTACCAAACGGGAACATGAGCGCACAAATGGCCATCAGAGCTTTTTTTATTTATACCCACATGCTCCTTGCTGCAGGGCCTGATCGCTGACTATTTCCGTGCACAGAGCCAAAGTGTCTGCAGGAGACAAACGCACGAGAACGAGGGTTTTTTTTATTGCAAGAACTTGGCTGTCAATGATTCCTGTGTGAGGCAATGCACCAACCAGCGTGGGTTCAGAGTTGATCAGTATTGCTTTGGTATCCACGGTGCGCACAGGAGACATCCAGACTGTCCACATGTCCTCACCATGCCGGCTCCTGCATCTATAGTCTGAGTCAGCTGAGAGAAAGAAAATGCACTGCAAGACACCAGAAGTCCCTCCTTTTGTCTTTGAAGTAAAGTTTCCCCCCTGGCAGCTCGGTCCTCCTCCTGACTAGCAGACCACTAAAGCCCGGAGAGAGTGGGGCTAATTAATAGGTCTCCACCTCCGCTCCACGCCCCCCACAGGTCGGAGCACACACCTGCCTTCATGCGCACACTTTCACTCAATTGCACAGGAGAACATCTGCGCCAAATAATCCAGCTCTAATCCAAACAGGATGCATTAAGGCTGCAGCGTCGTCCAGCCCTTTTCCACTCCCTGCATCGTCCGCACAGAGATGAGCTTGTCTCCGCTTTGTTCATCATCTGTGCGCCACAGCTGCAGCAACATCTGCATTAAATGAAAGGCGCTATCCAGGTGCGGCGGGCAGCGCATTGGCCGCAGCCGCCACCATCTTCTGTGCGCACAGAGTCGACCAGCCACCAGAAATGTGTGTGTGTGTGTTTTTATGAGTGTGTGTGTGTGTGTGAGTGTGTGAAGTGTGCCAGAACAGGATAAAGATGAGTTCCTCCTTGCCTTTCAAAATAAAACCCCATGTGCGTCTAATGGTGTAATAAAGCTACACAGTGGCACAGATTTTATTGAGTAAACCTTAAATAAAACTAAAGTATTGGTATTTATCTTTTATATTAGGCTGCAGCAAATTTCAAAGCCAAATAACCTTTGACCCCCATTTGTGCCACTCGGCAGCATGCACACTGTTTCACTCATTGGAAAAACATTTGGGGAGATACAGAGAATTACAAAACATGCTTGCATTAAAGGGAAAAGTTGATAAAGAAACAGCAAAGAAGTGAAGATATGCTTTCAAATGGGTTCTTGAGAAGTTGTGATCAGCATGAGTATGAATAAGTGAGGAATATGAAATCCAGTTAAAATGTGTCATTGCATCTTTCATTAATGGTGCATGTCCTCTCAGGCCTTTCTTGAAATCATCATTCTTACATTTGATGCTTTGTTTTGATGGTTACACACTTGAGGTCAGCATCGATTCACCTTAAACTAAGCTATGCAAAATCCTGCAAGACTTTTGTCAACAAGAAGAGTTTTGAAGTAATTTGCAGAATGTTTAAAGATTTATTTTTTTTATCGAGCAGAAGGACAAATGCAAAAATGCTAAACGCATCCAAACATCATTCTAAAAAAAATCTAAAAAATATATATACTCTTTTTAAAATTATTATTATTAATAATAAACTTTTTCTCAGGTATTTCCTCATTTCAATTCCTTATTATGCCACTTATGCAAAATCTGAGCATCAACCTAAAAAAAATTTTTAATGTAATATATTTTGAAAAGGTATCCATGTGCTTCCGTTTTGTTGGTTGCTGCTGACTTGATGCTGCTGTCTCTGTTTGGAGAGCAGAGGGAAGGAGAAGGAGGTCTGGCAGGAGATGGGAGGGGTGCACAGAGGTACGTGCTCGCACTCGGTAAAGAAAGACACTGAAAGGTAACGAGCACGTGTTTGGAGAAGGGTGGAGACCGCAATGAGTGCAACCCCCCCCCCCCACCTCCTCCTTCAGTTCAACAATGAAGCCCCTCCACCTTCCTGTCTTTTCCACCACTGCACCCTTACACCCTAACATCTGCCTTGGGATGATATCAAAAGAAAAATGATGAGTTCTTGTTGGAAGAAAAGGGAATGTTATTTTATTTTAGTGAAGCCAAAGGACCCTAAAATATAGCACAAGGTCACTAAACTGTAAGTGTAAGAGGAATATTGGATTATATTAAGATTATTATGATGATGAAAATATTCAATTAAAGGCAGATTTCTGCACTATTTCAACATCCTCAATGTTGTAAAAAAAACTGTGAGTTTTGGGATGAGGCAACAGCACAGTGTAGTAAAACCTGCATTTATTCTCTGTTCAATAACCTGAGAAAAATATTAAACAGCAGCCCTCAGTAGTCAGGATAGTGGCTTCACAGGTGAACAGCATATTGAGAGGATCCCCAGCGGGACCGTGCACCCCCTCCTGTAATCCACCTGCACGCAGGGGAACAACAAAAGCATGTTGTTCATGAGAGGAATGAAAAGATGTCCTCCAGATCTTTGTGTCAGAAATTGTTTGCAAAAAGTTGAAATACATGGATTATTTGCATTAAAAAAGACAATGCAATACAGTATTTAATGTGCCTGTGTGTATATGTGTGCACTGTATGTGTGTTTGCCACATGCTTATTATATTATGATCTATGTATTTGTTAATGCAAACATATTGCGTGCCTAAAACTCAAAAATGTTTTGTTGCAAATATCATTTACAATAATAAAAAAAAATTCATAAAGTTCACAAAAGCCTCATTTTTAATTACCTTTTAATGGCCACTGGCTTTGTGTTTGAGCACTTATGAAGTTAGTCTCTTCATACTCTATGCAAAATAATTTATGATGAAGAATGGAAATATGCTCACAGGTGTGTTTACGTCTGCGTTCATAGAGGAGTCTTGGTACACAACTATCAAAACTAAAGTCAGATTTCCAATGCATACACTCACACCCCAAAAATATACACACTCCATCCAGTGCACACACACACACACACACACACACACACACACACACACACACACACCACACCCCTCCCCACTTCCAGTCACGACAAACTGTTGGTGCATTGCAGTTGCAGGATAAACCCATCCTTTCAAACCCAAAAGTGAGAGATTGGGCCAGAAGAGTGTTCAGACTGTTGACAACAAAGTGGAACAGAGAGAAAAGAAATAGGGGCATGGATGTAGGCAGAGTTGTGATAGGTGGCTGCGTACGAAGCTATGTGATTTCTTCTTGTGAGTCTCCCTAATTCATGAAAATAACCACAATGCTTCACTGCCTAGTCAATCAGAAATCTTTATTCTTGATGATCAAGCTTCCAAAATTGGGCCAGGTTTAATTTAGATTTTATACCAAAACAAAAAAAGTGAATCAAAAACTATTTTAATGGGACACACATCCATTCCAGATCTAATTCACAGGTAAATTAAGATAACTGAAATATACCAAAAAGCACAACCACACAACGTCATTAGCCCAAGCTGTAACCCCACTATAAACTGTTGCCATGATGAGTGATAGAAGTGGTCTGTGGAACTTTTTACACTTTTACACAGCACTCTCTAGTGGGCATGTTCTGGATCTGCAGTGTAAACGTGCCAAACACATCCAGTGGAGCACTCACACTCAGAGAAAAAAGAGAAGAGAAAACAGAAAATGGGAGACTAATTTTGTTTAGTTTTCTTTTCTTTTTCTTTATGCTTCAGATTTTAGTTGGAATAAGGGGGAAAAAAGTTAGCGAGGGAGGACAGAGAGGGAACTGGAAGTGCATTTGTCCATGAGTTAATGGTGCTTTTTGGAGCTGTAGTCATTACTACTTGCCTGTTCTTGGATGATTTAGAATATATTAAAGCAATAGTTTGACATTTTGGTCGATTGATACCACTTTTCTGTCTTATGGTGCTGTGAATATGTAGCTGGAGCCAGCAGCTGATTTGCTTAGCTTAACTAGGACTGGAAAAATAGGGTTAGTCCGAGTTTGTCCAAAGGTAAGAAGAAGAAGAAAAATCAACCTACCTGCACTTCAAAAGCTTCCTAATTAGTATCTCATTTGGTTAATCTGTACGAAAACTGCAGTGTCAAAGCGACATGTTGCAGTTTTACAAGGGGTTATGTGCTGGACTATTTCTTGGCCAGGTGCAGTAACTTCCTGATGTGTCCACTTCCTGGAGTTCAGGAAGTCACTGCTCCCTTCCAAGAATTTGTCCGGTGTCGAATAAGTGTATTTCCCAAAATGTCAAACTATTTTAAGCAATTTTACCATGCCAAACTTGTGGGAAGTTCATTGAGGTAGGCTTATATAAGAACTCGCAGCTATGACATGTATCACTGCAAAAACCATCGTGGGTGTAAAGGTTAGTATTTGGGGCTTCCTTCTTTCCACAGAGGTCAGGGGTCAACTCACGAGTCCTTCGCTTCACCTTTACCTCCAGCCCACTTTTTGCAAGCCAAGAAATGCGCTATCATAATCGTGCATGTGATGATTTGTAAAGTTGTACAGCAGGATGGTTCAGTACACATACACAGCCTACTTCAAAGCCCATTTGGAAAGTTTACACAGAAAAATCAATAAATAGCTTTCTAACCTGCAGAAGAAAGAGCAGAAGAAATGGCTAAAGACAGCTAAAATCCAAACACATCCGTCATGTTATTTTTTATGGTCATTCAGCTTAAAAAAGCTGGCAAGCTTATCATTCAAGGAAAAAAAAAAAACAATTCATAACACAGTATCGAATTTCTGCCAAAGACTGGCAAATTTACAGATGCAAACAGAAACGGTAAGATCAGTTAAGAAGTGAAGCAGAATGAACACACCCTCCCCGCTCTGAAGACTCTGACCCTTGAACCCTGACCTCTGCTTCCATCACACTGCTCATTTCACAGGTTGTCAACAACCAGGACTGACGAGCGTATAAAACTAAGAAAAAAAGGCCTTATCTGTTGCATGGCAGGGCTGGTTCAGGTTTCAGTTACATGAGGACATTACTTCAACTTTATGTTAGCAGGAAATTCATGCATCTGTTAAATAAGATGTGGCGTCTAACATGCAATGTTAATGTTAATCTATCTCAAAAGCAAAGGTTTGGATGATTACCGAAACACAGTGGCTTTGTACAGCACCCACAAAAAGGCTACTTCATGAACAGCTTCTGAAACTTATGGAATAGACTTTCTGCAATGCAATTATCAAGATTTTACAACACAAATTTGCAACTCCTGTTTCCACTTTTTATTCACATACAAGGGAGCTGGTATTTGACTGTTTTCAATTTTTATTTAAGCTTACTTTTTTCTTCATATCATCACTTCCCCAACCCCCGAATCCCAGACAGTCCACTGTGATTGTGCAAGGGAGAGAGGAGGGCGTGTATTTTAACAAAACTCAGTGATCAGTGGCATGTTCTCGTTTCTTCAGCACTTGTGTCCTTAAGCTGCCTTATCAAACAATGACCCTTCCCTCCCTCTATCTGCCTCATTCCCACAATCCATAAATGCACCTCCCCATATTCTCCTGAGGAAAAAAACAAACACTAATCTCCGCTCCTCTGTCTCCTCAACAATACAGGCGTTCTGACAAAAGCAGGGTTGGCTTCCACCAGACCCCTTCTCTTCTTACTTCCCCCACTCAAGTTATTTTGTTTTGCTCAGTTCTTCCGGTAGCGATTCTTTGGCTTCTCACCACAGCCAGTAGCCTCGCAGGAGGACAGGCCAGGCTGCTTGCCAGAGTTAATGCTGCTCAGAAGGGCAGGCAGCTCATTGGTGATCGCCCTCTCGATCTTATCCAGCAGACAGCCTCCCATGTAGGAGCACTGAGCCGTCAGAGGCTTGAAGTTGGTGACGGGGTTGATGCCAAAGAAGTCACGGTAAGCATCGCGGTTGGGCAGGTCAAACTTGCTAACGTTGGTCTTGGCTAGGATGGATTTGAAAATGTAAAACTTGTCTGGATCATCCACGATCTCCTTGAAGACTAGTTCAGGGTCACTGAAGAAGCTCATTTTGTCTTTAAAGGTCTGGACGTAGCGGTCTACCAGCAGGCCATGGATGCGCACGCGGATGCCATGCTGGCGGATGAAGGCGATTTTGTTCTCCATACGGTTTTCGATCACCTGGTTCAGATCTTCCAGGAGGGAGATCTCCTCTCGCTTGAAGAGGTCACGGCTGGTGTCAGGTGCGTAGTCATACGGCCAGAAGGAGCTGACGTAGACGCGGGGAGGTTCAGTCACGTTGATGAGAGGAGCCAAACTCCAAAAGAGCGCTCCATAGACCCTCATTAAGTCCTGGGTGGCCAGGTTGTCAGCCTTGTTTAGGATGATGCGGATCTGGGACTCACGACCCTTCAACTGCCGGAAGAGCATCTCCAGCTCCAGGCCGACATCCAGTTTGGTGGGGTCGAACACCACGAAGATCAGGTCGGCACGGTCAATGAACCACTGGCAAACATCATTGAAAGGATAGCCTGGACGGAAGAAGAGAAAAAGTAAACCAGTAAATACAGAGTTGTAGTTTTGTATTTGAATTGCAGCATGTGAAGGTAAATCTGGCTGTTTTACCTCTCTCCTGCTGCTTCCGGTTCTCAATGATTCCCGGTGTGTCCACAAAAGTCACACGTTCCAGCAGCTTGTGGGGCATCTCGATACCGATCAGCTTCTCCAGGAAGTTTTGGCCAAACTTCTCCAGGGGAGAGAAGGACCGAGAGCTGTCTGCAGCCATAACAATACCCTCGACAGAGCGGATCTTCTCCCCGTGCATAATTACAGTGAACTCAGAGGTAGTAGGCTCAGCTCCTATAGACAAATTGATGGAGAACAAGAGTGATTAGCAAGACACACTCACTAACTCTGCAATAGCCTCTGTTATGATCCTGTAGATTTAGGATGGCATTTTAGTGTTTGAAAAGAATATGTGTGTAACATACCTGTGTAGAGCTGATAGGGGCTGTCATGCATGCCCAGGAGGTAATTGATCATGGAGGACTTTCCTACACTCCAGGGTCCCAGGAACAGCACCATGGGCTTGGAGGTAATCTCTCCATCTGTTGGACAAGGAGAGACAACAGTGATTAAAATCTCAGCTGGATGGCTAAATGATGATAAAGAACCTCTCGAGTTCATCCCAAATTACATTTTAAATGGGAAATTATTAATTGACCAGTTATGCTGAGCTTTTATTGTCACTGAAAAGAACAAGCATGTGAAGCCAATGTTTGCTGCGTCTCCATTTTCTTTTGTGCCTCATAAAAGAACAGTTTAACCAAACCAACAATCTGCTCAAAATGTATCCTGGGTTTGTTTTTGGGATGAACTACTTCAAGTCTGAGTGACACAAAGAAGCACGTCAGTCACTGTCACTCTCAATCCAGAGCACAGAGGAATATTTTGTAAGATTGAGAAATGAAATAAAAAGAAAGCTGGGCATGTTGAAGCTGTTAGGCTTGTTTAATAGCGTAGGAAAATTTTCAGCCATATCTCAGAGACACGTGACAAAGCAGTGCCATTACTCCGACATAAGGCCAAACAGGGCTTTGAGAGCAAGCTGTGTCTCATAATAAGGTGGCATGTGTGTTGTGAGTGGACATGGTGTCGGGGTGGTAGGGAGTGGGAAAGTTTTGTTATAGCCTACTGGTCCAAACCTGGATGAATTCAACAGAAGATGGGGATAAAGGTATTTTTTTAAAAGAAAGAAAAAAGAAAATGAAAGTGAAAAATAAAAATTGTCATCACAAAACAAAACAAAAACTTCAATTTCAAAAAAAATCAAAATAACCAGATGCTATTGCTAAAAAAAAATCAATTCACTCCTAGCCGAACACTGACCACCCTGTCCCACCAGTGTCCCCTCCTCAAACCTGTGTGTCCTTTGCTAAAGCCAGAACTGCACATGCAACCCCCTCCTTATTTTACATTTTACACCCTGACTACACAACTCAATGCTCAGTCTCTCTGTAAATACGATGCACAATGTGCCTATTCACTATCAAGCTTACACTCTAATAATTGACCTTTATTTCACATTTCTTCCCTTTTAATTCTTTAATATGGAATTTAGTTTGAAATTTTGAGCAAACCAAGACAGAGTACCCACAGAGAGCAGTGCAGTGTTTATATTGATGTAAGTGACTCGTGAAGGACAAATGAAGAGGGGAGGGAAATAAGGGGCTGAGCACTTCAGGCAGTGCCATGCACAGGTAAGCCCCGCCCACACCCACCTGTGGCTGAGTCCCCCAGGGTTCGTCCGGGGTAGGCTGTTAGATGAGGGGAGTGGAGGGGGATGGGGATGGACAGGACAGGAGAGGGTGGAGTACAGAGAAGTGAAGGGAACAGGAGGTGGAGGAGAGTGAGGAGTGAGGTTGTGAGGTTTCTAGAAGACACAGGGAGGGGTAGAGTAACAATGTGCAGGAATGGGTGGGAGATCTAGTCCCATATTTGACCCTAATGTGTCAAACATGGCCATCTACGTCTTTCCTACGAAAAATAATGTTGTAAATGTTCATTTAGGGGCACGATACAGGTGGTATTTGACAAGTTTGCATGCATGCCACAAGAGGGCGAGATTTATTTCATTGTGGGGAAGTCGAGCTTGTTCTCGGCAGTTCAGGGTGCAGCTAAAGAGTGTCAGCTTACTGCGAAGAAACAGTGCACTGTGCAAAGTCATCTAAACAAAGAGACATTACAAAAGGTATTGGTGGAAAAAGATAGAACAGAAGAAAAGGGGAAGAAATATTTTAAAGTGGCATGAATGGAGTGATTTAGACAAAAGGATATTATGGCTTTTTCCTGGACCAACAATGTTTTTTTTAAAAAAAACTGAATATAGACTTTCATGCATATATTGTTACTATGTCTGTGCCTAAGAGGGTACAAATGAAAAATATCACACAGTCCATACCTTTATATAACAGTGAATCTGAGAACTCAAATAGCCCAAATAATAACATACAGTAAAATCTCCAAGAATTGAAAAGGGTTGTCTTCCTGTTATGTATGGGTTGATAGTGTGAAGATGATATGCATGTACAAACAAGTCGACAAATCAGTCACCAAAGCAACACCAAAAACCCACACATCAGAACAAAGTGCAGATGTGGCCGGTGCCTCTGCGTTACCTGAGATCTCATGCTGCCTCAGCTCATTGTACTTGTAGGCCTGCTCCATCGGTTTGATGGACGTGTGGTAGATCTTCCGCAACCTCTCCAGAGCAGCTGGAGGATGAGAAGAAACAGGATGATAAAGATGTTAAAAAAGATGTTTACAAAGAGGCAGAGGGGACAATTTGATAGGCCACAATGGAGAAGAAGTGGAAGATGTAAAAGTCAGTCAGTCAAAGTTAGAAGAGTGGTTTTCTTTTTGTTGACCTCTTAAAATGAAGCAATATCTATTTGGTACCCTGAGAGCTGCAAGCAGATACAAACTGATAACAAGTGATTTCAGATGTTTTCAATTATATAAACTTCAGAGGCCTGAAAAGGTAAAGCTATAAAGCATTTCACAGGGAAAAGCAGTGATTTTAGATAAGGGGGGAAAACTTTGCAAACTATTTTGTCACAGCTCATCATCTCATGACCCCTTTGATTTATTTTGTGACCCCAAAATCACTGGCCTACATGTAGGAAAAAACACATCTGAATCATTTGATCCTCACCTGCATAGTCTCCAGCTTTTTCCTCAGTTGCAAGCCGCAGCGTCTCATCGATGTGAGATCTGTCTCTGAGGACGGAGGTGAAATCTTCTCCTTCTTCTTCTGTAAACACAACATGAACAAACTTTAACTTGATTCAAATCCTCAGTGTATGTCTTGTAATGTTCTGATAAAGCAGTAATGGAAGTGCACCCCGGTGGCCAGATTTAGCGCAAACAAATCCAGGGACAGTTTCATTATGAAGCTCACACTGAGGCTGATGACAGCCAGTCACACATGTTCAATGAAGCTAAGCTGCAGAGGCCAGTGGTGCTGCTATTTTTAGATGCACATCAATCAATACATCCTACGTCTCAATGTGTATCACCACTGCTGGGAATTTAAGTGTGACACAGAGATGATAGATAATAAACGCTGGGGGACAGTTTTGCGCTTGACGCCAATATCAATTCAGACATAGCAGATATTTGAGCTGTCTCATGACCAAATGTTCCCAACCTGAGCCTTGATTTCATCTGCAGTCGCTCCAATGGCCTCTTCTACATTGTGTTTTAGGCTTTGTTCACCTCCATCTGTCTCTCTGTGTAACTGTTATCTTTGCATAAAAGTGCAAAGGTAACGGTTGTCTGGCACAAATGACAACTAGTAATGCATGAATAACTGATACCTGATACCAGACTTCCTTTAACATTGCCTGCTGTGTGATACTTGCACAGGTCAAAAGGAAATCCAATCATCCTGTCGATTCTTTTCACTCTGTTCAGATATTTCTGTGGTTTGAACATGACAACATTAGGAATAACACATCCTAAATTCACCCTGTGTGTGCACTACAAATCCATCAGTCTTAATGTTGTATTGTGCAGAAATAAGTCTTTAAATATAATTTTTCTTAAAACACACGCAAAAAAATCTACAAAAATGATGAGGTAATCTTGTGGTTTTCATCAACATCTACGTTATTTTCATGAATATTTGGAGCTTTGGAGTAGAACAACATGGGTGTCTTTCCTTTAATGTACATAAATTACATATGGTGCTTTTATAAGTGGCTTGCATTTTTGCACCCCCCAACGTACATGTGTGTGGTATTTCAATGACTCACCCCCCATAGTGTGTGTGTGTGTGTGAGAGAGAGCGAGAGAACATATCCTCTCACCAGTGTGTCATGTCCACTTTTGAACATATCAGATTGCTTAGATCACAGCTGTTTGTACAATCAGTTCTTATTTCAGAAAGCGAACGCTGAAAATAAACAAAGACTCTTGTTAGGCATCACAATGGGCTTTATAACAACAGCAAAGATAAGAGAGAGGGACTTCCCCAGTTTCATAATGGACTGGGAGGAGAGCTGGGCTGAGTGTTTCCATCAGTGATGTACACGAAGAGACAATGAAGTGCAATCCTCTGTCTTTTCTCTTCTATATTTACCCACCTATCACAGACTTATTGCGCCGTGAGGCCGGACTCAGACCCCCCCGTGACGCCTCCCACACAGTCCTGCTTCAGACAAACCTGCTACGGCTATGAGCTATATATAGGAGCAGTTGGGAAGTCTTCCTGGTTCACACTTCCATGCCCTGGGGGGTTATGGGTCTTAGTATCAAAGCAACCAGACACTCCCCTAATAGACTTGTCAGGGAATTTTGAAGGTATTTACAGCATGTTAGTGGAATATTAAAGCTGATGGCAGCTGGAGGGAGCTGTCATTCAAATGTAAATAAGACTCTGCAAAACACATAATCTGAATATTGATCTTGTTATATAAACACATTATCTGCGTACTTCCTGTCAGTGCACTCCAGTGAATTTCACTTTACTGGCGCAGGAACCATATTAGCATAGTTCAAAATCAATCCTTGATTCTAAAACAAGATAGAAAGTTTGATGTAAACTCTTCAGCTGCATATATCTCAACCTCCTGGTCTTCTTCATTTTCAACGCTGCAGTCTAACTAATATTGTGCCATGTTGAGATAAAGAGACCTGCATGGAGGAGTGAAAAGCATGAAAAGTTGGAGCTGTAGCTCAGGGCACGACCCTCTGATCTCTGCTGGTGACTGGCAAGGAACCACATCACTGTGCAACAAGCATCACAAACCAAAAACTGGCTGCGTAAGGCACAAGCACAATTGCAGATGCCTTAAACCAGAAGAACAAAACACAGATACAGTTACTTCCTTCAGTCACTGTTATGTTACAGTATATTAACCTGGAATTTATTTAATAGATGTGACGGCTTATATAAACACATCTCTGCTGCGGTGAACGGTAACATCCAACACATATCACTGCTGTTGTTACAATAGCTTTGCTACAAATACCAGGTTCTGTCTGGATTTGCAGCATGATGTGTGTTAGAAACACTAAATTTCCCCGTTGTGGGACTAATAAAGGAATATCTTATCTTATCTTATCTTATCTTAAAGACATTAAACTCTCAGCTATACTCTGTATAACCCCACTCTCAGCATCTTCATCACAATCAAATTTCAAATACCACTTAGTTTTAATCAAATATGAACAGTTTTTAAATGCGTAGAATGTGTGTATGTCTTACTTTTCAAAGGGCTTTGCTACACAAAGATACAGTAAATATTGTAAATCAATGTGAGAAAGCTCCGCCCTCTCATAGGGCGGCACCCTCATGGCATCCTGCACCCTAACCTGGAGTACAGCCACCGGCCATGTGGCCATTGACTTCTAGTGTTTCTGGCCAAGAGTCAGAATGGCACGCTGCTTTGGCCAAACCTGATGGTGCATCAAATGACAAGTAAATTCATCCGAAGGACTGTTTGTTTACAAGCCTGAAGCAAACTTGTTTATATTTATGAAGCAAGAGTCTTCACAGTATAATTAGATACACATTGACTGAGACTGGGTTCAATAAAGGTGTCTGCCAACTGAGGCAGAAAAAGAAAATGCCCACTCTCCATTCATTAAAAATGCAAAGAGCACTTTCAAACAATCAAATGATTTGATAGCGCGAGAAAGCCAAAAGAGGCATTTCGGTATGTGCACAGGTAAACAATAATGTAATGACCATAAAAGACCACCCACAGTGACATATCCTGTGGCTCACGCTTTAATTGAGACCCCAGCAGTTGCTCCTTTGCAGCGTGGCAGCCGCGGCCGCCCCATCGCTGGTTAAGGAACAAGGCAGCACTGCTGATTCTCCCCGAGTCAACCTGCTAAAAATAAGCCTGTGTAATGTTGCTCCCAGCACGGTGCAAGAACAAGAGTAGCCAAAAGGTTAGCAGCCAGAATAAAAGGAGGGTATGAGTAATACTGCAATCCCGAAAAAGACTCAATAGCTAATCTATATACTGTATGTCACTGAGTAATTAAATGTGCAAGAGACCATAAGTTTTCAAGGAGGTATGCAAAGATGTGGAGATAAGAAAAGAGGATGTGTAATAGGTATGTCCAAAACAATGCAAAATAATGGGTTCATCCTTTTATAGTATCCACTCAATGCACGACTGAAGGAAGCAGTCGAATTAAGCAGAAATGCAACTTGAAATATGACAATAATCTTTAAATGAAGTTATTTAAAATCAGCCAGTATAGGTCACTGACCATCACTACATGCTTTTATGTACATGACCTTTCGAAACAACAATGACGTCATCTTGTAACACCATCTGTGAAACAGGGCAGCCATTGTGCAAATTCGTCATGGCACAGGTTGGCTGCAAGTCAGACTGAGTCAAAGGGAGGAAGGAATTAAAGTCATCTGAAGACACACTGGGTAAAGATTTGGCACAAGATGTGATGAATTAAAAATGAGGACGTGTTTTTTTGTCGTGGTGAGAGAAATTAGCTTTCATAGGACATTGAGGATGACTCAATTTGGCTTTTCTCTTCAATGTACCAGGCATGTCCCTGCAGCACGCAAAGCTTACTCAAGCTTCTGCAACTTGACTCATCACTCACAAGAGTCATGTCTTTTAACACTAGCCTCTTGAGTGGGCCTTAACTGCTGTGAACGTGTTAACACCTCCCTATCCAGTCAATCCCTGATGGAAGCCCTGGTCCAGAGGCCTGCTAAGATCAGAGAGGTAGTGTTGCCCGCAGAGGGCGGGCCTTGCATCAGTGCTCAAAATTAACCCTGCAGGCGCCAGGGGAGTTGAACCCTGGACATCTGTGCCCGGGACCATGTGTCCTCGGTGAGCCCGTTGCCACACAACCCTCTTTCAGTTTGGAGAAACATTCTGGCGGCATCAGCACATCCAGCAGGAATGCTGGTGATTTAAGCCTACCACAGCGTCAGTGGCTGAGTAAGTCATGCCTCAACTATAGATCCTTGCATGGAGGTTATTCAATCATCAGAAATGCCAATCAACAACTGTAAGCATTAAAACTTCTGTGCAAATATGTCGCTCAAGTTTAAAGATCACCTTTACTTTGCAAAGACGTTTGAATTTCTCTATAAAAATAGTCATATGTACAAACACATTTTGACATTAGTGTGCAGAGAGGAGAAGGCTTCGTATTTGAATGCGCCATAAGTTACACACTGAACTAAGGAAAATGTTTTATTTAATGCAGTCAATGCACACAGCCAGGGATTACCCTCATGTGTATTGTGCTCTTATGTGGACATGAATGTGTGTGCTGGGGTGTATCAGCAGTCATGCACATTTACACTGTATATATTAGGTATCTGTGTATGTGTAAAACCCCAGGATCACGTTCTGCTTGCAGCACAGTGGAGGTAAATTGAATTAAGCTGAATATGATGAGGGTGGCAAGCCTGGAAACCCCAGTCAGAGGATTTATCCTGAGCATGGGGGGATTCAGGCAACCTTAACTAAAGGCCAGGGGGTTCCACTGGAAAGATCCATGAAGAGGTATTGATTTCATTCACATTTAAAACAGAGTGGACAATTTCTAAATAACCACTGGTTTGTAAAATGCCAAAGGATTTAAATTGCATGACTGTGCATGCAAATTTTCTTATTCACTTTAGATTTTTAGCATACACATCTCGCTAAAAACAAATGTGATGAATGCTGAATATATCCCGAAACACACGATTCTCCCTCTAGCAAGGGTTAGAGGTGTGATAGCCATCAGCAGAGCTTGTGCAGGGTGAGAGCTTGTGGTGAGAAGAGGCCACAGATGGCAACAGGTGGCGCAGCTTGTGGAGCTAGTACTCCCCCATAGTCAAAAATAGACCCACAATGGGTCAAAAGATGGACAGAGGAGGGGGCAGAATGGCGACCTCCTATTTTAAGGTTTTGACTGTTAGTCGGTGTGGAGACTCAGAGACATCCACATCCTGTAGAGCTGATTGTGTAATATACAGGTTAACTGAACGAGAGCTACTGTACCGGGACCACTCACGTAAGCTTCAAATACATTACCGATAGTCTGCAAACAAACTACATTATGGATTTTCTTGCATATGCACAACATCTGTTTAATACAAGCATAATTCGGTCTTCATTGCTTCTACATTACTTTCACACTATGTCCTATAAATGTATGTATTTCATACATCATTTATTTTTGTATGTGTTTCAAGTAATTTCTGACTTAAGTGTTGTAACCATCCTATGTCCAGATTGTAAGTCCTCTGAGGGGTCACTAAGAGCTCAAGATGAAGTTGAGTGACAGCCTCCAAAGAAGGCCCAATGGCAAAGGCACCTTACACTGAGGTGTTGATCTGGTGCCTCTATCCCTGCTCTCCTGTCCAAAAGCCAGGAAAGGACGTCAAGTGCCCTTGGGCCTGGGGGGCTCGTCTTAAGGAGGGGCGTGTAGTCAGGCAGTCAAGTATGACTGGTGCGTCCCTTCTACTACTACCAGCGTAGGGATGTCCCAGACATGCCACATGCCATCAGAGGGGATGACGTGGAGACAGTGTGCCTTTAAATTTCCTAGTCTGCTCTCTGCAAAGTCAGAAGGCCAAAGATGTTTTTACTGTATTGAGGATGGATAGTATTACTCCTCAAGTATAAACACACTGGTGTGAAGAACTAATCAAGGTCCCAAAGAGGCTATGATATATTTGTCTATAAAAGTCAGCTCTCAGGTTCTGAGTGTCGCACTAATGACATATTTATATTGCATTAGCAGCTTTCTTAAACCCCTTTCAAAATCAAACCCCACGTATGACATTGGACACTGAACATACCTTCAATCCTCATTTGATCAGTCAGTGCCATTTTCACAAGACCTGATTAGTGAAGGGTTTCTCGCAACCGTATAATAACCCGACAGTTAGTACAGCAACCTTTGTTTGCTCCTACATGACAGAGGAGTGTCAGAGACTGGTTGGTCATGTAACGCATTTTGATATATTCACACAGACAAAAAAAAAAAAAACAGGTTTCCTCTGCTCTTTGCTTTGGCATGAAAGATGGAGTTGCAGGTAAAGGTAAAGCACACCAGGCCTGACTACATTTGAAGGTGTGTTTACACTGCCACACAAGAGCATAATGATGCCATGCAAAGAAGAATGCATTATTATACAAAAATAATTCTATCATGTCTACAAATTCTAGTTGTATTGTCCATCAAAATGTAGACAATCAATTAATTCAGTGTTGCTGAAATAATCAAATATCTTCAGTCTTCAAACTTGTTTGAAACAGAAACACGTGACAGAAATGAGGGCAAGATTTCACAACATCAAGATCACTGTGTCAACTGCTGCTGCTTTCTGCTGGACTTCTCGCAAAATGTATGCAAAATCTCCTAAAATATGGTTTTAGGATATGATATTAATGTCTTTGCTTTTTAGAGTAGAAGAATCAGTATACCCCAGGACTGTTAGACAACCTGTCATGAGATGATAGCAAATCAATTTTACATTCATTTGGGAGGGGATTACCCTTTCTGCTCCTCTCTGCAGAGTTAACAACTTCAATGGAGTTCCTGGCAGCGATCGAACCAATCAATAACACAAATAATTACACACTGAGCGGCAAAGAGTTCATGATTCTTATAACTGGCCATAACCTGCAGGTATTGGAATCAAAATTCATGTGTGCTGTGCAGCAAGAAAATCCATACACTAATGTGCACGTGCAGTAAATTTATAGACAGAGGCCACCAAAAGACACCTGCATATGTTTGCAGAAGGGGCCTATGAAGGCATGAGTTGCAGCCAAAGCCCGGCCCCTCCTGCCTGGAGAATGCATGTCCCTATAAGGCCAACTGCTGGGAATAAATTGCGATTGTGACAGTGCAGAGTGACAGCAGCTGTGCAGCGTATCTAAAGGGAAGCATGGGGCTGGGAGGGGTGAGGAGTCAGGAGGGAAGGGGAGTCGAGCGGAGGGGAGGGAGGAACTGTAGTGAACAGTGTTGGGTTTCAGAAGGCCTTCCAATCTTAGACACCTGACAGCAGCCTGGAATATGGAGGCCTGGGCCCGGGCTGTGGAGCTGAACGCCACCCCAAGGACGGACAAGGGTGACAGACAAGGGTAATGCCAACCGCTCCAGTCCAGAACCAGAGACCAGTCCGCATTTTTAGAACGGGTAATCTAGGAGAAGTTGCTGTCACTTTGACATTGAACTCCATGGATGCTATGCAATCATATTTATTACAGGATTGTCCTGATCCCTGTAGTTTATGATGCTATGGATTATCATCAAAGGAAACGTTGCCCCCTATAGGAGTAACTCTTCCAAACCAAGTTATTGAAAGTAAAATTCAAGAAAGAAGCAAAGAAAAAACATGGATGCAGAAGTATAAATGGCAAAAAGTGTCCATTCAAGCTCCTGCGTGGCTGTTCTCTCCTCAGTTAGACTAAGACTTTCCATCAGCTGGTGCCATGCGTTAGGACAGCTGACATGCTGTCAGTCCACAGGAGAGGATGAACTCTAACTTGAATAATCCTCAACTGCTCGCCTTCGAAAAGTCATCAAAATGCACAATAAGGCTTTTGTTCATACATCAAAAGTGTGAGGCATTAGAGTGTGGTGTTTGTTTTGGATTTAATTAAAAAGAGAAGAAAGAAGCACTTAAATCTGCCAGGATGCCAACGGTTTAATTATAAACTGCGACAGATTTTAAATAGTCCTGCTTGGTGGCAAAGAAAGACCGGGGTAACATTTCAGTCTGTCTATCCTCGGCCCCCATGACTGCCACTGTCTCCACATTCAGCTAGTGCCATTCCTGACCAAAGTGTCCCCACAATGGACACAAGAACCTACTTATACCACCTACTTTTGGCAATATGACATCTCATTCCTGATCGTTATAACCATCTGAATCACAGCCTCTATGTCTCTGAAGAGCCACTGTACGGTCAAGCTAACAGAGCAATCAAGCATTATTAAACATCCATTGAAACAGGATTTAAATGGACACAACATCACTGTCGTTCATCAGCAGCACTTTCACACAAACATATCATGTGGCCACAGTGCACCGCCCTACATAAAACACAAGGGATCCACCTGAGGTCCGACCAAATATGCTCACCAAAAGTCTTACCTGCTGTGGCCTGCAAAAGCAGCAGGGAGAGGAAACAGCAGATCAAGACTGCACCCTTCATGATGGCTGCCAGGAGAACTCTGATCGTCACACAGACTATATATACCAAGGCAGGAAGGTTAAAGGGCACGCAGAGAGAAGAGGCGGGGCACAGAAAGGACCAGCTGGTGGAGGGGGCTGAGATCTCTGTGTTGGAGGTGTTGCAGAAGTCATGGCATGCCACAGGGCCTCTACGTGTGCAAGCAGCTGACTCTCTCCTTTTTAGAGGGGTCGCAGCTCGGGCCTCGGCATCGGTGCACCAAGACCTGGCTCTGTGCTTCAGCGCTGAATCACTCAACTTCTCACTGATGATAATTTTACAGAGATGTGTGTTTGAGAGACTGGAAATAGGTAAATGTTTTAAAAGGAACAAAACTTCCAAGAATAGGAAAGTTACTTAAAAGGCAAACTGGTTTAAGGAGTATAGCTCTGAGGGGGAAGTAGTAAAGGTACATTTCACCATTTTGCTTTTTTGCAAAGAGTTAGAACTATACCACTCAGTTAATATGAAGCAATAGTCTGTTTGTGTTCTAATGAAACAAACGAGACATAAAGTGAACACATTAAATTAGATTCATTTAATGGCCGGGCTGGCTGACTGAAGCACTTTGTGATTGGTGTGTGTGCGAAAGGTGCTGTATAAATATATAAAACTTTGCTTGCTTGCATTTTTCTCCTCTTACTTTTCATTTAACTCTCAGCAAAGAAAGTGAAGAAGCATATTACCCAGAATGTTGAACCATTACTTTTGGATGTAATAACTTCAATTAAACTCAACACACTGAAAGTGAAGGAAACACACGAAGAGTGAGTTACAACACAAGCAGAAGAAGAAAAATGTGTTTTCTGTTCTTGCAGCATTTTTTTCCTAAAAATTCAAAAGGATCTCTGCCTTTATCCAAATGAATGATGAAAAATCAAATTGCATCCTTCACAATGAGCTGCCATGGTTGCTTTGGCCAACAAAGAGCGACAATCAAATGACTGTGACGGTACCACCTTTCACTTCCCAGACTATTTGCAGTAAATGTGCTTCGAGTAAAGAGTCTGGCATTGGAGGGAGCTGTCAACTCCTTATTCTAGTAAGGAAGACACAATGCTCACTTGGCAGCCATGTTGGGATGTAATCATGACACTGTGTGTGAGAGAGGGAGGGATGAGAGCTGAGGAGAGGGTATGTCTGGAACATAAAGACCCCAGAGTCAACCTAGAATCCCTAACACAGCTAAACGCTAGGCGGATTACTGCTTTATCACACTCAAGCAGACACACTGTGCTGAACATAATCTCACAGTTCCTTGGGAATCAACATCTCAACTGTAAATTAATCCCCAAATATGGCAGGAGTTTCTTACGCAAGCGTGTCCATCCCGAATGACTTGGGAAGCGTGTCCAAACAATACAGCCTGTTCATTTTGGTGCGTAAGACCGCTTTAATCCCGAGGAACTTCACTGATGGTGGGATGTGGCTGAGAGGCATGATGACTTGTTTATGAGAAAATGTTTGATGAGCTGCTATGATTTCTAGTGACCATTTATTATATGTTAATTACAGATGACAACCACTGGCACTGTCTTTTTCAAGTGTGCCTTGTAGTGTAAGTTGCAGCTTGGACATTATCTGGAAGGAAGGAATTATGAAGATATGTTTAAATAAATAGTTGCAAGAAACTGCAAAACCCAATGATCAACCATATGATTCACGCATTAATTGTCAGGGTCATAACCAGGATTTTAGAAATACTGAAGTCCTACTCTCCCCCATTTTATATTTCTTTATTCACTTACCTTTATATTTAATTATATTTCCTATACACTTTAAATATACTGTCTCTAAAATTATTAAACTCAGCCAACAAAAAACCTGAAGTTTAGTGAAGAATGCAAACTTTTCCAGGCCATTAAATCCCCTCAATACCAGAAAAATGGACATGACCTCCTCAATGGTATTGACAGAGGATGACAGAGGATTGGATACTGCTGATGGATGTCATTTTCATAATGTAATTAACATTTGAACAACAGTAATTGCACTGTTTAACGTCTACCAGGTTTTCTAGTCTTGACTGTCACAGGCTCCCTTAAACTCTCTTTAATTTGTTATTCCATAGATGCAGACATGGATCTTTGGCCTCCGGGGTTCTGGTTTGAGCAATCATTTTTTTCTGCGTGTGCTGACTAAAACTGTACAGTTTGTCTGCAAAGAATAAACAGTGACCCTTAACCATTGTCCATTAACACAAACTACAGTGGAGTGTTGGATGTTTGTCTAAATGCCCTATTAACTTCTCTACTTTATGGCCACCTTAATGCCTCATATCACTGTGCTATTTGGTCCATATCCCACAGCTGAATTTCATATACGAGTGCCAGTGCACATTAATAATACAGCCAACTGTAGTGGTCTCGGTCTACACATAGTAACAGTCTTTAAACATCACTGCAATATATTAAAAATTAGGCCTGATCAAGCTTCTGTGGACATAAAAACCAGAGGCGTTTCTGAATGAACGTGTGATGGTGTGAACAAGAGGCTTGGAATGAATGAACGCGTGTCAGTGATGGCAAGAGATGCCACCTACTGTCCCTGGTGTACATTTTAACTGTCACAGAGAAGGTGGTCGGTCTTAATTTAGCAATAAGCCTCTGAGCAGGAGACGGAGGGAGGGGGGGGCTTCAAAATCCCGACCACCAATCAGGAACAGACACTTGTGCATCAACTGTACCAACCAAAGCTGGAGAGGAGGCAAATACAGCTGGTTGTGTTATTATTAGGGCTGTAATAACAGTCAATATTTAGAGTGAAATTATTTTTAACGCCACAAAAAGACAAAAAAAGACACACACACAGGGCCCAATGCGTAAAAAACAAAGTACAAACTTTATTATTCTGTCTTTACAAAGGCACAAGCCTCTTTATTCCCAAAACATTTCTCTTAAAAAACAAAAACAAAATAGCTTCTTGATGACCATATGCACCGACAGGTCTGACAAAAAAAAAAGTTACAGAGAACAGACAAAAGGAAAGGGAGAAGGGGGAGCTGTGAAATGTGAAGGGAGACAAGAGATACTGACAATAGGAAAACAAAAGACAGCGTAAAAGATTGCGGAAAAAAAAACAAATAGAGATGATGTGAGGAGCAAACAGGACAAGATGTAGGAGGGCCAGACATGGAGGGAAAGGGGGATACACAGCTGTGCGGTTTTTACTCATAACCTCAAGAGCTTCAGCTTAGGAGATGCCCCTTTATACAAAAGAAAGAGGCCAACTCCAATATAGTAGAGTAAGTGCTTTGTAATCTTGACCCCGTTTAATGATCCCCAGGCCCACCCCACTCATCTGACAATCTGATATGTCCACATAACGTTTCCTAACACACAGAACAGAGTGTAAAACACAGATGGAAATAAAACAGTTCTTGGATTCAGCAGAAAACTTTCAAATGCAGATAGTCAGAAGGAAAAAAAAAGAAAAAGCAACGGCTCTACAACAAGCAGAGCTTTGCAAACCACGTTATATATATATCCAGGAATCCCTTTCCTACAATGATACGTACTGGGAAAACATCCCATGATTAAATTTGACAGACGCGTCACTCATTTCAGTGCAGCTGACATCAATATTTTTTTAAAGGGCAGTTCCATGATGTGAATCATGATAGATGAGGTGTGTTCAATTAATCACTTTATCTGTCCAGCAGTTCAAAGGTCCATCTACGCATTGATGCAGAGGTTCTAATGAGTTTGTCAGTAAATGTGTCAAGAGCTCTAAATGCGACAGTAACCTCTAAAATATACCAGGATTTTGAAAAGCAGCCTGATTTGGAAAAAAAAAAGGAGTAAAATTTTATGGAATGTCAACATTTCATTGTGGATTTTTTTTTTGCCCACACATCTGGTTATTATAGTGCATACGAAGGGGGCGAAATCGACATGTAAATATCAGGAGTGCTTGACTGTAATTAGTATACCAGCAACCTGTTCATTTGTGAGGCAAACATAACGAAACAAACATAAGCGAAATAGACAAAATAACTGGGAATACATATTCTAACACACCCTGGGTGTTTACAAGCCTGTTTGGAAATGGATTCCAGTGGCCACCAAAGGGCCCAGATCAAGTGCTCAGGTATGTCTCTCTGACCCCAGGGCTGTGTTAAGGCTGGCTTCACAGTGCCTCCCTGCACCCACAGTAAGGCAAGCTGCTGCCTCTCTCAGCTACATGTCTTAATGTCTGTCTGTCAATAATTCCAGGCAAAAAAAAAAAAAGAAGCACAATTTAAGTATGATCTAAGCAGAAACATGTAAATAGCACAGTATGCCAGAAACAAAGCACACAAAAGGAAAAAAATGATGTATGTAAGGAAATGCATAGAGCATGTGTGGTCAACCCAGTCACCTCCATGGCACGTTCATACTATTTCACTGGGCTTGTATTTGACTCTGCTTTGATAGATGTCCCAACATTTGGACAAGTAAGTACACTGTTAAGGGCTAAATAAAACCAGCCCTTAAGATTGAGCAAACAAGTGATTGTATGTCAGTCGTATTTGTATGTGTGAGTGCACATACATGTGTGCCTCAAGGCAAAAGTGGTGCTGCTGCAGACTGCCAGAGTCTGGGCCACCGCTGAGCCCTGCTGATTCAAAACGCTAAAAAGGGACACACACACACATACACACACACCAGTGGCAATCACTCAAGAGTGCCCACAGATTAGCTTATTTAACAAGCCAGGTGTTTTTATATTCAAGAGGGGAGGGTGTCAAGAAGTGTGAAAGCACTGATTTTTTTTTTTTTTTTTTTTTTTTGCCAGGCCATGAGTGAAAAGAAGAACATGCCAAATACATATGTGGGATTACCGGGAACCCAGCCCAGTAAAAATGGCAACAAGCAAACAAAAAGAACAGAGTTGTGAACCAGTAAGCGCACTCTCTCCTCCCGAGCGTCGCTTCACTTCTTGTGAGCATCGGTCAGCCATGAAAATAGCTTTTTTTTTTTTCCAGTACAATCACTTTAACTTGCTGGCTGAGGGAGCCTTAGAGAAACAAAACATGAAAAAGTAGACTTCACAAGAGTAATTAACATATTCTTTCATACCAGATGCCTAAAAGGTGGAACTTTGAGACAGTCTCGTTGGCTCACAGTGTCTGTCCAAACAGCCCAGAGAAGGAGGTTTAAAGGATGCTCGTCTTAAACAAGAGATGCTCTGGTGTTGGGTGGAGATGACGCCACACTGCTGGGCTCTTCATCGACTTTGTCTCCTGTTTCGTGGATCAGTCACACGGCTTCAGAGACGAAATAACAAGAACAGTCCCGGTGATCAGTGGTGATGTTTAGCCGACAATTGAAATTCTAGTATCCAGTATGACCGGATTTTATACATCAGTCAGTGAAATAGTCGCTCTAATAACCTTTTCTATAGATTAATGAACAGACATGAGTTTGTGTGTGTGAGCGAGTGAGAGAGCAGGGGGCTGGAGATACGTTGATAAAAGATGCAGAGAGACTGCATGTATGAGTGTCTAAGTGTAAACCTATTCGGGCTGCCTATCACGGTACAACATGTATGAGTTTGCACTGAAAAGAAAAAAAAAACAGAAAAACGAGTGCTTCAATCTGTCTACCAGCCCTCTTAATGTCCACTGAACAATAGTGCTGTGGGTATGTTGCCTCCTTTAGCTCTGGTCTGCTTGGGCCTTTTGTGTGTGTGTATGTGTGTGTGTGTGTGTAAGTGTACGGCGAGTGAGGCGTCAGGGGTGAGCTCAGGGCAGCGAACAGTCGTCAGGCCCGTCACTGTTTGAGGCTGTGTCTGAGCCTGCCGCATCGGAGAGGACGCGACCTGAAGTGACGATGACGGCCCGCCGCTGCTCTTCCTCGCAACCCTTCCCCTGGGTGCCCTCGATGTGCTGGATTGCCTGTGGGAAGAGGAAGGAAGGTAAGTGATGTCAGCAACAACAGCACCCTCTAGTGTTCAGATTGGAAATCATTTCCAACCAGAAATGGCTCATAAGTCTGCCTGTTGACTTCTGTTAATCTTACTTGAACGATGGTGTCCAGGTTCTGTCGAGATGTGGACACTGTATTGATAACTGATGCTGGACCCATGGTTACAACAGTGACATGATGGGGCAGAGGAGGCTGGGCAGGTGCAGGGACGATGACTGTGGCATGGTGGGTAGGTGCAGGGGGGGTAGCCGGGGCCAAAACCTGGTCAAAAGAAGCCATTATTATGTGTTATTCTCATGTCACCACTATACTGTGACAGCAGATTGTACTGACAAAATAGTAAAGTGATGTTAAAAGTACCATGACAAACCTTCACTAACAACCATAAAAACATTGCATATATAAATACACAAATTCACAAACATCTTTGGGAATACAGCTGGGCAGCATATTGAATATTAACCAGGCCAGATGTTAGAAACATTTCATCAGCCTAGATTTTCTCATGTCCTTATGTTTGGGGAAAAGCTTTTTCTCACTCTGTGTTTTGAGCTCCTTCTAAAAACCAAGCTTATTGGAGAGATTTTTTTCCTGAAATGGTGCATTAGATCAACATGAACTTGACCAAAAGGGAGCACACAAGCCCACAGTGCTGCAGAAAACAAGCCATCCAATCTGCTGTTGTCCAATTTGCAATTTAATGTTCATTAAAAGCTGCTTGCGTTTCTATTTCCCTATATTAAATGAAGTTAATTCTTGACCTTGACAAAATATTCTTATTCTTCTTGCTAAAAGTCCACTTATTAGCTTTTTCCAGCACACCTCAAAGTCTGACTAATAGCATCCTGTAACCATGAGATTCAGTTGCTTCAATAATTCACCAAAGCACAAATGTGATATTAAAGCAGATGAAGCTTTTAACTGAGTTCAGGTTCCAGTAATTTACCGTTACCGAGTTAATTTTGTCAATTCACAGAGATATTGATCTGAGGTCATATCGCTCAGTTCTGCTTGGAGAGTCAAAAAGTGTCACATGACTGATCCAGAGCGCATCAATCATCTTTCACTACCAGCGCCCATCTGCCACAAGCAGTGGATGGGCAGACAGCGCACGCCGATTGATTTGGCATCGTGTTCGGTTAGGGTCGGTCTGCAGAAACAGGATACTGCGGCTGTCAGGACAGAACACAGGCGCAGCACAGAGATCTGTGAGCTGCTCATTCAACACACGGCAAAGCTGTTGACAGCTCTAACTCTGGACACGGAAGAGACTGTCAGTGTGACATCTACAGCACACTGTGAGATTAGTTGAGGTGCGTGTTTCTAAATGCTTCAACAGGATTGACTCAAAGTCTACAGCTACACACAGGAAGGAGGAGGGGGGGGGGTTGCCAGCTGCCAGATGAATTTAGGCTAATGAGCCCAAAATAAACACAGGTTTTCAAAATATACTGAGCTGAAAATGGTTTGTCTAAAATGGCTGAAAACGCCTCCAAATGCTTAAAAGCACATCTGCAGAGTGGCATCAGGATGGACACAGTATTTATAATGTGATAAAATGGACCAGACAAAATAATCCCAATTATATCAGATAGACAGAATGACGCCACATTAATCATGAAAATTGTTTAGTTTAGATTTTTTTTAAAAAAAACATCACTGTCATCAATTGAGTCATGATCCATATACATCTATTTATATGTTGTATGTATGACAGCCCCCAAATGTTGTACTGAAAGGTCATTTTGTGTTGAAGCATCAATCTGTATCCTGGATTTTGGAAGTTAACAAGTTACAAAAAAAATGAAATTTATCAGCACTAATTCTCAAAAGGATTCCACCGTTTCTGTGTGAGTCAGAGTCGTATGCTAATGTTTCTAACCTGTGGGCTGTGGGCTGGAGTGAGGTCCCTCTCCAGCTGCTTGTGCTGCTGCAGATGAACAAGGCTCTGTGTTTGGGCCTGCTGATCCTGGACCTGCTGGGCGATCGCCTTCAGTTTCTCTGGGTACAACTGGGCATCCAATGAACGCATCTGCCACATAGGGCAGAGTATGAAAAAGCGAGTTAGCATCTCAAAAACGGTTTCAGACTTTTGAAGTGGTCTGATGATTGTGTTACATGCTGCGGCTGATCCTTACCTGATCCTCCAGCATCATCCTGACCGAGCGCTCTTTCTCCAGCTGCTGCCTTAACTCAATCATCTCCCTCCTCAAGTCCTCAGTCTTTTCCTCCTCCAGGATGTCTGGTGAGCCAATCCCTTCATCTTTCTCCTCTGCACGCCTCCTCTTAGGGGAGGAACCACTTAATTCCTGGGGAGAGCAAACAGAAATTGGATATCTGTGTTAGACAAACACTATAACTGATGATACAGAGAGGCAGAAAAGCCTGATGACGGCTTTGTTTGCGGATTCAGATGTGGTGATGATTTACTTGTATGATTCGTTTGAGCTGACTGTTCTGCTGCAATAGCCGTGTCTTCTCCTGCTCCAAAGTAAAAATGTACTCTGCTGTCTGTTGCAGGATGGCAGCCTGGGGAAAAGACAAGAACAATGTTACAGGTTTGTTATGAAGGTGAGTTCAGAACCTCACAGCTACATCTAACTCATCACATAACATCACCTAATTCAAATCTCTCTTTGTGACCCACCTTACTGAGCTTCTCTCCATCGCTGTGTGGGATGAGTGTTTTAAGTGACTGGAATCCAGCATTGATGCTCTGCATACGCCGACGCTCATTGCTGTTGGCAATCTCTCTGCGAATTCGCCTCTCTTGGTCCCGGGCTGTTTCTGGGGTTAGAGGAATGTTGGCCAGGCTAGAGGGGGAGGCACAGGGGGACAACACCAGTCAGTTGGGAAAAGAAAGAAAATACGTTTTTGCCAATATCTTTACCAAAGATCTAGAACCATAGAAAATGTTAGACAGCCAGTTCCCTATGTCTGAATCAATCGTTAAAATAAAAACAAACCATTTCCAATAATACACTTTTGAATACCAAAAACTAAAACATGTGACTGAAAACAAGAGTGTTACGTTTATACTTTTGTTGAATAACTGTTATGTTAGAAGAATTCAGCCCCAGATAGAAGTGTTTTGATATACTTTTTTTGGAAACCCAAATTATCTCAATCTGCCTCTTCTACTCCCACGACTGTTCGTGGAAAGGCGCACAACTGTTGTTTTCCACCAGAGCTGAGCATATGGACATAAAGACAATCTTCCTGTGAGCACAATCCTGTTTAGCTCAGAGTGAAACATATCTTGGGACTTCATCTGTTGAGGTTATAGGAGATTTTAGTATTTTAGAGCATCTTTGCCCTTTGATTTGAAGGACCTGCTGTCAACATTTTTTGGAACCATTTTATACCTGATAAAAAAAACAGTGAAGTCTGACACGTTGCTGTTGGGTTTTCATTCACCTCCACTATAAAGAGATTTTAGCAGAATGAAACTACCGGCATGGTTTGGATAAAGTGGCCCTTTAATATCTCTTTTTAACATCAAAACAAAATATCAAAAAGGAAAAAGAAATGCAAAACACAACACAGAGTGCATTTGGCTTAAGTCCACCAATAAGCATTTTCCTGTGTGGACAATAATAAAATACTAAAGCATCTTTTGCATAAGCTTGCAGGATCAAATGCAGTGCACTTGTTGTATCCGTAAACCAAGACATCAACCCCACATTTCCCTGCATCCACCTTGCTGAAGCGTCTGCAGACACAGGAGAGGGCTATGAGACTGCTCTTCTATCGCTGTGCCACTTGTTAACAGGTGTTAAAGTGTCCCATTAATATGCATGCCGTGCACTCCAAGTTGTGATTTTGAAAGGTCTTACAGAGTGACAATGCTTCCTGTCATGAAGCAACACTGACATTTCACAAGATGTCTTACAAGCACCACACATGGTAAAAAGGTATCATTTCAGTCGTCCCATTGCTGGTAACTCTGGTTAAATGCCTCTGAGTCTGTTAATATTTCAACCCTAAAACTGTGATGAAAAGACACAACATGCCATATGCTGTAATTCAGTTGAGGGGAAATTCTAAGCAAACTTCCTCTGAACATCCCCTGTATCAAGCTCAGTATCTCTGGGACCCTCTCTAGGCAAGCTCTTATCTGTACTGACTCAGCTGCCTCAGTGCAAACACTGGGAACAATTGTGCAGACACAGATGAGAAAAGGCGTGTGTGGTGTGCAGACACACACTCACTCACACACACACACACACACACACACATACCGCAGCGGCACATCCAGCAAACACATCCACTGCCAAAACATGACCAACTGGGCCTGGACTTCACCATATCACACAAACACAAACCACAACAGGGGAACAGACTGGGTCCCAATTAGAGTGGATTAAAGCTTAGAACAGGAGTTTAAGCACCAGGCAACCAAACAGAGCTGAACTGACCGGTCAATTAATTAATCAATGGATAAAAATCATGATATTATCCAAAAGTATATTGATGAGCAATAAATTTCTCTTTTTAAGCAATAAGACAAAAAACTTTGATCTTTCCAGTGTCTCAAATGTGACAATTTGTTGCCTTCCTTGTCTTTAATGTGATGACATCACCTTGGACTCTAGGAAATAGTGATGGACATTTTTCCACTATTTTCTGACATTTTACAGACCAAAAAAAAATAAAGCAGCATATTATCCAATAATGAAAATAATCACTAGCTGTGGCTTAAATTGCAAGCAACTAAATTAATGATTTTGCTTGTAATTATAATAGTAAGAACTCAAAATACAATTGTGTTTTTTAATTGTAAGGTATGTAATAATAGTTATATAATAGAGTTACATAGGTACTACGGAGAACTCTTTTCCATTTGTTTTAAGTATAAGAAGCATTTAAAGTCAGTCTGTGTCACATTTGGGTAGAAATTCTCTGCAGATTCACAATAATAAATTAATAAAAACAAAAAAATAAGAAAGGACTACATTTCCCAGCATGCTCGCGTCACTACCAGCAGGCAGCAGCAGGCAGATCCCTCCGCCTCCCTCTTCAAACAGTGCTGCGGACGCTTCGAGGCCCTTCCGCGACAAACACACCCCCTTATTAATAAGACCACTTTTAAATTCCCTGCCTCCCCTCTGACGCTAAATGTCCATTTAACCGGACACATTAGAGTAAATATCTCCTCAAAAGGGGGCTAAATAAACCCGCTTCGTGATCGCAGCTTCCTCCGAGCTGCGGGCACTTTTTCGTGTCCTCCGCCATTATAACAATGCGGCAGCAGCATGGCAGCGGTGCGGGATGAAAAGACGCAGCGGAGGCGACAACAACACGCACAGAAACACCTTTAAAACTACCGCCACGTCGACCAGGACGGGGTTTTAACAGCCTTTATACATTTTATCGCCACACTCAAACAAAAACAGGGCGCCATAAAACAGGAAACACGACAGACCCCCTCATCACTTTTTAAGCCACAAGCATGGCCGCACTACCCACAATAACTTCAGATGGCTCCGAGCGAGAACAGCAACCCCCGCGGTGTGTGCGCCAAAAATAGACCCTTTAACACTACGTGACCCTGCTTTCTATAATCTGCGCCTTTCACACGCAAATCACAACCCCCATTTGTGACCCTGGAGGGTGATTTGAGGTTAAATAGTGCGGGGATGCTCGGGAGAAGCGTAGCAGCGTGGTGTTCACGGAACCACGTGGTTTGTGTTTGCTAGCCTCAAAATGCATCGATTTTACAGAGAAATGTGCCAAATAACACCACGAGGAGGCTGCTGAGGTCTGAACCGGACCCCCTAACCCACTCGGGTTTATTACGATGTGAGTGTTCGTGGGTGATTAAAGCCCGCAGCTGTTTTGTGAGTGGGTCGTGTACACAATAACAGATGAGCTCGAGCGTGTTGCCTCAGCGCCAAGTGCGTCTGCTACCAAACATGCCCCCGTAATAATAACCATCATAATAATAACACACACACAAGCTGCCGCGTGAACACACACCTGCAAAGACCTCCGATCACTTCTTTCTCCGTTTTCCTGAAATGTTGCAAGGAGGGCACCTTCTGAGCTGGTACCATGAAATACTCCATGCTCGCCTCTTTGGTCCCCCTCTCCCTCTAAAAAAAACAAAAAAACAGTCTCCTTAGAATAAAAGAAAAATGATGACGATGGGCAGCAAAAATCCGGGTTATATCCTTAATCTTTGTGGTTTTGATGTAGTAGTTTGAGGCTGCTCAGAGTTGTAATGTTACTCGACTTCCAGCTGATGGGGTTCCCTCGTTGTCTCTCTCTCTCTCTCTCTCTCTCTCTCTCCCTCCCCTTTTGCTTTCTCTCTGCATGACCGTGTGTGCGTGTGTGTGTGTGTGTGTGCATGCAGCTGATCGGATGGCTTTCAAGGCGGGAAACAGCTGGTCGGAGTCACACTGCACTACCAAAAGCCTCCTTCCGCAGAGACGAGGGACTGCATGTAAACAAAGGACTATTTGGCGCAGAAAGAAAACGCACATGTGGAGGTGGAGGAGGATTATGTGGCTTTGAAAGGAATTACAACAAAACACCGGCAGCTAATTAATCATCCGGTCGGTGATTATCATGATATATCAATTAAAAATATTTCCCCCCTATGTGACTTGCTTGAGTATAATTAAATCTACTTTTCACGAGGAGCGCCTATAATTAAAGTCAATTTAAGCAAATCTGGGCAAGTCTGAACGTCTTTTCCAGCAATGTATTTTTCCGCTGTTTGACAGACCCAAAAAAAAATAAAGCAGCATATTAATCAGTAATAAAAATAATCACGAGCTGTGGGGTAAAATGCAAGCAATAAGATTTTATTCTTATTTGTCATTATAATAGAAACACAACTGAAAATATAGTTTTAATTTTAAGACATTATATATAAAATAGAGTTACTTAATTTCTGGGGGGTTTTTTTAATTTTAGGTATAATAAACATTTAATAATAGTGATGGCCATTTCTCCACTATTGTTACATTTTTACACACCAAACAATAAAGCAGCATATTGATCAATAATTTAAAAAAAATCACTAGCTGTGAAGCAAAATGCAAACAATTAAATGTATTTTTTTATTAGTAATTATAATAGTAACAGGATTGAAAGTACAGTTGTGTTTTTCACTGTAGAGCTCAGACTGGTGTAGTAAATAAAGAGCAGCACTCCTATAGGGGCGGATACTAACAACAGCTGAGATAAGCCAACAAGAGGGATCAGCTGACAGGTTTGGCAGAGCTGCACAGCAACAGAGCAACTAGGAGCAGGGGCGGATCTACCAGGGGTGGCATGAGGTGGCTGCTCCCACCTCGAAAGAAATGCACGGCCACCCAGGCTGCCACCACAGATCTGGACAATCTCATTCAGAAATATATATAAAAGGTTGCGGCTGGATGGAAATTTGTATGAAATTAGTGCAAGTGCATGCAGCAAAAGAGGAAGCTCCTCTTTCTCCCAACAGTAGCTGTGCATGCATTTAGATGGATTTAATCTACAACAATAACAGCAGTCGAAGAGGAAGAGAGAGAGGACACGGTTGGTAAGAGGTTGATACCAGCTGCTGCTAGTCGTCCCTGCAGATTTCTGTGCAGCTTCTCCCGATTCTGCCTGCACACGGCGATGGAACATGTGCCGACAACCCTACACACACATTTCCTGATAAATGTGAGTATGGTTGCCAGCTTCCACCTGTAGAAACAATATAAAAGAATGACTGCAGATAATATCAAGGTTGTTTTGTTTGTTTTGTTGAAGTTTTAGTAACTGCTGTTTCATTGTGTGAGGGACAGATGACTAAACCCAAATATTCACCAGCCGAGTGTCTCTGGATCGCCCGCAGCTACCAACATCTGAAGCTGCTTGTTCTGCAGACAAACATGTCCAAATTTTGACATCAGTCATGCTCGTGCAACATACAAAAGCACCAGGTTGAAAAGCACTAAAATCACTCGCCCCAACAGGAAAAGCCACATTCAGCAATGCAGTGACAATTCATTTAGATTTTTCACTTTCACCACATTTTCAAATTGTAACTTAGAGAAAAGAACTTTTGTCAACATTACATTACTGGATAAACACTGGATATCTTGGATTGTTCCAGAGTATAATTAATATAATTGGTGATTATTTTCTTTATAGGAGCTTCTTAATAGGGAGGGGGGTTCAAACAGACACAACATTGTGTTACACAACACAATATAATGAGGCCTATGTTATTATATAATTTAATGATCTATTATGGCCAGATTTTAGGCTTAGTGATGGGTTTATGTACAATGAAAAATAAATATGTTTTTGGAAACATGTCAAAAACCTAATGCTTTACTCATGTGATACAATGAAATATCTTCATTCGGGAGCTTTACCAAACAAATAATGATATATGTGATTGTTTGCAATGACATCAGCATATGTACACTGTATATTTCTGCCATTAAAGCCTCCCCACCAACCTCTTTCCACCCACTGAATATTTCTCCACATCCGCCCCTGCTGGGGAGGGCTTTTAAGGACAGACTGCTGGCTGACACACAACACGGCTGGATGTGTATGGAGGTTACATTATAATAATCTAATTTTATAAGTTTAATAGAGGCTGCGATGGACATGCAGCAAAAGCAGCCACAAAATGGGAGCAGTGACTTTGTTTTTGCACGCAGACATGTGAAAAGCTGCAGTGGTATCTGTGTGGAGGAGCATGTTAGATTTTATTAATGAGTCCTCTTCACTGGTGCAGCTGTTTGTTGTCCAGCATTTACATAATAACATGTTTAATGCTGGTTCACACACAGCTGTTAAAGTATGACCAAGAAACAGTGGCAGTGATTCCTTTTAGAGAAATTAGAGGACACATGTAATGATATAATTCAACTTACAAATAGTTTGCTGATATAACTGATGAATCTCATCCTATATATGGACAGGTCACAATACTGTGTAATATATTTTAACCAATCAAAACTAAGGATTTTTTGGACTAATTTTATGAACAGAATTGTTTACCTATGTCTTATTTATTAGTTATTATATGTCTTATTATATATATAATCCAGACAATGGTACAAATTTTGCCATGTAGCCTATAAAAAGCAGTCAACCCAGAACACAACATGGTTGAATACTACATGCCATATTATTCCTCCATGCAACAGTAAAATGGATATATAGTACACTGAAATATTTTAAAACCTTTGACATTTAAGGAAAATGAGACTTAAACTATCGGGCACATTTGGGGTCACTTAATTGGTCCTGTCACTGCACATGTTATTTCCCATGAAATTCATCATCAACTTCCAAAACAAACACACAAAATAAACTGCAAACCTGAGCTGTTGTATTTTTCATGAAACTGAGGTGTCAAATATTGTTTTCAAGCACATTAAGAATTCTGGATCTTTACAGAATGAAAATATATTCATGGACTTGATCATTATTTTAGAAATGTTTAATGGTTAGAGAATTATTGCTTCTGCTTAGAATGCAAATATGAGGCTGGGCAAATCAATATCTAATGAATAAAACCTCTAAAGGCTCCTGGGTAAATTCAATCTTCTACCAGGCCACTTTATGCCCTCTAGTGGTGGCATGGTGAAAAGGTTTTGCACATCAGTATCATAAACACTTGATGCACAGAGACATTTCAACATGAAATATAATAGCCTTTTTACCTCAGCAGGAGTGTAATGGATTCCACCACACACCAGATTTCTAAAAGTTGTTCTATATTTCTAGTATACATGAGCTAAGAGAGGATTTTTTTGGGATACGATTAAGGATATTTGAACAACAATAAACAGACCCTAAACTCTCAAATTGGATCAACACCCCTGATCATCTTAACAAAGCATTATGAGCCTCATCAAATTTTATTGTCTGGAATGTATTGCACATTTAGGTGTGATTTAGAGTCTGTACTTCATATCATATAAGTCATCTCATGTTAATGATGTTAAGGCCCGGGGGAGAAAAAAAAATTGCACAATAACATTTCAGTGTTTTCATGTTTGCATTTATACTTTGTATAATATAAAGATTGAATATTTAAAATCCAACACTGAACCTAACCTATTATATGTAATGTAATGTTGTAAATTGCATACATTTTTTTCCTAAATTATTCAACAAGTTGACCCAGTCAATTTTTTCCCGATCCAATAATTGTAAAGTAATTGCAATCTTATTGTTATTATAGGAAATAAATAGGAATAGGTGAAACAATTGGAAAAGGAGCAGGGTACATAGTTTTTTTGATTTGACAAATGATCTATAAATGATTGGAAATGGTCACAAGGCCAGAAAGAGAATCACCAAATTATTTATATTTTGTCAGATATTTTAGAGAGGTGTAAATGTTTATAAGGTGAAGTCATGATATTAGTGGCTTGTGGTATTCTACTTAAGTCCATGTTATCTTTAGAAAAAAATTATCATCTTCAAATAACAAAACATTGAATCCCCCCCATCTTTTGCATGGATTCATTAACTGGCCAAATAAAGCAAATACATTTACTCAAGTACTGTGCAAAAGTGTAATTTCTAAACACGTGTATCTCACTGAAGTATAGGGCTTTGTTGATTATTTTCTCAGTTAATCAATAATCTTTCGGTCAATAAAACATCAGAAAAGAGTGAAAAATGGCTGTTAAAATTTCCCTAAAGCTCAAGGCAACATAATTCAGTATTTCAACAAACAGTCCAGAACCCCAAAATGTTGAATTTACTATCACATAAAACAGCAAATTCTCATGACTGCCAAATTTTCTTTTGATTGATTAACAAATTAATCAATTAATCGACCTATCAACTATCTGCGTATTTTATAGCACTTTTTATAGGCCTACTCCTTTACATCTCAGAGAGGATCATTAGACCCATTTTTCACTTTGTAAATTAGGATTTTATTATAATAGCTTAAACTACTGTCAGTACATAAAATTGTTAAAATTTGCTCCACTTAAACATTAATGCATCTGTACTAGTAATAATCCAATAATAGTGTTCTAACAGAGTAGAGTTGTATTTGTAGTGTTGTTGTATTTGTACAGTGTGTATTGCTATTCTTATTGAAGTAAAGGGCCTGAATACTCGGACCAGCACTTACCTGACCCTCTTCACCCAGAGATCAAGAAGATGCCCTTTCCTGCACCTGAAAACATGCACATAGACACACTGCAATAGACAATACTGTAAATGCTGTAAGTGAAGACAAAAAATGGTTTTGTTTGGTATGTTTTGATTTTTTGTTTGTTAGGTACATAAAGGGTTGCACATGGTGGCAAGTGTTATTCTGATTGCATTATTTTACAGGGGGTTTAAATATACATAAGTATTGTAGTAAAATCATTGCCTGTCTAAAGTCAGAACATTTCAATTATGTAACACTGTTTTTGATGGCAGGCTGGTGACATAATTTAACTCTTATTTTGATTTTTTGTTTGTTTGGTCTTTTGTCCTGTCCTCTTAACATTATCTTAACATATAGTGATATGATAAGTGCTGCATGCAGTTGCAAGTGTTGTTTTGGTTTTATTTTTTATAGGGTTGGAAATGAAAATGACTATTATGGTAATAATTAAAGTAAGAACTTTTCCATTATGTCACACTGTTTTTGATGACAGACTGGTGGTTCATTTTGGTTTTTGTTTGTTAGGTCTTCCACTATATGTTAAGTGCTGCACATAGTTGCAAGTGTTGTTTTGATTGCATTATTTTACAGGGAGTGGAAATATACATTAGTATTGTAGTAAAATCATTGTCTGTCTAAAGTCTTGTCATCAAAGTGTTTTTGATGACAGGCTGGTGGTTTGATTTATTGAAATAATTGAACTCTTATTTTGATTTTTTTTTTTTTTGTTTTGTCTTTGTCTTCCACTATATGTGAAGTACTGCACATAGTGGGGTTGCAAGTGTTGTTTTGGTTCTACTATTTTATGGGGGTGGAAATATACATTAGTATTATAGTATGTAACACTGTTTTTGATGACACACTGGTGGCTCATTTTTTTTTCGTTGTTTGTTAGGTCTTCCAGTGTATGTTAAGTGCTGCACATATTTGCAAGTGTTGTTTTGGTACTACTATTTCACAGAGGTGGAAATACACATTAGTATTATAGTAAAAATAAAAGTAAGGACTTCCATTATGCCACACTGTTTTTGATGACAGACTGGTGGCTCTTTTTTTTTTTTTTTTTTTAATTTATTAGGTCTTCTAGTGTATGTTAAGTGCTGCTCATAGTTGCTTTGATTGCATTATTTTTGGGGGTAGAAATATACATTAGTATCATAGTATGTAACACTGTTTTGTTTTATATATATTTATTAGGTCTGCTGCTCATAGCTGCAAGTGTTGCTTTGATTGCATTATTTTATGGGAGTGGAAACACACAACTTTTCCCTTATGTAACACTGTGTTCATTGTGTTTGGTGGCAGCCTGGTGTGAGACCAACATGACAGCAGATGTGTCCACAAAACTCTGCAGAAGAAAGCATGCGTGGCAGGTGAGCACACAGTGAAGCAGAGGGGTCTGATCCCGAGGTTGATGGAGGACAGGGAGAGGTGGTGCTGCTGCTGGTAGTGGTGGTGGTGGTGGAGGGGAGGGGGGAGGTGGGTGTTGGAGAGGAGCCGGGGACTGCCCCTGGTGGATGGGCGGAGCAGTAAGCATGCGCTGAGCTGGCAGACTGTGAGCTGGTCCTGACGGGCTGGCTGCGCTCCGGGCGGCTGTCTGCGCTTCAGACGGTCGTAGGGGGGAGAAGAGACGACCATCAGCACCCAGAGAGCTCAGAGGAGGAGAGGAGAGCCGAGGAGTCCCTGCGAGAGACAAAAACCCAGCAGCCGCACCTCGACATCTGGAAAAGCACCGAGGCGAGAGGAGACCATCCTGCCCCTCCACCCCGCCCCACGGTGCCATCCCTCCGGTCTGAGCTGCCCTCCCACCCCCCACCCCCAGGAGCACCGCGACCACCCGGAGGAACCCCCCCCCCACCACCACCACCTCCCTCTGTCGGACCAGCGTCGCCACTGAGCGATGCGCTTTGAATTAAGGAAGAAACCACCTTTGCGCTTTTGACGCACAGCTTCATTTTTTCCTCTTCAGGATTTTTTTGTTGTTGGGGTGTTTACACTTTTTTTTTAACATGCAGAAAACATCCCACGACAACAAACCGGGCTGTCACCCCTCAAAAATCACCCTCGTTTAAACTGTCACACAAGCTCCTGTTTGGCTTTTTCCATGCTTAGAAATAACCCTGACAATGGTGTGGAAAAGGACCGCCTCTCCAGACACCTAGAGATCTTTTCCCAACACGCACCAGCTCCTTATTTTATCGAAGCAAAAGCCGCAAATTGACGAGGAGTCGTCTGACACCGACGCTCGAGAAGAAGGACTTCGCGTGCGAAGTTTGCACCGGGCAGAGGGGGACACGTCTCGTGCACATCCCCGGCGTTTTCCCCGCGAGGTAAGACAGGAGTCACCCTGTTTTGCATGTGCATTGTGTCTGCTGTCATGTGTGTCCACGTTGGCCCGAGTGAGCTGCTGCAATGTAGGGGGAAAAAAATGAGTTCAAACAGGGTAGTGACCTATTTTCAGAGGCTGTCCAGCGGTGATCCTGCAGCCTGGACTCCTCTCGCTGTCATATGCAAGGGCCTCCTGCAACATGCATCCTCTATTCAAACCAGCATCAACCCTGAGAGACATTTTTTTTAAAGCAATCCTGCCCTATATAATAGAGGCGTTCGTGCAGCCAGCTGTTGTGCAAGATGCATGCTTGGACTCTCTCAGATGTTCTGTCACAACATCTGATAAAAGAGTTCAACGTCTGCAGACTGCTGACAGTCACTTAAACCAGGGGATGCATTGGTAAATAAAAAGGTGGCAAACACACGAGGTTAAATTAAAAAAAAAAAAATCATGTGATATTATATGATGCTTTCCACATGAAAAGTTTTATGTGTTGATGCATGTCTGCATTTCAGTGTGGCCCACGTACTATGCAGTGATTTGAAGTGGTTTCTTTTGCTGTTCAGTTCTAAGTTGTTGAGGCCAAGCATGTAGTGCATGGGGCAAGGATGAGCCCAGGCAGAGAGGCCTAGATAAAGAGCTATTTTCCTCCAATTAAGCAATTCCACTGTCCCTAAGCCTAATTGTGTGCACACTGGGACTGGGTTTGGGATGGACCTTCTCCCCATTGGCTGCCTCCCATGGGCCCATTGTTCCAGAAGATGCCAGGGGGAAAGAGCAGAGCCCTGCCAAGGCGGACCTAACAAGCCCTGTGCTGGAGTGGAATAAGGCCTGATCATTAAACAGCATTAGGCCACAATGCACATCGAGGCACACTCAGGGGGCTGTGGCTGTATTTTGGATGAGAGGATGGCTGTGTATTTCCAAGGTGACTGTGAGGTACTGTGCGAACAATATAACGTGTGGGCGCTGGAGAGAAGCTGTCACACAGATATCATATGAGGCTGGAGGAGGTCTGGCCGTGGGCCCACTGGACCTCTCTCAAAGTATGTGGGGAAGAGGAGCAGTGAAAGAGGCCGTGCAGGCTTTGTGCAGAGGGGAGGACTTTGACTCCCTCTCCTCCCTCCCTCTTCCAGGCCCCTGCTATTTAATCCATAACCCCTGTCTGAACTGTGAGCACAGGTGCTCCTCACATCCACAGCCTGCCCCTCGCATTGTTTATCCAATCAGCTGATGATCAGTTCAGCCGCAGGTCAAGCATAACATCCATCTGACAGAAAGATCGAGGCCAGACGGGGAGGCATCCATCAGCATCGCGGGACTGGTTATTTGGGCGATGCCTCTCTTACACAGCACTTAGTCACTGCAGAGAAAAGACTCCACCATAAAGCCAGATGTCTGCTGGGGTCCAGCTGTGCATCCCTGCGGTGACATTCCTCACTTACAGGATGTGCGTGTGTGTTTGTGTAGGCAGCCCTTTTTCGCCTTACATTTTCTCGTCCCGACTGCGTGCCCGGCCAGATGTAGACGCTCGAACAGCTGCTGGGAGCAACAGCTTGCACAGTTTTGGTCGGAGTTGAACACCAGCCTTCTGCATCTGCCGCAGAGAGCACAAAAGAGGATATATAGCATGAAGGCTTTGCATCGTGCCAGTCTCTGAAATCAAATCACGGGTGTGGTTGTCTCCTCCCCTCCCTGATTTTCCTGTGCGTTGAGATTTTGCCCCACACTGCAACTCTGACATCAAACCCCCGAGGTCCCAAACTGTGAGGGAAAGGCAGCTGCTTTATGGTGGAAAAGGTGGACCCTAATGGCATATTCCTGCGTCAGAGAGCAACCATGAGGCATGTGGTGGAGGGATAGTGGGAACCCACAGTGCACTTGTACTTAATACCTTAAACCAGGCTAATAAAAGTGCACCGCATCTGATATAAAGAGAAGCATGTTCGGTTGATTCTTATATTGTGAGCATGGCACCACAAAGACTCTCTCATATGAAATCCAAGGTGAGAAGATTAAGTTTTGGTTTGCAGCCAGTGTTGTCGGCCTGTTGTGGGGAGGAGGACTGGGACTTCTAACAATAAGTGTGTGTGGGGGGGGTGTTTAAGTGGCACAAACTACACTGGGAGAGCCAGTGTGTTTGAATTGATATCACAGTGGGGTTCCATGGCTGCTGGGGATTATGGTCCAGCTGAAAGGCAACTCAGCAGCAGGGGAGGGAGGATTACAGTGGTCAGTGAATGAGGCACCACGCAGTGAAAACAAGGCACCTGATACACACTTTCATATATCTTCCGAGGGATAAGAGCCACTTTATTTTAGATTCCCATGACAGATGTGGCCTCTCTGTGGTTACACTTGTACACAAGGACTCTGTAGCAATTAATGCTAATAAGATTTCTAATCAGGCAGTGTTGTGATTCATCCTTAAGAGTGCTCAACAGATGAAATAGGACCAGCATCGGGCTGTGCCTAATGTGTGTCGAATGGTGTTGACCTTTGATTTAGCTTAAAATGTCAGAGGAGATGCATGATGTGGCCACATGAAGCCATGTGTCCCTTCGGTAAAATGAGCTGAGAGAGGATGTGGTGTGTAATATGGTATCAATGATCAGATTTGGATTAAGTCTTTTAAAATCTCATAGAAAATTATATCAGAAGACTGTGTCACAATGTTCATGTTAGTCAGAATGATTTGCCTTTCATCATCTGTTGCTTTCATTCAGGTTAACAGCTCACCTGTTGTTGCTAACCTCACCTCCTTAATGGCTAATTAATTTGGAGCTTTTGGCAAATTCTTGGCTGTTTTCCTGCTAACATTGGTGTGTTTGTATACGGGCAAAAATCTTAGGTGTCACCAAGCTGGAGACATCAACATGGCTCATTAAAATCATTAAAAAAAAAAAGTAGACAGCAAATGACTCTCCCAGCTCTCATATCGTTATCATCCAGCTCTGTGCATTCTTTCCCCACAAAATATTTGATCACTAATCTTTGCCATGTGTGCAGCAATGGAGGTGACACACTCATACTTTGGAGCGCTGTAGTGTGATGTGGCTGTTTGGAGTCATGGCTGGACTCCGGGACTTATACATCAAGAATAGACGAAGCGGATATATAGAGGGTGACTCACACCGACTTGCAAACTGTAGGAGACCAGTGCATACCACTTTGCTCCCTGGCTGGCTGGGCTCACGGACCGTGCATTTTTCTCCAGTTAAACTGTAACCACTAATCACCTCACGGCCTCACTGTTTCCTCCTGGAGCAGATCATTCCTGCGTCCCCAGGGTGGGTTAAAATGCCCCCTCAGGGGAATACATGCTCTACCGTTTTTAAAATCACCTGCGTGGGACATCCCAAATGAGCACAGGACTCTTGCTCTTTCTGCGCTGATCTGCCACGGTGAAGTTTAGGGGTCAGTTCCTGTGTTGCAAGTCTGCAGGCCTGCATTTCCAAAATAAACACAGACAACTCAGTGCTTCGCTCCAGCTACCCCACCCTACCTCTTCTCATTCTCTTTAATGCTCCTTCTGCGCTCTCTGCTCAGTGTTTCTGTCGTGAGAGAATTTTAGCTCGCGCAGCCCTGCAGACGATACGCAGATCATGTCTGGGGCAGGGCACGCTTGATGAGGAAAAGTTAAAGGAGAGAATACAGGAGCAAAGCCAAGACTTGAGAGAATAAGAGTGATGTAAAGGAACTGTCAGAGAAAGGGTGGGGGGAATAGAGGAAAACCTGTTTTTATAAAGTCCATGGTGGATTAGTTTCCACCATCACAGCTTAATATTTTACTCATAGATGACTGTAAATTTGGATCTAGCTGGACTCTCTAGATATCTCTGGGCTCAGTTCAAGGAGCTGTACAGTAATGTGCAGTTTAAGTGGAGACACAGCTGGTTTGTATTATTATTTACTTGCTTGGCCAACACCCTGGATTCTCTAGTACAACCTCAATGGCATTACAGCAGTTCAGTACGACTGAGGTATGTATGTGTGTGTTTGCTTGTTTGAAGAGAAAAGAAAGGGAGGAGTCGGCCGAGAGGGGCTCTGCGTGTGAGTACGGGTGAGGAATAACATGCTGGGAAGGGAGAGAGGGATTGATGGTGGGGTTTTTTGTTTTTTTTTTAAAGAAGAGAATGAGGGAGAGACGGGTGAGGCATTTGTGAGACTCAAATAAGGCTCTCAAGTCTGGGCCTGGGCCTGGCTCCCTGTCTGGGCATATCCAGTCCTGTCAGCTAACTTCCAGACTTTGCCCCCTTCACCCCCCTCCTCCCTCCCTCTCCCCCCTCCATCCCGGACTCCCTGGGACTCCATCTCCTCCTCGCTTTCTGTTCCCTCTTTCCCTTGGTCCCTCCCTCCCTCCCTCGCTTTCGTCTCCCACTTTCCATGAGTCCCCAGCTTCATAAGTGACGTTTACATTATATAAGACATTCTCCATCTTATACATGCAGTAAAAGAGAGGGAGAAAAAAAAAGTTTGGCCTGTAAGTGTTTACCTTCTCTGTGGTGTTGTGGAGATGTTGCCAGCACTAATTCAATTCATATGTCTTGTGGCTGTTTTTTGAGGGAGCCTCGTGTAATTTGGAAACGTTTTAAGTTTGAGGTTACGTTTGGTAAAATAGAGAGTGACCTTAGATACTTCTATGAAATGGCCTCGATGTTTTGGTTTGGTTGCTATAAGTTGTAATAATGGACTTTCAGTGGCCATCTTGAATAATGACCAGTCACTATCTTAAACAGCTGGTCTCTCTCTTTTACTCCGTCCAATTGATTATAGTGTCCTTGCTCCCTGTTTGCTCGGGCCTCAATAAATGGCGCTGTCAGTCACAGTGAGCTCGGCTATTTCTTAATTGATTCTAAATGTCAGTATTGATTCGGGACACAAGAGTGTGTAAGAGCATGAGTATCGCCCTGACCTTCAACGCTAATTGAGATCCTCTCTTAAGCTCATTCTTTCCACCGATATACTGTATGATCGCGTTTGTCCACAGCACGTTTATTAGCCCTCGCTGTTCAGTGTGTTTTTTCGCCAACCGAAAAGAGGAATCAGCTCCAGATCTTTCTGAAGCTCGTCTCCAACAGATCGCACACACTGGATGTGCCAACAAATTTACACCAAGAGTTTAGCGCTACTCCATTTTGCAGCATTATGCTCAACTCTGTCTGTCGCCATCTCAGTCGCCCTCCATCTGTCCCTTTGCATCTGTCTCCCTGCTCTCTTTTTCTGTTTCTCTCTCTTGGATGGAGCCGCAAAAAGATAAAAGCTGTAGGGTGGAGCCTGTCACTTAGTAGTTGAGCTAGAACACGGGAATAGAGAGAGAAAAGGAGTGGGAGGGAGATAAAGGGAGAAAAAGAGACGAGAGAAAAGACTGTCATATTGACCTTGTCTTATTGCCAGCCATGGTGGGAGGGGGCACGGGGTGGAGGGTTACTCGGAGAAAACAGGCGGTCCATGTGAGGAGGGAGAACATAGAGCTGCCGTTAAGTTGGCACGGCCTCACAAGGAAAAGACAACACAAGCTTTGTGCGTGCACATATATGTGAGATCACTGGCGAGGTAGGCAGAAGGGCTCAAATGGAGGTATAGCAGACAGTATGGGGGGCACGCCCAAATTTAAAGAAGCAGGAGCTCCTTGATTGCCCCACAGCAAACACACACACACACACACACACACACAAAAAAACACACATCACGTCACTTTGTCTGCTAATTGCTCGCTGCTGTTTTGCATTTCTCCCTCTTCCTGTTTTCTTCCCCTTTCAATATGTTTTGGTTTTGGAAGCCGAGCCCCGGCCCTGTTCCTCCTCTTTGTACATAAACACACTTATGCGCACACGCTGTATGGACTCATATGCTGACAAACACACGCACTAACGGAGACACTCCCTGTCCAGAGCACATCTGGCCCTGCGTGCTCTCTCCTGTGCTGTGTGGCTGGTGCACAGGTGTCACCCAGTCCTCTGCAGGGACCAGGGAGTGGCCATTCAGGAATTCTGTGGTGAAGAAGTAAAAAAAAAAAAAAAAAAAAGTTACAACGCCGTAGACGTGTCTGACTGGCCTCTGCAACCCCACACAGCGATAAAGAGAGCACCCACCACCCCACCCCACCCCACGCCTCGCCCCCAGCCTGCCGGAGGCCGTGTTGCATAAAGCTGTTGTTGGAATCATATTACCTTGGCTATTGAATAAGGAGACTCGCTTCCCAGGGAGTTCACTCTGTGCTGTTGGCTTATTGAGTTGCAAGCAAATGAAAGTGGCTGGGGTCAGTGTGTAAAGGCAAAAGGGGTTTGTTTCTCATGCGTGTGGTGCCATAATATTCCCGTCCAGGAAATGACTGTGAGACAGGCGCACCCCTCCCAAAGCTGGAGCGGTACCACAGCGCTCTGAACTGGTCTGAACTCCACAACACACAGCCAGCATGCTGTGCACTAGTGTGTGTGTGTGTGTGTGTGTGTACACGTATGCATGTCTGTATGCTTGTGCATGTATAGTCTGTGTTTGTGTGTGCATATGCTGTATGCCTCCATACATTTTTCCCTGATCCCTGTAGTTGTTGCTGGGAGGACAGACCACATTGGCCCAGCAACTGGTGCTGAAATATAGCTCGGGTTTGCTGCTTATCGTACCACAGTTTCCATATGCATGTCACCCCTATTAATCTGCCCTCAGCTTGCTGTTAGCTGTGTGGGAGAGAGGGGGAGAGAAAGAAAGAGACATTTCTGGACCTCCTCCCATTCCCTCCTACCCAGTGGCTTAGAACTGGTGCTGGGTTTTCACCAGTGAGGGAACATAACAGACATCTCCTGTTGAGTTTAACTGCAGCTGCTTTGTACATTCTGTTATGTTGTGAAAGGGGCTTGAAGCCATGGTGGTTACATATGTGCTGGATATACTTTCATATCTCCTCACACTGTGGGGTGCACTCACCTGTGTGCTTCACTCTGGGCTGAAGTCATTCCTAAAGGCTTAAACCCTGCCCTGAGTTTTAGGGAGTGGCTGCCGGTGGCCTTTTGTTTGTGTCTGTGTGTGTGCGCTGACAGAACCTGGTATTTTAAAGATTTAGGCAGGTGCCAGCGCTTTGCATTCCAAACCTGACCTCGTGCTCATTTCTGCTGCCTTTAGGGGAGGTCTGCCTCTGCAAAGCCAGCACACCAGGGGTGTGTTTGTGTGTGTACATGCATGCACTTCTGCACATCCCAGCTTTAAACACAACCCCTAAAGTGCTATAATGTCTTTCCATCCATGCCTTAGTGCACCGTGTTTGATAAGATCACTCATTGCTTGCATGCATCTGTACAGTGAAAAAAGCTTAGTGTACCACTGCATATCCATTATATCCTCTCTGTGCTAACACATGTCATCTGCTCTGGGATGAAGATGGAGAAAAGGACGTTTTTGGTTAAAGTAGAGACCCTCCAGAGAGAATGTTAAAATGCCGGATCTGACAACATTATACCTTCACAAATATTACTTGGATTTCATGCTGCCAGTGTAGCTGTTAGAATAATGCTAATGTTGATGTGAGTCAGCTGGAATGACAGCATTTAGTGTGGGAGTAGCAAAGAACCATCACTTCCGAAACACAGACCCTATCCAGCAACCCCAGCAAAACGGACACAGCTGGTTAGTGGGCTGATGAGAGGATGAGGGGCGGGGATGTTGTGTTGTTTGATCCTGCAGAATCGAACTCAAAAGTTCCTCCAGTACATTTAGGAAAACTTACAGTAGAGTCGAAATAACCTGCACACACGCTCCTCGCCACATGGACACAAACCAAAAACATGTTTACCTCCAGCTTTTGTTGCACAAACTGAGCTGTTAACTTTTATCACTGTACTTTTTCCTCTATCACCCACCTACCAGCTCTGACAGACTGTTTTTCCTCCCTCTCTCATTGGCTTCATTTCCCCTTTTCTTTCTCCCCCCCCACCTCTCGTCTTTCCTCTCCTGTTGCTTTCCTACCGAGCGTGGTGCGGTGACGCCCCTGCTTGGCTGGCGAGCCGACTCCAGACCCTGTGATTGCGCGCAGGAGTCGGAGGATTGCATCACTGCCTGTGGGGAGAGGCCACAGGAAGGGACTGAAAGAGGGGGGAGAGAACGGCGGGAGAGAGACGCGAGAGGGGTCGACGAAGGAGAGGGGAGAGGAGATAGCAATGACGGACGATGAGGATACAGCCCGAGGAAGTCAGGAGGGGTTAGAGCTGAGGGAGATCGGGCATGCTTTATGTTTATGTGGAAGCATGGTGGAAAGACGGGAGTGGGGGGGAGTGAGGGTCTGGAGGGGATGCATGCAGTCGACTGCAGGAGGTAGAGAGACCCAGCAGAGTTAGTGGGAGGTCAGAGTAAGCCAGGGGAGGGGATGTCGATCAAATCTCCCGAGTGCAAAGACAAACTTTTACTCTCCTCTTCTCACGGATGGAGGTCGGCCTCCTGCTGCGTTCATTGGTTCCTGCCGCCCTTTGCTGCGCTATGAAACTGCTATGTTGTGAAATGCCCCACGTTATTGTAAGATTACTCACCGCTCTTCAAAGCCTACAGTACCGTTGTGCGAAGTGCCTTAAGCGTTAGCATTGGGTAGGTTTACTGCTTTAACACACTGAGTCATCGTCCCAGGGTGGATTATCTGTTTACTGCTGATTGCTGTCCTGATACTGCAGTATAGATTAAAACTGTTTCGGTTGATTAAAAACTCATGTAGCCTGTCTGATTTTGAATTAGAGTAGGTGGGAGAACACATGTTGGTACACGTGGGCCCTCAATCACGTACTGTTCATGTCGTACAGCAGCTACGAGTCTAATAAATTGACTGTGGCTTGGGAGGAGTTTCCGAGCCTCGTGCCAACATCCAGTTACTCTCTCCCCCCGTACCTGCCTCTTCTCTTTTCATTTGTTCTGTCAAAACAGCTTGGATGATTGCGTTTATTGTCCAACAGATTTTCTACTGATATTTGCACCCTGTCCCCTTCATGTGAGCTGCAGGATGAGACACAAATCTCAAGAGCTTTGCATGAAGATTTTTTCTTTAAAGATGAAGCCAAATTCTGATTCGCATTATATTATATTGTTCTGACAGTGCAGGCTTCCCTTGAAATTCACCCGTCATCCCTCGGCTCCACCAAGAGTCGAGTCAGGTCACTGTGTCGTGCACTAATCCCAGGTTTAGCAGGCCATAAGGCTTTCTGACACAATGTGAAATCTCAGTCAGATGTCCGTTTATAGCTCATTCGTGGCCTAATCTCACTATACGGCGGACTAAGTGGAATCGCTGTGCTGTGGTCACGTCTGTCTGGGCGCTATTAAGAGTCTGGTGGAGTGTTTTCTCTCAAATTAAGATTATGTACCACTCACAATCTCCCTCTAATGTTTAATTCAGCCTGGTCTGCCATTAATATTAAATCTGATCAAAATCTGTGCAGACCAAAATCTTCTCTTTGCACAAAGGTCTTCTTTTTAACTTAGCATTTAGATTTTTTAAAAATCTTAATCCAGTCTATGTGCAGTTGAAATTCCAACAAAAAACAGAAACACACGGTAGTAACTTTTGGATCTTTCATACCAAAGTCTGAATGTTAATGTTCAACCATTAGAGCTTTAAGTGCGTGCTCTTCCTTTCTCATGTAGCAGTTTCTTTTGACAACAAACCGCGAGCGCCGGCCCGCCCTCCTCGTCCTGTGCCTCCCTCCCTCCCTCCTGGCACCTTCCCTCCCTGCCTGCCCTCTGCCTGGAATTCTTCAGTGTCTGAACGCTCTGGCTGGAGGCCATCGGTAGCTCGCTGAGAAGCTTCCTGTTGCACTCTGTCCCTCCTTCAGTCCTTCTATCCCTCCCTTTTTTCTTTCCTTCCTTCCTTCCTTCACTCGCTCCTTTCTCGTGCCTTCCCTTGCATCCTTATCACTTCATTTTGCAGGCTCACATTCTCTTTCATTCATCCCTTTTCTCTTTATAAAACCCCAAAAGGACATGTGTGCTGAAGCATGTGAATGCACGTGTCCCTCTTGTGTCTGTCTCGCAGCCGTCATGACTCCAGCGCTCCAACAACTGTCTTCTTCCTCCGAAGCCCTTCCCCAATGGCTCCGAGCACGCTGCTATTACATAATACTGTGTACAATCCTGTGTGCTTTTTTTTTTTTTTTTGCAACAGAGGGAAGGAGAGAAGTTTAGTTTGAGAGTGAGAGAAAAGTCAATGAAGGAAACTTATTGCATTAATTAATCTTGGAGAAATGGTGTGAACAGAGGAAATAATTTGGCAGTTAATGCATCATTAAAATCAGGGAGGGGTACAGTAGGAGGTGAGAGAAAAATGAGAAGAGAGAAACGTAGTGAAAGAGTTAGAGCGATGAATGCGAGAGAAAAACAAAAGCAAAGAATAGAGGGATGAAGAGAGAGAGAAAGAGGGAATGCGAGGCCCAGAGGAGGAGGAGTGGAAACTGAGGTTTCCTGTCTGAGGAGGCGGCTGGCTGAAGAGGACAGAAGCAGGGGGAAAAAAAAAATCTCTCAGCTGTGTGTGTGTTTGTGTGTTGAGCGATCCATCAGGGCTGAGGGGTGGAGGGCATTCGCGGGGGCTGTGGCTGTGTCAGCGGAGGTGGGGTCACTCCCGGCTATTACCTCAAGAAACGTCAGCAATGACAGAAGTGGGAGTGAAGGAGTGACCATTTTTGGGCCTGTTTTCTTGTGTCCTTAAATCAGTATCAAACATAGTGATAATTGGATGTTAACATATCTCACCTTAGGCTAATTGTCGTTTTTATTGTCAGTGATAATTTGCGAAACTTCTTCATCTCATCCTTCTCTGACTAATCTCACCTGACTTTGATATAAATCCATGTCGTTCTGGCTATTAAGGAAGCAGCCGCTTTACTTTGAAACATGCAAACGCTTTGATCACTTTCATCATTCAGAGTGCTGTACATGTAAACCTGCTCAAAACATGCCAGGTTGTTTATTCCTCTTTGGCCCAGTTACAGATAGAAAACCCAAATGTCAGGGGTCAGAGTTCACACCACACCCACACCGCAATCAGTCACCTTTGACCCTGTCCGTCCCACCTGGCGGATGGAAAAACCAGCAGGTCTGGACGTGACCCGTGTTGCAACTGCAGGTCTTTACACATCGCTGCTAAACCACAGAATTACGAAACCTGATGGAAACATATTTACTAAACAGGCTTGTTTACCTTCATGTCATTAAATGTGGTCACTGCAGTGCTGGGGGGTTTCTTCTGTTTATTTGCTCACCTTTTTTGAAAATTGATGCAACAACCTTTGAATCAAATTCCATCTCTGACATTTAGAGGAACTAATTGTTGAGCAGGGCACAACAAAATGTCCTATAATGATTTAGTACAACTCACTAACTGATAACTGTTTTTTTAGGATCTTTTTTTTTCACTTGTGTGTATTTGAGGAAAACTCATGAAATCATATTGTCTGATATTCATTTTTGAATATGAACATATTACATAAGCAACTATTTTTGATAAGGGCCCATAAGATTTTAAAGAATACTGACCAAGCTACAAGTTGAAAAAGAAACTTCTTAGTCCTGTGTGGTCGATGAACTATGTTAGTGAGACACAGTTTCTAAATGAATAAATCATCAATCTTTTTTATCTTTCACTACTTCTAATTCTTGTTACTTATTAAGATAATGTTGTCCAGTAATATTAGGCTTGCCAATGTATTAGTCTGGGCTCCACATCTGCTCAACCCTAATTGCGTGAAGGGTGACGAGGCCATTTCAGACCAAGTTGTATGACTTGTTCACTGTGTTGTTCTGAAAGAAGTTATTTTCTATCTACAAATTTTAAGATATTACGATAGCACATTTTACCGCAGCATTATTCTTTTAAAACAGCATGTTAAATCTCTTCAGAATCACATCAGTGCCGTTGGTTCCTAGAAGTTCCCACCACGTTCTCTCTCTCTCTCTCTGTGTCTGTGTTTTGTATGTGAGAGTGAAAAAGAGAGAGCAAAGAGCCCCAGGGAGAGATGGCTTACCTCCTACAGACCACCTCCCAGGGTCACAGCAGGAGGCAGATTAAGTTACCGACAGCCTCAGAGGGGGGTCACATTAAACATGTACACACACACATTCTCTCACTCTCCGAAACCCTAACAGAAAACAAAATACGACACAATCCGATTTTATACCCTGTAACATAATCATCTTAAACTGCACAGTTTTGATGTTCTCTGATGCTTTTCGTTGGCTCTCGTTTCTGCGCCATCAGAGCGAGCGGACTGAACCGATCCTCCTCAGATCAGATCAGGCTAAAGATCAGTCGGTTGAAGCGGGGGGTTAAGGGTCGGCGCTGATCCGTGTGAGCTCGGCCTCGTAGCGTGGCGCTGCTGAAACCCATCGCCCTCCCTTGACCTGATGCACTCTCTCACCCATCAGCCAACTCACACACCCCCCCGAGCTCGACCCGCGTTTGCACACCCATGCCTCATCAAAGGGACTTGGGCGGTGTCCTAATGCAGCGGGGTGGATGTGGGACTAGGGTGGGAAAGGGTTAGGCAGGGGAATAGGTGAAGGGGGTTGCAGAAGAGGACACACAAAAGCCTCTCTTTCAGGACTCTTCCTCCTCCACTTCCTCCCTTCATCCTCACCCTCTTATATCCTCACTGTGGCCCCTTCGGTCATCCCTCCTCTCTCTCTCTCTCTCTCTCTCTCTCCCCCGTTCAGCTGCTGTGGCCTGTGTTTACTCTGCTAGAGAGAGAGGGCCCAGAGAAGGGACAATGCCGTCTTTCAGAGAGACTGTCGACCCCACGGCTGAGCAAGGAAGTCTGCATGGGGGCCAGCCAACACCCCTTCCACAAACTTCACAGCCATCCGCCACCGAGCTTTACGCACACACACTAGCATATCACGCGAACATGCACACACGAACCATGCTCCTTCCTTCTCTATATCGCCCTTTCTCTTTGTCTCACATTTCCCACAAACCCCCTCTCGGCAACCGTGGCTGTTTGGAGGATGTAGTCGAGGTCCCGTAACTTCAGTCCAAGGTCCACACGCTGTGAGTCACTTCCCAGCCAGTCAAGTCCAAGAGAATTTCAAGTGAATTTTGTTTGTTTGTCATCTTTCTTTGGAAAAGGTTCTTTTATAATTCACACACACACACACACACACACACAGAGGTGCAGACCAGTGTGAGGTCATCAAAACACACAGCTCGGCTCCAGGACACCATGTTTTATTCACCAGAAGTTGTCAGCTCCCTTGGCATCAGGGTGGTGTCTGAGGCTGCTTCTGGTTTTCCTCATGTACATTTAATACATCAGTCATGTGACTAATAAATCACCATAGATCGTACATATACAAAACATTACCAACATCTCTTTCTTAGAAAATACTATTTACAAAATGTTCTTACTCTTAATTGATACGAAATAATAACAATCACCTTTTCAGAATATTTTTCCTTTCATCTTAATCCATTAATGGGTTAAAAAAAAAGGTTGAATATCCATTTTCAATATAAGGCAAAAAAAATCCGTCTTCTTTCAGCGGCATTTTTTAAAACTACTTTTTCAAAGCACTTAAATCTCCTTCAGCATTTGACATTTATGAATAGCTAACTAATTTCACCGTCAATCTATGTTTGACCTTAACACATCCATCCATGAACTAAATTTCCAACTGTTCTCAAACATTCAAGCTATTTGAGAACAAATCTAACCTTCGGTGGCTGCAGGTTTAATTCTTCATTTATCCCTCTAGGGCTTAGGTTTCCCAATTTAGAAACCATGGTATATTCAGGGATGAAGTATGTCAGAAAATAGTGACAAAATGTCCATCAAGTTATACTCCATGGTGAGGTCTTAAAATTTCTGACAAAATTTTTTTGTCTGACAAACTGTCTAGAAATTCAATTTGCTATCATATAAGACAAAAAGAAGGAGGAAACTTCTCACATTTCAGCTGTTGAAACCACTGATGTTTTGAAAGTTTGGACTTGAAAAGTGTAGAGTTGTGGATTAATGTGGCTAATGGATTATCACAATGGTTGCCAATTAATTTTCTTTTTGGAGTAATCGACTGCTGCAGGGGTTTTCACAATCTGAGGCTTGGGTCATCCACGCTGACAAAGCTTGGCAGCCTATGGGATCATGATTATGTTATTTAATCCCATAAACACTTAACAATTGAGCCAGATAGCCTGATATTGCTGTTTGACATAACTTCAGTTCCACTAAATACATAAAAAAAGGTCTGTTCTAAGGCATTTATTAGTTTCTCACTCTGTGGAAACCAGTGAAATTACCCATAACTACTTTCTCTCAGAACCATCTCTTTAACCAAATTACACACTGGCTTTCCATGTGATGTCCTTTTGATAACTAATATAATATTTTTATTTCTTTCCATTCGCTGAGCCTCTCCTGAAACTGTTTGGAGCCCCCATGGGGAGAGCCGCTTTGAAAACCTTTGGACTAATCTTTTCAGCTCTAATAGGTTGAAGTGAGCAGGCGAGTAGAAAGGTAATGAACCTCATTAAGTAAAATGCTGGTTCACTGCATTGGGAGCAAGTGAAATATTTTCACTCCGATCCACTGAACAAAAATAGAAACGCAACACTGACTGGTTTTCTGACCTCCCCAGACTCCCCAATATAGTAAAACTGCACATTTTAGAGTGGCCTTTTATTGCGGCCAGCCTAAGACACACCTGTGCAGTAATCATGCTGTCTAATCAGCATCTTGATATGCCACACCTGTGAGGTGGATGGATTGTCTCGGCAAAGGAGAAGTGCTCACTAACACAGATTTACACAGATTTGTGAACAGTATTTGATAGAAATGGGCCTTTTGTGTACATAGAAAACGTTTTAGATCTTTGTTTGTTTGTATTTTTGTTCAGTGTAGTTATGCTGTGTTTGGAATTAAAATACTTGCTACGATAGATATTATATATACATATATTTTTCAGGCTGAATGATGCCAACAATGTTCTTCATGACATGGGGGAAAGGACACATTTTCATGAGACTGGTTGTTGTTTAAGCAGGAGCCGTACAATTCATTATGGAGGTATAGTAATGGGTTGCACATGGAGCAGCCGCCTGAGAAGAGCTTTTGTGTGTGTAGACCTTTCTCTGCTGGTCTCGCTGCGAGAGATCACATGATTTGAGGTGCCAAATTGATTTATATTCCAGAGTTATATGGATCCAAAAGTTCCATATCTGTTTCCCATCCTGTTTTATAGCATGGATTATAGCACGGACAGGAGGCCAGTTTTTCTGTTTGTCTCCACAGTGGATGAGAGTAGGATTTGTGGAAAGGTTAAGCTGATTCCTAGTCTGCGCCTCAGGGTAAGGGCTTTTACTCAGTTAAAGTGGATGACAGATGATTTTCTGCTATTTTAGCCAAACAATAGAGCCAAAAGTGTTGGCAGCCTGTACAGTAGGAGTTACAGTAAGTTAGTCATAGCCACCCAGTTCAGAGACGGAGGAGCAGAGATGTGGTATTAACTGCAGATCAGTGGAAATGAGGATCACATCCACACTAACAGATCTAAACATGTTTATTTTCACAGCTAATGACAGTGTTTGCCCACATAACACACTCTCTATGGTTAGAACGATCATTAGAGCAACCTCCAGTGATACTCCTCCTTTATCGTTACACAACTGACCTGAGTTCAACCGATGGAAATAATCCATTAAGTATGGGCCAAGGTATATGTACAATACTGATGTTGGTTGAATCTCTTTTTTAGCATGTAACTAGAAAGCAAAGGATAATGGTAAAAAGGACACACACAAGCAGGCCTTGGTCCCTTCTTAGTGCAATTGCAGTGTAATTTTGAAACCTGAACTGGTGATGTATTTGATTTAGTTAATGACTGACTGCAGCTTGTTGGAAATGCCTGTTCTAATTCTGTCACATAGTTCTACAGTAGTAAACACCCTTCTCCTAACACGAAGCATGCTTTCTTTGGGGTTTTCCTGCCCTTTGTCTTTAAAATTATCTCTGACATTGTGGTGTCATTCTTAACTGCATCAGCACAGAAAGATCTCAGTGATAATGCCATAATGCCGCCCTGTGTGAGTGTTCTACTGTTTGCATCGGCGCGAGTGTGTATCGTCATCCTCTTATCTATGGCTGATGGGGCTTCTCATGTGGCTCCTGGCCAGTCGCTCTCAAAGCCCACCATTCACTACCAACCACGGCTTCTGTGAGTGTGTGCCGGCTTGTGTGTGAGGGAGAGGGAGGAAGGGCGAATTTGTTGAAATACAGTTTGATTAATCGCTCGTGTGTGTGTTTCTGTAAGTATAACTGTGCGCAACAACATGCACACTGGGAGCTGTTCTACATGGACTCAAGCAGCAATATAGGACACCCTGCAACTGTGTGTGTGTGTAGATGGAAAATGCTTTGACGAGATGTCTGTGTGTGTGCGTGTGTGTGTGTGTGTGAACCTGGTGAGAAGGAGCAGTGAACCTTAACACATTGTGTTGAATGGAGAGCTTGGCTATAAACCAGCAGTACTGTACTAGCACCGCCTGCGTGTGTGAGGCAGTACATGCTGGATGAAGAAGAATACACTCAGCAGTTATTTACGTTTTAGTTGAAAGGATGTGGCTTGTGTGAAAGTCTAGACTTTAAAAATGATTATTTCTTCAGGAGCTTTTTCTGAATATTATTACCTTTTATGATTATTTCTGATGCCTCAAACTTGACTAACTAGGTTCCTCTAGGTGTATGTCGGTATTTGCTAAATTCTTTACATGGTGCAACACAGTGGTGCTGGGTCAGCCTGGTGGCAGAGGAAGACTACAACTGGGACTCAAAATGACAGCTAGATGAAGCGTCCAGCCCACAAGCCTCAGGCTGGGTCCAGAGGTCAGTGTGTTTAGAGGAGGGAGGAGGTGGACGGAGTGGGTGCAGCTGGACTTGAAGGCCTAGGGGGTTTGCCGGTGGGTCTCAAAGGTCCATGGGGTCTGAAGGTGCACACGGTGGGGGTGGGGATGGGCAGGGGTGGGGGGTGATGTGACAGGGTGCAAGGGCCGGTGGCTGGCCGAGGGGTGGGGTGAAGCAGGGCTGGCGGTGAGGGTGACCATCTGGATTGGATTGTAGACATTCCTCAGGAAGTGTGTGAGTAAAGGTCAGCGTGGAAAAAGGAGGAGGGGGTCACTCAGATCTCTACGTGTGTGTGCATGCGTGTTTATTTTTCTTGCGCTTACTCAGTGTTTCAGTTTACGATTGCGGCCAGTTTACCATTGTTAGAGCATTTCTTACCCAGTGAGACTGTGGAATGTGAGACATTGTGGACAACATTCGCATGGGAACTGTTGCAGGTGTGAGAATCTGTCTTCTGCAGCCTGTCGCTGTTTCACACTGGAACGCAGCATTTCATTGTATATGTGGTTCTATGAAAACCAAGCCGTCCTTCTTTGGCCCCACGTGGCTTAACTCTTCCCCTCTGTGACTGTTTGTGCAGGTGGGAGGTCAGCGGGTTGTGGCCATGCTGTCCCTGGACGAGCCCCTGGACCTGAAGCTCCCTCGGCGGGCCAACGGGAGGGACAGAGGGGTGCGCTCACCCCCCCTCTCCCCGCTGCACCCCAAGCGAGCTCGCCAGCTCCGCATGGCAGATGATGGAACAGCAGTGATAGAGCCCGCCTCCCCAGCATCGCCGCACACAGGTAGGTAACAACAAAACATGACTAAGAATTCATAGCCATGATAGACACGGTGGTTTGAGCTAAATGCTGAAAAACAAAATACAGCTGAGACTGATGGGAATGACATTATTTTTGCAGGTATTTGATCATAAACAAACTGAAATTTCGACCTGATGATGGCGCTAGATAAAAAGTAAAGGGATCATCAAAGTTATTGCAGTTAATCATGAGGAGGACATGAATGAGTTTAGCAAAGTTTATGTCAGTTTTCACATTTCACTAAAAACACAAAATGTCAACCTCATGGTGGCGCTAGAGCCATCCATCCAGTAGCTGTTGAGACATTTGAGTGTGGACCAGAGTGAGACCAGTATCCGTGTATCAGCTCAGGTGAGAGGTCACCTCATCAGGTGTGTGTGTTTGTTTTCTCAGGTGTGCAGGTGGTCCCTCATGATCGAACGGACACCCCCACCCCTCCTGCGGTGGACCTGAGCATGTCTCCTTCCTCTCGCCACACTGCCAGCTCTCCAGAAATGACCAACGGCAACTACGTCCCCTCAGGGGTGAGTGTGACTGAGTAGAACACACACACACACACACACCTGCACACCAATACAGGTGCTCCACTCTTATCAGCTTTGGTTTTGCCCACCAATAACTCTATCAATTCCCCTTGTTTTCTCACACTGTCTTTTTGTTCATCTCCGAGTTGTTGAAAGAATAAACGCCGTCTTTCAGGGCAGTAGTGAGTGGCCAACACTTTCCTGTCTGCAGCGAAGAGTGACTCAACCTGCTGGGGTCAGCAAATCAGGAACAACATCGGGTTGTGTCACACTCTCCATAAGGGAATCAGGCTATGCGAGGGGTGGGAGGTCTGTGTGTGTGTGTGTGTGTGTGTATGAGAGAGAGGGAGGTAGCTCTTATCAAACACCTCTTGTGTCCCCAACAAGTGCCTCTGTCTGTGCAAGTTGCACTCAGTGGCCCCGCTGGCATGATGTGTGTGCGTATGTGTGTATAATCGGATTTAGGACATGGTACAGCCATGCAGACCTCACGCCGCCTAATTCAATTCCCTCCCAATTGAATTGAGACACGCTGGCTGGGACCATTCAGCCACCCCACGTCCCACATAGGCCCCGACCCCACCATTACACACACACACTCTACATTTAACGTATCCCCCGTGGACACAGATAAGATGCTTTCTCCCCTCATTACTCCCATACGCACACAAAAATAAGTGCTTCTTATAGAAGACACACACTCACATGTTCTCCCCCTACAGCATCTCACAAAGCAGCTCACATAGTTTTGCATGCAGAGGCAGAGCTCAGCGCAGGGGATTGGTCTCATTTTATGAAATTTGTCACATACACATTTCTGACATAGCTGAAGACGACGAGACAGCCACAGGATTGTGATCCATTTGCACCCTTATTCTGTCTCTCTGCGCTTCCCTGCTCGGGCAAGACAGCTCCAACTTACTCTCTTACTATAAATTCCACCTTTCATCAAGACTCCTCTCTGTTTCTGCTTGAGCTAAGTTACACTGTGGTGTGTGTGTGTGTGTGTGTGTGTGTGTGTGTGTGTGAGCCAGTGCATTAGCTCTTTGAGCTCCAGCTGAGGTTCAGTGAATCTTACAGCTCTCATACAGAGCTCAGGGATGTAGGGAGGTTGTGTAGCACACAGCGGGTGACTACGAGAGAAGTGGAGTGGATTTTTGAAGTGAAAGACGAATATCAGCAGTTCTCTACTCCATTGACAAAAAAGACTTTTGTCTCCATCAAGTGTTTTCTCAGTGAGGCCCTCAATACCTGTTTGTGTTATCCAGCTGAGCTCATACAGAAGACCACCTTGTGTTTTTATTGTACTTTGGAGGCCTTATAATGCCGGCACCATTTTATTTTTAAATTGTTTTTACACTATTTTTCCAGTTCCAGGCATCGTATTTTTCTGAAGCACATCACAGCAAACATGACCATAACACTGTTGCTCTTATTTCCCTTTTTTCTGTTTGTTTATCAGAATTCTCACATCTCACAGGCCTTTCAGTTTTTTGTGCCAATCGGAGCTGGGGCGGGACTTCACCTGCCATCCTCCATGTTCATCGGCCAGACGAGCGACAAGAGAGCCTCTCCTGACCTCTCAGCGGATGAACAACTGGCCTGCCGCTGGAAGAAGGTAAGACCCAGAAAGGGAAAGAAAACCCATTTTATGACCCTGCTGCAGCCGAACTAGGCTCAGATCAAAATATGTTTTCCTACCTCCAGTGCCATCTGCTCTTTGACTCCCTGCAAGACCTGGTGGATCATGTCAATGACTTTCATGTCAAACCTGAAAAGGATTCTGGGTACTGCTGCCACTGGGAGGGCTGCGCTCGCAAAGGGAGGGGTTTCAATGCCAGGTGAGAAAGTCTTACACTTATAATTAATTAAGTGTACATACAAGGGGAGAATTCAAGAGGATGATGAACTTATTCTTGCGTGGCTGCAGGTATAAGATGCTCATCCACATCCGCACTCATACTAACGAGAAGCCTCACCGCTGTCCCACCTGCAACAAGAGCTTCTCACGCCTGGAGAACCTCAAGATACACAACCGGTCACACACAGGTCAGTGGTGGAGCAAAGTGGGGCCCAAATGTTTGCTGTACAATTCAGATTTGTTTATTTCAACACAATGCTTATCTTGTAAACCTTGAAGTCAATATGTTCTTCTTCATTTTTGTTAAATAAAGAGGTGGATGAAATTTCAACATCTGCATCTTTTCTCCTCACTGCAGGTGAAAAGCCCTACATTTGTCCTTACGAGGGTTGCAACAAGCGTTACTCCAACTCCAGCGACCGCTTCAAGCACACACGCACACACTATGTGGACAAGCCCTACTACTGCAAGATGGTGGGCTGCCTGAAGCGCTACACAGATCCCAGCTCTCTCCGCAAGCACATCAAGGCCCATGGCCACTTTGTGGCTCAGGAGCATGGCTCCCCAGGTGGGGTGGGCTCCCTGCTGAAGGGGAGTCAGAGTGGAGGGCTTCCTAGTGAAGTGGGGAAGGATTCAGAGCTGTCCTATGTGAGCGCAGCCCACATCATCATCCCAGGGGCGGCGGCTGCTCTCCTGGGAGGCCATGCTCTGCAAGGCCTCGGTGGTGCCCTGCCCCTGTCCCCTCTCAGTCCTCGGCCCCTGGACCTCAGCACACTGGGTTGCCCCAGCTCTCCTCCAGGCAGCATGGGACCCATCCTGTCCTTCAACGGCTCCCCGCTGGGCCTGACCAAGTCCCCTCTGCTCTCCTCAGCGTTCCCCTCCTCAGCCCTGGGCCTGCCGATGGTGCCCATGCTGGGGGCCTCGTCTGAGCGCCGGGCCCAGAGCCAGCAGGCCAAGAAGAACCGGGGGGAGGAGGTCAAGAACGAGGTGACTGGGGGGGTCCTGAACCTTTCCACCGGAGGGTCTCATGATCCCCTGTCCTGGGTGGTCATCCCCCCAGGCACTGTGGTGCTCAAGCCAGCTGTGGTCAACTGATACACACACAAACACACATTCACACTCACACACACACACACACACACACACACACACACACACACACACACACATTCCAGAAGAGCTCAGGGGGTCGGGATGGGTGGGTGAACGCCATAGTGAGGGTACGGGCGGTCAAAGGTGATGGGGATTGGCTCGCACAATCAAATCCAGGCAATGCATTTCAGAGAGATGTTGGAAAAGTTGAAAACTATAGAGAAAATCATCAAATCAGCCGAACAATAGAAAACACTACACCTCACGAGAATTAAATACACAACGCAAGCCTCTTGTATTAATGGGAAACTAAACCTGGGGCCCAAGAACTCTGTTCAGGACCATGTATGGCTCTGTATTTCTATCACAAGGCCTGACAATGGGCTCCTCTTTGCTCTCTTATTTTATACTTTATTCATTCCTGTTTGCTGGTTCTGTGGACAGGGACCATGAACGTGACAGTCTTAGTGCTCTGTGTTCTTACAAAAGTCCTCATTCATTGATAAGTATTTATATGACTGTACTTCATCGACAGTGTGCCTCCAGCTTAGCAGTGAGATAGATACACCATGAAACTGAATGACGCACTCACAGTTAGGCAAACGTGTACGTAATAGGACGATTCTCCACAGTTGATTTTAAAGTTGTGACCTATTTTTCACAGGCCGCTGTGATTAATACGATTCAGACAGGCTTGCCATACCAAAGCAAGTGAACTCAAACTGTCTCGGATTTGTCCAGGAAAAGCTGCAGCTTCGGACTCCGAGACAGTTCAATTAAACACAGCACTTAATAGTGTCAACTGGTTATAGTATTGAAACCTCAAAACTGCTGCTAACCTCTCGGCTCCCCCAGCGTAACGTAAACTGGGAGAGAGCACTTTTGACAATCTAACCCCAGTTTGGGGAAGGTGACCAACAAGAATGTGTGCCAGGTGTGCAGACTAGGGGCTTTTAGGGCACAGAGCGAACTGAGGACTATACACAGACAAATGGTGTTACATCACCTGGCAATGACCAATCATCACTTCCTCTTTTACACAAGTGAAATTTAAGGCACTGGTGCGTCTGGCTCCCCCCTCTGGTAGGTCACCGTACACAACATCCCGCCTGCCAGCTACAGAACTCGTACTGTTTTGCTTCTGGATTGTCCAGCTGCTTTCCCGTAATTGAATCAACACGGCCAGTTTGTGTATGAAAGGGCCACTGTGGCGATAAACACTAGTGTCTTGTATTTTAGAAGGTGACCCGACCCAAAACCAGCTGTGAAAAACAGGTGGTCGTCCAGTTGAAGCCCAACTTAGCCCTGTCGGTTTTTGTCCCCGGTTCAACAAGTCCCACGCGATGCCAAAAAAACCTGGAGAGGGGAAAGAGGGATGCATGTATTGTGCCACAGAGGGGGGTGTGATGCACTCAATGCCACATACAGCTGGACTGACTAGGAAGCCACACTATTGCAAACTGCCTCATTTTACTCTGTCCAAAGGGGCAAACAAAAACACAAAAAAAGACTCATTTGACTTCTGGGAAAACTTTTCTCATGGTTCGATTACGCAGTCAACATGCACTTACCACACACTATACTCCTGACATGTTTTATGAAATGTTACTGCCAAGTCTTTAAAAACTAGTTTGCTCTTATTCCATTTTTCTAAAAGAGTCGATTTTGCTGTGGGGTCTTTCCAGGCTTGTGTTGCTCAGTGCTGATGCATGTATGACGCTGACTGCCGTCTCCACAGAGGAGAGGTAGGGGAGCGGGAGAGGATAACACAAGGAACATTCCCTCAAGAGACTCCTCCATCTCTCCTCTCCCCATCTGCTTATGTTGGTGGTCTTACTTTTCCATCGCCCAGTCTTAGAAATAATCAGTTATTGCTGTTTTATATTGTTGTCTTTTTTTTTCTTCTCTTTTTGCTGTTGTTCAGACGAGACATTTTTTCTGATGTTGAAGTTGCTTCTTGTGTTCTGCGACGGCTGCTCTGCACTCAGCTTTCTGCTGTCGAGGTTGAGTCTTTGGAGGGGTCGAGGAGAAGACGAGAGGGGGAGGTTTGGGTGGTCCTCTACGGTAGTGGTTCCTAACCTGAGGGTTTGGGATAAATCTGAAGGGTCATACGATGATTACATTAAGAAAGAGGAAACGTTTTCTTTTTCACAAAATTATGTTAATTTTTCTTTTTAGCTACACCAGAGGATGGTCACGCCTTACTGTTGGTCCAGACCGAAATAGTACAACGAATGGATAGATTGCCATGAAATTCTTTAGTGAAATGTTGACTTTGTTGATCCCCTAACTTGTCATAGTGCCACCCTGAGGTTTTGAAGTGAAACTATTAACTATTTGAGGGATTTCATGGAAATCTTGTTTTTGTTTAATTTAATACTTTGGTTTAGGACCAAATAACGACAAATTTAATGACTTTTCCATCAGGCTTAGCTGAACACTGCTGTGTTCTCTTTGCAACTCTTAGTCTTGTTTCTGGTGTATTACTGATTTGGTGATGTGGTTAAAACATTCTGGGAAGGAGCAATCACTCCTTGGTCAACCCACTCACAACATGAGCCATGAACTGTGACTAAAGGTCATAAGTACAGATAATATTGATGATCATAAAAAGGCTAGAGACCACTGCTCTAGGGGGAAAACATGTTTTATGGGAGGTATCCAGTAGATCAAATGACATCCAGTCCTCCATGACAGAACGATTGGTGAACTGAGGATCATCCAGAGAGAGTGTGGGCATAACATACAGTATATGTTAGTATTATGCAGCCAAACACAAAATTATCTTTGGGTTAAATTAGATTTGTAAACTCTTCTTCCTTTGATTCTTAATTGCCACAGTCGGGTAAAGGCAAACCACAGAGAAATAACATCTGACTGTGAAATGGCGGGCAGCGCTGGGGAAGTGTGAGAGCAGAGAGAGAAAGGATCGGCTGAGTGAATAAATGAATGGACATGGGATAGGGAGAGATGAGGGGAGAGGCTGTGTGCCAGCAGAGGAAAAGAGGCAGAGGATAGCTGTGCTGTGCAGCCGCCCTCCATCTGGCCCACCTACCCAGCTAACGGCCCTCTCAGCTCTGAAGTCACTGGCTGTGCCCAATGTGGCAGCCACTCACAGGAATACCAGCCTGCAGGAAACTAGGCCACTGAACTCTGTCTGCCCTCTGGGGTTTTTTTCTTTTTTTTAATAGATTAAACCCAAAAGGCTCAACTCCCCCACCTCCCGGCCACAAAGCTTTTTTTACCAGAGATGAGGGAAAAAAGGCAAACTAACAAGCCACATTTGCAGTAAACAAAAACAAATATAGCCCTCCCTGTCTGAGGACGAGCTCTGCATCAGGCCTGCAAGGACTCACTGCAGAGATGAACTGCACACCTGTGTGTCTGCCTCAGTAATCCCTACGTCATCATTATCTCAGACTCCCCATCCCCCCCCTCCTCGCCACACACACTCACACACATCAGTGGCCTGTCTCTGGGTTCAGGCTCGGTATTGAAGAGGATCTCTCGTCGTGAGTGGACAGTTCCTGCACGTGATGTCATCTGAAACAGGTGTTAAGTAGGCTAGACATGGTTTCCGTGGCAACAGCAAAAACCCACAGATGCGGCGGTTCTCCTCCTCCCTCGTCAGTCTGTCTCTCCTCTGCAGGTCCAAGCCAGGGACAGAGACTCAGCACGGCGGCAGAAAGCTGAATAATAGGACACGGATCCTGCTGGGGTCCACAACTTTTCAATATTAAATAAGCTGTATGATCCATTAACCCTTTGAGCTCAGTCTGTAATGAACTGCACTTTTGTTCCCCTTCATTGTGTGTGTAGATTCGAGGATGCTGCCACATCCTCACTCAGTGGAGAGAATTATTCATCAGTTGTTTCTGGAACCAAGAATAATTGTAAAAATCATCCTCAGTTGCTAAAATGTTTGAATTTAAAGTCTTTTTTTTTAATTATTAGAAAAGCGGTACTTGCTCCTGGAGATTTGAAAGTAACCCTCACTTCATGCTATGAAAAGTGGAACTGAGATCCAGGGCACAAAATTTGTGTTAGCTTGCTAGTTCAGTGTCATTGTAAAGGGGTGCCACTGACTGAAGTGCCACAGTGTTGCACAAAGGGTTAATGATAAGACTAAGGCCACGCAAGGCCTGTTCCATTTTATGTTTTTTTGCACATTTGTGAGATATTATGTCAGTATTTTAATTTTTCCAAGTGCCTTTTTATTATAGGTAAAATATAGAAGTTATACACTATATGAAAAAAAAAATGATTATATGAAAATATATTTTTTCCTGGCATCATGTTCTGTGGTTGAACATGCAGAATTTTAGAGTTGTAAAAGTCTCCAATTGGTACAACATAGCGGTGTTCTCCTGTTTTAGAGGAATTTTATTACGATATTGATAATAATGTCAATGAAAAGAAAAATGTTTAATAAAGTTGTATTTGATACAACTTGTGTATTCATTTTTGTTCCAAATATACAATAACATGACATATAGGTAAATGCACAAAAACATAACATGTGATTCTGCACTTTTACACAGGCATGTGCACATATTAAATATGTTACCTGGAGCTTCACTCGCAAATTATTATAAAAAGCCCATATTCTAATGACTACTGTTGGTGCTGCCCTGTCTTAAAATGTCATCCATTGTCCAAAAAATGCCAATAAGACGAGGCTAAAGAAAAAGAGAAGGCTTTTATTGGGTTATAATTTACAGAGGATGGGGAGAGGAAAGACAGGGCAAGCATCATTTCATACTTCATGTTTCCGTATTCTGCTGCTTTTCTTGTTGTGTCTGAATACTCAGTTCCTCATCTAGACGCTCTTTAGCCCGCACCACCTGGACACAAAGAATAATAAATACTGACTGAGAGAAGGGGAAGACACTTTTAAAATAACCAAATTGCACTATGGTTTTCTCAGAGCAGAGAGGAATGGGTCAGTAAAAACATCATTTCAAACACCTGGATCAAAGAGTGGATTCCTCCCACACACAGAGTCACACAAGTCAGAATTTGATATTTAACACAAAGACAGAAAGAGAACTGGTCGTTGTTTGTTTGGATGGTATGAGCAAAACAGATACACAGAATGACAAGGGCACTGCTGAGTATCATTGTTCCAGCTACACAAGCTCTCATACCAGGCATTTTACATGGCTGTATCCGGTGCCACAAAAAAGATCTAACTCATGAAAACACTGTGCGGGGAAGGAAGATTCAAACATCTGAACATGAGATTTAAAGCTGTGGAAGACACTAAATCGCATTTAGCAATTGTTTCACTTTCTACTTACATTCTACAATTACTGGACTCTATTTCACTTGAAAATTATTGTATGAACAATGTAACTGTATACTGCTTAAATAACAACAAAAGTCTAGAATCCAAAGACAGAGAATACTTACCTTTGATTGTAGGTAAAACGAACCGCCCACTGATTTGTCATTGACTTTAAAAAGGTGCTCGTAGTTCTGGAGAGATAGAAGAGTTAAACACTTTAGTGTTAAAATAACAGCATTTGATCTTCATTTAAAACATCACTTTTTTCCCCAAAACATCAGCAAAGACACATAATGATGCATTTTCTCATCACTGTTACAGTAGAAGGTAAAAGAAAAATGTTGATAACGGATGGTCAAATAAACCAAGAAAGTAAATCATCATTTCACATGAATTTGAAATTTTGTTTTCCTGATATTAATTCACAGAGCTGAAAATTCTTGGATATGAACTTTGCAGTGTGTTTAGCTATTATCATTATATAAAGATATGACTTGATAATAACAATATTTTACAACCACAATACCTTTTAAAAATCTTAAAAGAAGAAGATTTTGAGTTGAGTTTCCTGTTTCCTCTAGAGCTGGGACTAATGAGTTCCACAGTTTGAGGAGTTTAGGTAATAATAAAACCAAGGTCTCCAAACATGTAGATAGAGCAACATGTTGTGGGGCATTCACTGTAGCACACGAAGGCTACAGTGAATGGAAAATCCTGTAACGTCAAACAGTTTTCGACATGGCTAGAAAAGTCTGGGATGACCTGGCAAAACACTACATTACAAAATAGCCTTAATGGCTCTGCCATTAAGTTGTGTTTGTACCTTCTGAATCTCCTCAGGGGTGAGTGTGGAGATGTTGAGGATTTGCTGCGCCTCTTGTAGGCTCATTCCAGTGATGCTCGAGGCTGCAGCAGACTGCTGACCTGAACGGCCCCTAGCCTGGGCTGCTGCTTGACTGGCTGGGAGAGAAAACACAACACCCATAAATACTTTATTACATTAGACAACTGAACAGAATGTGAAAGAGCTGAGACTTGGGCTGGATGATAAATTATTATCTCAGCAAACTCACATCTGGGTGATATGATCTTATATAATTTGACCAATTTCTAATTTCTATGTTGTAATATTATAGTGATATATAAAGTATATTAAGAATTGTAATGTAATATATAATATGGAAGATAGGTCAATATATATAAACACACATGAACAAGATTTTAGTCATATCACTTAGACCTTGACAATTATCTTTTCATTATTGGTTAATCTCTCTTTTGGTAACTCATTTCGTTTATAAAAAGGTCAGAAAGTCCATTTTAGTTTTCCTGAAGGAGGGGTTCTATCTTCAAATGACTTGTTTTCTCCACACAAGTCAAAACTTCAACATATATTCGATTTACAAATATGTAAAACAGAGATATGAAAACATTTGGCATTTTCACTTGACAAACAATTATCAAAAATATTGTCTGTCAATCGGCTGATTGAGTCCCAGCGTTTTGTCCCAGCAGTACTTTCATATCCCACGTTTAGATTTAGACTATTATGAACATGTGATGGATCACACCTGCATATTCTTGACGTAAAGCACGAGCAAACGCACGTCCCACCACCTGTGCTCCCATCACAATGATCTGTGCCAGATACTTGGCCTGCAGAGGAGAAGAAACACAACTGAAAGAATGCAAACATGAAGCACACACAGCCATCATCAGACTGACAGTGAACTAAAAGACAGAGTGAAGGTCAGTCAGCTGTCAGTGTTTTGGTATTTTGGTGACATTAAGATAATTAAGCTGATGTCAGAATGAGGCAATAACTGTCTGCAGGTGCGGAAGAAGCAGCTTCATTACAGCTGTCAGTAAAACACTGTGACAGCTTTATCATACGTGTCTCCACCCTGTTTAGACATGACAAAGACTTACTTAGTTATTAATTTCTCCCTAAATCAAGTTAACAGTGTCTAAATGAAGAGGTGGCAGCTATCTTATGCAACGCTGCTGGAAAAGCTACTCATGCTAATGCTAACTAGCATTACGCCTCTCGAACGTCAGCTATGAGTTTGGAAATAGAAACGCGAACATTATAACGTGTATTCTTACCATTTTATACTATCAAACAGGTCCCTCGAACAGATTTCTGTTTTCTCACATGCACGCCAATGAAGGTTATTGAAGGGTCAAAGTTCAAGGAGGCATCGAGAGCACAAAAACAAGACAAACCAAGTGGAGGGTGAGATTTCTAATACTGACACCTACTGGCAGGGAAGTCAAACTGCAGCTGCTTTTCAAGGACTATGACTATAATGACTTGTACCAGCCTTTAAGTTGGAAAAAAAACTGCTAATAACACACACAAAAAATTAACTATTCTGCAATAAATAATAAAGTGCTGGAATCAGCTCCACTGAAAGATGTAGTTTAAATATTTGTATTTCTTCACTGAAGACTGACTTTAGCTGTGGCTGTCTTGATGCCAGTATGAACCTTTAGTTTCTAAGATTATTTGTTAAATATAATGTTTATTGATTAATTTTCATCTGTTGCACCTTGCCAGATGTTAAAAGGGTCTCCTAAAACTATAACAAAACAATGTACTTCATAAAATTAAGATATACAATATTATGCACAATATTTATTATTCTTATTCTTTTTTCTCATAAAATGTTAATTTATGTAATATATTGTGCAAATTTAATCTATTTTATGCACTTTTTTATGTATGCAACTTTTCTGTGCCCCTTATGAGACCAAAGAGACAAGTTCAGAAATTACTTCAGTTTGTGACCCATTCCCATATATTTATTTAATCATAAAGGACAAGCAGTCTTAGTTTCAAAGGTGTTTATTGCCAGACAGTAGTGAAAAAAATCCACAAACCATCACCTAAGTAAGACAGAAAAAACCCCAACAATGCTTTACTCACTGTATAAAAAGGAAGTTCTTTTTTTAACACAATGGAAGGCAAGTTAATCCAATCCAAACATTACAAAGTATGGCGTTGGAGAATCACAAGCACATACAGTATACATCACACAAACACTGACGACACCTGCAGTTCATGTGTACAACATGATGTGCACGACCATGCATGGCTGAATCGATTTCAGTCCATCAGAGGTTGTAAACAAACTTGGTGGGTTCAAGCCTGGATTATTGTTATTAATATTGCTGTAGCCCTGACTGGTAAATTACATGATGGCTGTTATGGCTGCATTGTAAGTTATTAATACTGTTATTGTTACATTAACACCATGATTACTTACTACTAGTAAACATTAGATAAGAAAATTAGCTCATTTACTATCCCCAAACATTCTGAAATCAAACAAAAATCATGATTAAAAACCCGACTGGCCAGCGAACAAGGAAAGAAAGTAAGGAAACAATCATCTCAGAGAATACAAAGGCCCCTCTGGTTTGGCTTTCAATGCATAACAACATCTCAGTTTCATTGACCTTTAACCCCTACTTAAAAGACTATTATATGACCACTGGATGGCAAAACTTTCAATCAAATTGAACTTGCACACATACAGTAATACATTATTATGTTAAAATGGCATCTTACTGTATCATTGGCTAACAAAGGAAAATGATTTTAATGGTGTTGTTAGAAATTCCAGTTCATGGCCAAACATGAGCACTGGTGACCCTGTTGTATCCTCAGTGTGGTTTTTGCTGCTGAAGGCTTAAACATGTTACAGTAATCGTGTGTGTGTGTGTTTGCGTGTGTTTCACCTGACTGAACAGGAAGACGAAGGTTTTTGTGATCAGATGCATTATGTTCACTTTTTATCTCTTTTTTTTTTTTTTTGCAACATTACATCTTTTAAAGACACATTGTGACTGAGCGTGCTCATACGACTGGCCAGTATTAAAAAGCAAGCAGTGGTCCACTGTGGAGGTAAATGTGCACACGGGTAACAACTTTGTATGCAATGGTACACAACCTGGTATCTTTATGTCAGAAATAACAGACTGGGCACAAGAGAAGTACATTATCATTATCATGCTTAAACCATGACCATATACCACAGACAAAAAAGGGAAGCTGTGCTAAAATCCATTTTTATAAACAGTTATTTGTTGTAAGTCTGACTGATAATGTAGCATAAAGCAGAAGTATTATTGCTATGATTGCCTGCTGTTTAATTCACCTCGCACTGAGTTGGAAGGTGGTTTAACAGAAATGTGTTTGGTGTCCCAATAAATGATCATATACACATACTGTATATTTCTGTCTGACGGTCTTTACTGTTTTATCATCTTCTATGGTGGGATTTTTTTTCAAAGTATCACGAATATTGTGATATTTTTGAGGTTTACATTAATATAACAAAGCAATTACTACACCAGATTGATTCCAGAATGATTTCTGAAACATTCAAGAATTACAGCATCTTCATATCAAATTTCATGCAGTCTGACATGATGAACACCAACTAGACAACATGACATTTGATTTTCCAAACCTTAAGAGACATTGTGATATATACTGATATCAGAACTGTGATTTTCTTTCCCCAAATCATTTTATACTTTCACATTGTACAGTATTCTGTGTGCGTAGTAGGCTGAGATGTTAGCTGATTAAGCTCAGAGGTTGTGTGGATGACACCATCGCACATACAATTGGCAGCTTGACAATTGATCTGCTCTCTCCTCTCTGCTGTTGGCACTATGATTGAACCAAAGGCAAGACGTCCCCCTCTAGTCATCCTGGATGACACAAAAGCCACAGTTAGCAAAGACAGATTATAGACATGTAGTAAATCTGCATTACCTTAATACCTTTGATGTTAAGCTCTTTATTAAATCTTAACAACTCAGATACTCGAAATCCAATAATTTGCTGTTATCATCTTTCAGCTTTCAGTGGAACAGTATTGTGATGAGATTGTGTTACTTTACAAAACCGTGTTGCTGAAATTAATGATTTTAATTAAAGACTAACAAAATGACAAAATGATATTTAGTTTATATGTGATATTGCCACCATTTGTCATATCATTATATGTAGTGATATGTACTGATGAAATCATGTGTTGTGTGATATGTTGTATTTTTCTTGCTGTATTATAATGTTGTCAATAAAACAGAAACCAAAAGTATAAAAACATTGGTAATAATTGCTATAGTAATTCAGTAACTCCAACTAGTCTTTGGACGTTTGAAGTTATGACCTGGTGCTCAAAAACAAGGGACACAAAACATGATCAATCCTTTACAGCATCATACAAACCTAAACAAAACTATAAAAAAACTGCATCCTCAGCAAAACTGAATAATATGTGAATCATATTAGTGGTTTTTCATGCAAAAATATTGCAAGTTTTTGCACATTTTAAGAGTCAAGACTCATCTTCACAGCTGTTTTCGTCACATTCACTCACCCACTCGTCCTCGTCAACCCCCTCGAAGGACTCCTGCGGCAGCGGGTCGTCCATGTTCCCCAACTTAGCCACCATGGCACTGAGCAGCTGGGCCACACATGCGCATATTCAGTGTTAAAACATATCTGGCTATTCATGTACATAAGGATTGTAATGTGGTAATATGCATTACTGACAGACTACACGCAGGACAAGCCCTGACAATGGTCCAGATGAGAGTACAGTAAAAACACAAGCGTGCAGTGTTTCAGCTCATCCTCACCTCCTCTTTCTTCTGTTCATCAGTCTTCTCCTCCAGGTAAACAGATGAGGGCAGGTATTTCCTAACTGGAGCCTCTTTGGGGGCCTCACTCACTGAAATAAAAACACACACACATCATCAAACCAGGATCCAGTACTGACTGATTGTAGAGGTCGAGAGCTGTGTTACACAAGGTCACACAGTACGTATATATATTCAGACTCTCTGGTCTGTGTCCGTACCTGGTGTCATGTCTTTAGGCTTTAGGCTGATTTTTTTGTGTTGGCCGTTGGAGCCAGATAGCCAGGCAGAGGCAGTCAGTGCCGGTTCCCAACACACTGCTGTGTCTGTGAACACGTCATCCTGGAAAAACTCTTTCTGCAGATCCAGAGTCACACACACACAGAATTATACCATCTAGAAGGCATTTATTAGAAATAATCACGAGGAAGCACGTGTCCACTGGGTGGTGTAGTTAGCTCACCTTGACCCGCGGCACTCTGAAGGCCACCGGCTCTATGGTTGTCTTTGTGAGCATTAGTCCGACAGCTATCTCCACATCGCGCACGTTGCACTCTGTCTTGGGCAGGAAGGCCAAGCCCTGTGGACAGGAAGCAATCAGGTCACGTGCAGCATCAGTATTGTAACCACTCTGGCGCCTTGGTTGTCCATGTGTGCAGCTGCACGGTGACTGACAATTAATATATGAAAAAATAAAGAGGGAGTTCAGCTCAGTACCTTATGTGGCTCAGGAGAGTTAAAACTGCTGCACTCAATGAAGTACGGAGCATCAGGGACCATCTCATAAATGTGCACTCTGGTATCACCCTGGAAAACAAATGAAACACACAGCTCATATTAAATTCTTATTTTTATAGTTTTGTTTCCAATGTAACTTATATGCAACTATATTTGATTTCGTTTTTTTTTTTTATGGGCTTACTTTTCCAGTGAGGATGACCACACTGGTGTCGGGGTCGTAAAAAGGGATGAGGGTGGAGGGGGAGACGTCTACAAGGGTGCTGCTTACGGCTCCAGAGGACAGGGAGTCGGCAGAGTACAGATAGAGTCCTCTCTCACTGCGACTGCAGGAGGACGAGAAGAAAGAGTCAGTGGTGAACTTTTCTTTTAACTGACCTACTCCTGCTCTAATTTGAACAGTGAATTGTGATTCCTTTAAAATGAGAAGAGGAGATGCATGATTTAAGTACATATCTGTGCTGTAAGAACAGTCTTCTGAATACAGACATCACTCTTAAATATACAGTATATAGGAACAGATTTTTGCTCAGTACCTGTCAAATCCTGATACCAGCAGGTATTTACCCTCACACACCCACACCACACGAGCTCCCCTGTGGCCCTCAGGACCAGGGCCCTCCTGAAAAAAAGATAAGATAAGATAAACCTTTATTCGTCCCACAGTGGGGAAATTTGCAAAGAAAACAGCAAGTGTGTGTGTGTACAATACAGATCTAAAGAAAAATCTCATCTTCTTTTTATTGTATCCTCCCATACATACCTGCACTGGTGCAGTGGACTTGCGGGGGTCATAGATGCGAACTTTCCCATCTTTGCACACTGTAGCCAGGAGTTTGCCATCTGGGCTCCAGGCCATGCCAAAGACCTGAATATAAACCACAAGAGGAAACAAGGAAATAGAAGAAGCAGAAAAGATCAAATGAACAGTCGATGTTTTCAGTATGTGTAAGCAAAGAAATATACTGTATACCCAAATTCAAATGTCCAAACTATTGTGCAAACAGCCTATATCCATGATATTTTACTTATACAGTCATGTGTAAGTCTGTACCTGGTCCTGGTGTCCAGTGAGGACTTTGACCTCATCTCCACTGTCCACGTTCCACAGTCTGACTGTGAGATCGTAGGATGAAGACACCAGCAGTCCGCTGGCCAGAGGGTGGAACTTGATGGAGTAAATCTTCTCTGTGTGGCCTAAGATGGGTCACAGCAGCTGTCAATCAACTTGACTTTCACTTTGTTAGAACTATCATTACCCTTTTCCTTCCCTGTCCTACCTTGCAAGATGATCTCAGGTTCAGTCAGGGTTTCTTTCAGCCCTCCCTCAGGTACCTGCCACACCCGGATCTTTGCATCATCACCAGCTGGCACAGAGAGAGAGAGATGCAAATTAAATCACACTCACACACTCATCAGGACAGACAGTGAGCATCAATAATGCTCACACATATACAGCACATCTATTCACTTACCCACAGCAAGCCGGTGCGTGTCAAAGGGGTCCCAGGAGAAGTCGACCACATTTACAGAGTTCTGGATGGTGGGCAGGGCTGTGTCTGGTAACCTGCCAGGCTGAGAGCGCTGAGGAGAGAACAACACACAGTAGTGACATTTTCCAAGTCACTGAAGCACAACAGGAAAAAAAAGACACTCAACACTTGACCAAATTTAATTTCCAGCTGCTGCTGTACCTCAAAGACGCGATTTGGCCCCCGGAGATGGCGAGGGGCACTGCCACACGCTGGCTGTTGACACAGAAGCCGTCACACTCGCCTGGTGTAGTCAGGTTGAGGCCACGCAGGTTAGTAATGTGCGTGTCCCGGTGCATCACTGCACCCTGGATGTGACGGAACTTGGAGGTTGGCCCTGGATCAGAGATAATTCTGAATTTATACCTTTGTCACTAAAGAAACATTATTATAAAATGCCAGACACCATAAACATGTGTTTGTATGTATGTGTGTGTGTGTGTTCATACCCAGCAGGCTGTGGATGGCCTTGGCGCTCTGGCTGGGACTGGGGCTGGGGAGGAAGCCTGAGGAGAGGCCGGAGGTGGAGGAGGGAGAGCGGGATGGGGCAGCGCTGCTGCTGGGAGTGCTCAGAGGACTACTGGAGGTGGAGCAGCCATGTGCCGGATCCTGTAGTCACAATAAGTCAAGTTTTTAGGAGTCCCACATTATGATTGAATTCCCCATGTGAATCCACTAGTACTAGTATTCCTGATGGGCTGTCAGTGTGTGTTTCTCACCTCCTTGCTCCCCCCACTGGCCAGCTCCTTCTTTGCAGACATCTGTTTGACTGGTGCAGCCTTCGGTTTGGGCTGTTTGTCTGGGTTGAGGCTGACTTTTTCCACCTGAGGACAAACAGAGCTAATTGTTTGAGGCATCTGTAAGCTGTGAAGACTGAATTGTTGAGAGTGGAGATTTTTTTTTACCTGCTTGTTCCCTCCCTGCCACCACTCCTCAGCAGACATGGCTGGAGTTGCACCAACTGTATCTGGGTAAAGGTCTTCATGAAACTCCTGGCCTGAATGCTGGAAGACAGTGCAGCAGATATGCGTGGATGAAAATACAAATGTAAACACATACATTGCAGGCATATGTTCTGAATCTGCCGTGCATGTTGGTTTGTCAGCTGTGCCGTGCACATACACACCTTGCGGGGGACTTGGTAGCTGATTGGCACAATGCAGCTGTCTGTCAGCTGAAGCACGCGCATCACTTCGCAGGACATGACATCCAACGCCAGCTTGGGCACCATGCCAACTCCTCGTGTTGAGGTGTCTGTCAGACAGTGACTCACTGCAGAGATGAAATGTAGAGCAAGAGAAAAGAGAGAGAGATCAGATACTGGAGGGGGGAGCTGTAAAAATCCGAGCAGACAGATACCAGATGACCATGCTCTACCTTGGGAGAGGAAAGGCTCAGAGGTCGACACTTCAAAGCAATCAACCACAGTGTCTCCCTGTGCAAGAGAGAACATGAGTAAATCACACATGATGCATTGCAGTAACTACCTTTAATGTCCACAAATGTCGAGGCAGCTGTATCACTGATTTGTGACACAACCACGCCAACATTTTCATGCATAAATATTTAATATTCAACTCTTTCCTCAAAGTTTTCAGCTGACACAATGCATAACAGATGGCCGGTCATCTATCTCTTACCATGCCAGCAAGTATGAGCAGACCAGTGTCATCATCAAACAGAGGGATCATTGTCCTGAAAGCAAAGAGACAAGAGAGAGAGAAACATTCAAGTTTTGCTCAGAAACAGCACAATGATGTAGTACAGCTATTATTACATAATCATTTCAATATGTCACAGGGTCTGTGGGTTGATGTTTTACAAAGGCGCCACTAGATGGAGCAGTATGCTCAATTTTTAGCTCAAAAGTGGTCAGAGCAGAGAAGCGATGTGATTTTTTTTTCTCCCCACTGATCTTTATCTGCAGGTCGGAAAAAAAGCTGTTGAACATGTTAAGTTAAACAAATATAGAGTCAGCCACATTGGCTGAATTTTATCCTTTAGTGCTTTTAACTTGCAGAATAAAAGGCTGAAAAGATTGTTATCAAAGAAGAAAATAGCATAAAACCCATGAGGACTATGATTCAAAATGGACATGAAGTCAAATAGACAAAGAAAAACAGACCCAGGGTGAGAACTGCAACTGACCATTATTTTCATTATTGCTTAATCTGTTCAGAATGTTTTCGATTAATTTCTGCATTTTACTTAACAAAAGGTCAATTATGAAAAACACCCATCATAGTTTCCTAAAGCCAGAGCTCAACCCAAAGATATTCACTTTATTGTGGTATTTACAAAGAAAAAAAAGCAAATCTTCACATGAGCTGCAACAAGAGATTTAAACGTAAATCATTAATCATTCAACAAAATAGTGGCCCAAACAAGGCCGCAGTCACCTGCTTCCTCTCATGATCTGAGGTAAGAAGATTGAGGGATGAGGAAACTGAATGAGCTTTTAACTCAATGGACAAAGTGTGACTGGCTGCAGCAAACAAACCAAACAGGAAACCATGGCTTAGACAAGAGGCACAGCAGCACAAACACAGGCGAGGCTTACAAATCGCCCTTGTCCTCTGCCTCCAACTCTCCTTCACACTGCAGTTTCACTCTTCATCAACGAGAGCACGTCGGAGGCAGCGTGCTTTGTTGTTTTTCCAGACAGGAAAAGAGGATGGAGAGTGGTGGCCGATCTAACCACTTCACATCACAGGCCTCAGATAGGCTGACTGAAGTAGAGAGGCAGTCCCAGTGATTGGCTTATGATGATGACCTTGTGTAATGGTACTATTCTAGAGGAACGCCACTCGACTGCCTCCACATCATCTGAGCACGACAGACGGGTGATGTAATGCTCCAACTATGACAGTATAATGACAGACTCAGTTTGGGTATCTTGAGCAACTGCGTATGGTGGCACGCAACGGTTTGTGCTGCGTACATGTGCAAGAGTGACAGAGACAGAGTGTGTGACTGGTTGTCAGCAGTGTGTTCGTATGCATTTGAAGCAGAGAGACGATTTTTACATTTTAACAAACCTTCATGAGGTCGGGATCACTCTGTCATTAAAAACTGGCTGGCACGAGTCGGCGGTTGCAATGGCTCACATCATTTCGTTGCGTTCACAAATGTTTTCCACACTACAGCGATGAGAATCTTGGTATCGTTTCCTTTTGTCTTTTCTTACATTTTTGGATGTAATTTTGCTCCTGGCAGTTTTTGTGGTAAAATCAGATGGAGAAACAATTGATTGCTGGTCGTGACTGTGATGGCGTAAACGCTTTTGGTAAACTAAGCTGCCAAGAGGAAATTGTCCAGAAAAATGAAATAATACTTTGTATATGTGGGTAAAAGGTTATTGTTTTCTATATTGATCCCACTAAGCAAAATTCAAGTACAACAGATAGCGTAGTGGTGGATCATTTAAAAAAACTAGAAGACTACATAAATTATGACCATCTACAACTTAAACAAGGAAAAACGAAAAAGCACTAAAAATATACACCAACATAAATACTGACTAAAATGTGTAGACAGAAATACAGTAGTCACAAATAAGTGAGGAGAGAACAGTTTAATGAAATGATCAAACTATTATGTCGTGTTGCTCACAGATGTCTTACCGGACTACATGCTGAGGGACACCATTTTCTCAAAAACTATTTCAATTGATTTGTTTGCCTCTGAGAATGCTGTGACTGTGAATGAATGCTTTGCTCCAACCAAGGTATTTAACCCATGCTACAGCTTGACAGGTTATCAGCTTCACTGTTTCACCTACTCTACCTTCTGGGTGGATGACATCTTTGTTTCGTCCTCAGCATCTGTCTCTGATGCATCAACAAAACAGATCTGTCCGCCTCCTCTTTTTTCTAATATCCCAGGCCTATGAAGTCAGCGTGGGGCGGCCACGCTTCGTTAGGGGCTACTGTGTGTTCCCATGTCGGACTCGGTCCACAGGGAGTCCCTAAACACCTCCATTCCCACACCCCTCTCTTCCTCTCCCTCACTCACTCTGTCCTTTCCTGCTTAACAACAACACCACCTCGCACCCTGCAATCACTTTGTGCCTCCAATCCAGACTATTCCTCCAAATTGCCTTCACTTTCTCCGTGGCCTTATCTTTGGTTTTCTCACAGTAAAACAGTCAATCAGCCACATAATAGGACCAAGGCTGTATCACTGATAATGGCCCGTGTTTACTATCGCTTTCATGCTCCACCTCACCACCAGCCCATTTTCCCACACAGGAAAACACAAGCATGCATGCAGGCGCATATTTAAGCACATACATGTACAAGCACACATATATGGATGTGCTAATAACAGCTTAATGATGTGTGTGCACATGCATTTATAAGGGCCTGCAGTTACAGTCACGCAGGGTTAATTGTGGAAGTGAGCGGACTTGTTGCGCAGATCTCGATCACATGGGCTGATTATGAATGAAAAGCAAAATTAATACAGGCTTCATTCATGCTCTAGGAGTATAGGCTGTAAACAGAAGTGTGTGTGTGTAGTACTGAATCCAGCATGACACACTAATCCAGACATAAGCCCTTTTCAGTACTGGGTGTGTGACTAAAACAGGTTTAACCACACACACACACGCTAATTATTCATCCAAAAGTATATTATTATATAATTTCATATGTCATTTTCTGAGTGGTGGCATAACAGAAAGAGAGAGAGAAAAATAAAGAGGCGAAAGATATCCATAAATCAGATGTTCAACGTGATCAACAGCTAATTAGTTCCTCACTCTCGGGGCAATCTGCATCTCAACACCTTTACAGCTCTTCCAACGCTCTGTGATGAGCCGCCTGACGCTTCAAAAATCCCCCTGGCCTCAAGTCTGTCAGTGGCACTCTGCTCCTATCAGAGTTTACACAAAACAGAGAGCGGAAAGAACCCGCCTTCCCGCCTCGTCTGCCATCGCTCTCTCACACAGACCCAAACGCACATCATAAAATGGCCTTCTGACTGTGACAGCAGCCTTCAGCACCAGCAGATATGATGGGTATATTACTCTACTCTAATGTGCATCTGTGTGTGAGTGTGTGTATGAAAAGGTCTGAGTGAGCCCAGGTATATTATGATTATGAGAATGTGTTGTCATTTGATAATGTAAGAGATTGCAAATCAGTGGAATAACTGACTAATGGAGGGCCAAGAAATGGGAGAAATGGTGTGTGTCTGCATATGCGTTCGAAATGTTGGATACATGTAATTGGGCATCTGCAGCTGGGGTTGTCCAGTCATCACACAATGGGAGTAGTATTGCAAGCAAATGAAGGATACACATACACACACAAAGTCCATCCAGAATTATATTCAGGTGTAGAGATAAATACTGCATTATTAAAAAAATGTATGTGCTTGCAAGCATGACAAAATATGTACACACCAACACAAGCTGCACACTTGTGTGAGCACATCCAGATGCTCTGATAGCATGAGACACACACACAGTAGTGTATTATATACAGTATATAGGTGGAGCTAATGAAAGCAGCCTGCAGCAGTATAAGGTTATGGGCTTGAGCTATGGCAGCCATGACCAGATCGGTATCAGTCAAAGGGACCTTTCTCTGTAGAAGGAGATCTTGGTCTGTAGTTTGGCCGGCCTTACTGCTAAAAACACACACTGGACAGGACAATAAGCTCCAGTCGACAGGTAGGAGCTGGTCACAAAGCAGAGAAGAAAGAGCAAGGAGGCTTTTGGAGAATGTGAAACCAAAACAAAGCAGCTGGTTGTCTACTCTTTTTTTTTTTTTTTTTTTAGGATCACACATGATCACTTCATCAGGTACACACTAGAAGACTTTCCAATCCTAACCAGTTACGTAGAGGGATATGGAGATTTCAGTCTGCTATCATCTGTTTAATATTTATGTCTACCATGTATATATGGCAGCTATTGCATGTTAGTCTGCCCTGCATGACAAATCCCTTTCCTGTAGCTGTTCCCGCTGTTTCTCTGGTTTTTCCTCATTTTGATATTCTTTTCATCCGAATCAAATCAGTCAAATTATAGAGGATGTCATATGCTGTACACATTGTAAAGCTTCCTAAGGCTAATTTGTGATTTTTAAGGAGATCAAATCACCGGATCACGTTCAGATTTGACTAGGTTCCAGTAGGAAAAAAAAATCACAAATTACAACCGTTCTGACTCGTCTTAACCTCAAACTGAAGGTGAGAGACATAAATCTCAGCAGTGGGGACTCTAGTACTGGAAAACAGTGCTCATGGTCAAACTGGGGTCGTAATCAGACTTTGAATAAAGCTGCGGTCACACCACGTAATTTGCATTCTATTTTCATTTCATCCTTTTCCTCTCCATCATCCACTCCTCCCTTCTTCTTTTATCAGTCCCCTGGTTATATCGGCCCCAGTCAGTGAGGGGTGAGTGAGTGGTGAGGCAGTATCTCTGAGGGTGAAGGGTCTGCTGAACTGTGAACTCGAACAGTTCACTTTATCAGGCCTCCTGCCTCCAAAGGCTGCAGGTCTGTAACTTGTCCCTGTCGGCCTCTGCTGTCTCATTGGCCAGCGGTGACTCAGTGTTTCAGACTGAAACGAGAGCTTGCTTGGCCATAAAATAATGTTTGGATTGTCACACAGGGTCATGAGGACACTTGGGGTGGGTCGTAGCAAAAACAGTGGACACGTTATTGGGAGTCAGTGATTTTAGAGTTTCAGTGTGAGAGCGCACACTGGTCACCTCAGTCGTCCCCATAAATCAAAGGTCAATACACTTTTCCCACACTCGCTTGGACATCAAATGCAATGAAAGCTGAGGTATGTTTTTGTGAAATTCAATGTCTTCAAGTAGGGATATTTTGGGTTGAGAAATTATACTGTTAAAATTTATATCAGAGGCCCTAGTCCAGAGTCCTGCTGAAATAACTGATTAAAAACTGTGGTTGATAAATATTTATCACAAGCTCTTTTGTGGCATCACCCAGGAATGTGAATAAAATTTGGTGCTATATTTATTCCCTGTGGTTTTGAATCTGCCTCTTCTTGGTTAGAAACGTCCAGGAAATTTCCCTATTGTGGGACTAATAAAGGAATCTCTTATCTTATATGTGTTATATAACCATAAATATGGTACCAGGTTTTGACCCAATCCATCTGGTAGATGTTGAAATATTTCACAGGTGAAAGCTTTGACCTGGCCCTTGAGGAAAAATGAAGCAATCTCCAAAGTGCTGATGGAATCTGAGGACCATGAATGTCACATGATATTTCACTAAAAACCAAAAGCTCATGGTGGCACTTGAGGAAAATCACTAATACCAATAGGATTCATCCTACCTCAATAATTCAATCAATAGTTCAGATGTTTAGTCTGGACCACAACCACATTGCCATCTATAAAGCCATACTGCCACAAACCAATATGTGAGCACGAAGTATTTAAACCTGCTCTTTTCTTTCAATAACTTAAACTTTAAAACCATCCACTCATTTTCAATAACCTTTTAGGCCTTACTTTACTTTATCTCCCTGACACACACACACACACCATCAGCGGCAGTTTAATAACGGACCAAAGCTGTTGAAGTATAAAATGAATCAGTAAAAATATGTGGCATGATGAACAGCTGTCTGTAACTAAACAGCTGTATCTCCCATTTTAAAGCATGACCACATGCTTTTCCATTGTCTGACTTGTTTCCATAATCACTGTCTGATGATGACAGTTCATATGACCGGCAGATTGTCTATTCATTCTTATAATAACCTCGGCCTCTTCTTGTCTTTATTGACAGAACACACTCTTTCTGTTTCAGTGTTATTACTCTTGTGTGAGGGAGTTAGACACAGCTAATGGTTTTATGCACACTTACGCTGCAGGTCCATGGGTGTTCACATTACCCCGACAATGGAAGGACTGGTGCGGAATAATCCACTGGTGATTAAACAGGATTTATAACGGAACAACGCTGGACCTGTAAAACCGTTTCCAGGATGGTAAATCCTAGGACGGTTTCTACTGCTCTGCAAGTATGTGGAATAAGAGAAGATAAGTCCTTTCCATAGGAGATGTGCGAGTCGATATTTCAGAAGATTATGGAAAAGGTCGTCCAAACAGCAAACAAGTGGTTTGGCAACGATGAGCTGTTCAAACTCAGAAGCATAACAATCCACCAAAAATGACCAAAGCGCGCCAGAAGCGAGGAAATAAACAATATATCACAGCTGATGAACTCTGTCACCTTTGTAAACTCACCAGATTACACATGAATGAAACCCCTGCGCTCGTGCTGTCTGAATGTGTATAAATGTTTCCATTAGCAGCATCAGAGCTCCAAAGCCTGCACCACAGAAGCTAAACCACAGGGTCACGGTGAGGGTAACTTCAAACCGAGGCTTCGACTTACAATGGCTGAATGCCGCATCGCAAATTCATTTGACTGTCCTCATTTAACACTGTCCCGCTTCATTTTATTCACATGAGAGGAGCAAACTTTTAAAGCTGCTTCGGTGGCACCTGATATGAATGTCTCTCTCTGTCTCTTGTGTTACGTCTGTACATGAGAAAGTGCAACAAATGAAATTCTGGTTCTTATTAGCCCCAGTTTGTTCTGCTCATGGATTATTGTTACATTCGAGCAACAGAACTAAGACTCTGTTTATCTGAAAGACACATTTCTGAGGAACTTTGAAAAACCCAGAACCACCGTTTTTACAGTTCTTCCCAATTCCTGAAAGACTCTTTGAATCTGGATAAAAATGGTCTGTCCATAATAAGGAAGATTTTTAACTTGTTTCCAAGTTCTCTGTGACTGTATTTCCTAATGAAGGGACCAAAATGACACAAGTTCTTGTATGTTTAGTACAATACGAGAAAAATATAAACATTTTATTTGTGTGAAACTATAAATTAATGGAAAGTAGTAGTAGATAATAAAACATTTACATTTTTAACTAATTTCCAGCTGACATCTTTCTCTTGATTAAGAAATAGACTTGCAACTTGGAAATCGCGTTAAAATCATTTTTAGTGTATATTAGACAGAATATTTTCTTATCCAGATTGTTGTAGGAGTCTTTGAGAATCACCTTCCAGACAAGTCTTATTAAACATCTTTCAGAAACACTGATCCTCAGCTCTGTGGCTCAAAGGCAATGATAATACATAAGAGGCACTCAATGCACATGCTGTAGGTTCTTATATGGTCTTAAAACACAGCTCTGCTTGGGGTGGTCCTGAATGCAGCTTCTAAGACGTGATGAGTTCAAGGATCCTCCGCAGGTGTTAAAGTCAAGCTGCGCCCTGCTGAGCAGTGAATGTACTTAAATGCAACACACTTTCTCCACTGTGTTTGAGGCTATGTGTTTAGCTGCCAGTGTGTGTGTATTTAATAAATGTGCTGGTCTGCCTGCGTAGCTACCTTCAGTAGCCAGTTCATTAGAAGGGAATTAGAGTTGACGCGCTGCGTTCCTGAGAGGGGAAGAAAAGCCAGGATTGTTGGTTGGAGGGGCCAGCTGTGGCCACGTCTGAGCCCCACTGACGAGGCTCTTAGATAGGCTGCCAAGCTTGCTGCTCTCCCCTCTCTCCTCGCTTCACCGGGCCCCGTCTGCTGGCCCCTGACAACCAGCACACACACACACATGTAGTGGCACACATGCATGTGCATACAGGCATGCTGAGGATTTAATTAAACTCAATGAGTCCCGTGTCAACAGGTCTGCAGTGACCCCTCTGACACCCCCAACACACTCCCAATTCCACATACGACCACATGCAAAGTTGCCAAACGGAAAAAATGCAGCAGCTTCAGCAGTAATTTCCCTCTTGTCCCCGAGAAACAGACCAACTCTTCATTACATTCATTCCAGCTTGTTGTCAGTGCAGCTCCATCTTCACACTGACACAAGCAGCCGCAGTCAACAGCAAACAACTCAAACATAATCCTTCTCTGCAAGGGGGGAATGGTGAACCCGCAACAAGACAGTCCTACAGCGCCAGCCACATATCAGTTCTATGCAAACTACAATATTTGTGTAGAAAAACAACCTCACAATATGAAAAACACTTCAAGACATCTCAAGACAAGTTAACACTCGTTGCTGTCTGACCGCATGATGGATGAGCGCGTGTGTTTTGCATAATGTTGACATGAAAAAAGAAAACCCCAGTCTTTATTTTTACAAGAGTAGGCACAGAGATCTACTTATCCCAGATGCATGAGAGACATTAGAAGCTCATCTTCAAAATGACACACGCTTTTGTCTCCTCACACACTCACAAACACTCAGACAGACCTATAAATGCGTGGTAAACTGGTCCAGACTGGACTGAGCTGTAAGCTATAAAGCAGCCAGGTCATAAAGACCCTGGACATCCAGCGCTGATGTGTGGACTGGGAGGGCTGAAGGGAGCGAGTGGGGTGGGGTTGTTGTAGGATGTGGGTGGGCGTGAGGGTGTCAGATTGAAGGGGAGGCAAGGGTGTGAAAGTACTAGAGGAGAGCATAAATCATTTAAATGCACATGATGAAAGGAAGACAGTTTCCAAGTTGCCTATAGGAATAAACAGAATATGTATTTCCAGTATTGATGTGTGTTTATGTTTGCATCTTTAATGTATGATGTGTGTCTCCAAAGAGCCGGTGGCTGCTTGTTGACGGCCGCAGAGCCCCGGAAGAGATGCGTTCCGCGTTAACCTCGGGGTTCAGCATCAAGGGCCAGGGCTAGATGACCATTAAATGACCTGTCGGCGGGGGCCTGGGAACTGATCGTCAGCCACGACCGCCTCAGACGAGAGAAGCAAGAGGAAGTGTCGGTGCAGATGACAGAAAGAAGAGAGGTGAGGGTCAAAACCTTAACGTCCCTCTCTGCTGTTAAGTCACCGGAGGAAAGTCCAGTTCTTGTCATGGTCGCGTTTTAAATGCTAAACACAGACAGAGGTACACATGTTTGGGAGGAAGTGAGAAAAGAGGGACTTGTTTTGCACTCCCGTCTAGCAGTTGATGGATTATCCTCCAATATTAGTATTTCACAGATGTCATCCGCCAATGAGGCACGGATAAATTCTGCAAAAATTACAATGAAACAAGCCCCAAAAACTCTGGAGGCTTCTTGAGTTTGACAGCACAGAAATTGTCGGAGGAAATATGCTTTTGGCAACACAGATTTGTGTGGCTTTCGCCTTGAGTACGAACACTGCTGAGTTAAAATAGAGGTGAGAATCATGTCTAACTTTTCCACTAGATTATCCCCTTTCATCAGAAAATACCTGTCGCTTTAGGTTAAGTATTTCATTAGCAGTTGCTTTCATATGCAAGCCAATTCAAATGGTAGGAAAAGAAATCCATGTCTTATTTTTACAAAATAACATCAAGCCAAAATGGGAAATCCAGATAATAAATCTAAAAGTAAGATTAAACTAGCGATGAATGAATAAAACCATAAGAAGACTCATGGAAAAGACTATTTATGATATGATATAGTATATCAGCAGATATAGTGGCTATTGGAAATTTGAATTGGCCATATTCTGTATCAGTATCTGACCTAAATCCACTTAAATTCAGTGAGTGAACCACAAAATAGATATTTCATGCTCTAAATCAGCCGTGGATATCATGTATTGCACAGTAATTATTCTGCATACCAGAGGTGTAACTTCACATTAATGATCATAAGTTCAGCTTCGACTTGGCTCCACTGAGTCAGTCACTCCACACTCTGCATTGATTTGTCGTAGGGTACAAATTGGAAATGAAGTCAGTCTTATGTGCACTCTAGCCTATTTTTCCTACTGTGGAAAAGCCACAAGTCCAAACTGTTGCTGATCTGCCATGCACACACTGAAGCACTCAATAAAGTCTACTTTAAAAACACAATCCACCAATAACAGGCTTGATGAATGACTTACTACCCCGTTAAAATCCTGTCCAGCTAAACAGACCGCGGTCGCTCTCGGATGGACACTTGGCTGCTAAAGAGCAATAACATGGCCGACAGTTTGGAGGACGCCACAAGTGAACTGTGATATCACATGATCTGGATGTTTCTTGATGAATATTTTGGACAAATGCTGTGTTCCCTTGAATGCTATCATTCAAAGTTCCTTTCAATGATAGTAGTTTTTGACTTTGTACCAAAGCTCACATTGGATGATCCAAACCATTTCCAGACCCTACTTGCCCTAATGTGTATGACTGAGTGTGTGTGTGTGTGTGTGTGACTTTCCTTCATGGACAGCCAAGACAGAATTATTGGAAATGGTAGAACCATAAAACCCAGTAATTTACGGACACAAAACATTACTGTTTAATATTTGTTTTTCCTTCAAACCCGAGTACGTGTGTGCAAATGAGCGAGAGGGTCGACTCGAGAGGGGGAACGAGAAAAATAAAGAGAGAAATATAAACCCTAGAACAACTTTTTTCCAACCTTCTTTTTTCCATCCCGGCTCGACTAGAGCAACAAAAACATTCTTGAGCCGTTCAACAGAGCTCCTTTCATCGGCCGTCATTCGCACATGTTTTGACTCCGTGGTGTCTTCCAGTTCTGCGTTATCAAAGTCAGTTAACAGAGTTTATCAGTCCTTCTTGTCTACCAGTCTGTGGGTCTCTGGAACCAGCTGATCTGACTCATCTCTCTGTGACACACACACATCTACAGACTGCGACTATGTGTCTTTGTGGCCCAGCTAAATCGCCACTTTATCGCCCTTATCCCCTCCACTGATCTCTTTCATATCTCAAAAGCAGAAATTCCACTCCTGCTGGATGAGAATCTTGTGTGCAATGTTTGGAAACACAAAAAAGGATTCTTTTCAGAGTTAGAAGTGTGATCTTTTGGAAAATCCCAAAACAGGGATTGTTATGAATGTAAGGGCTGACTGTCGTCCAGTTCAAGTAAAAACACGACAACTTTAGAGTTTTACACGATACATCAACTGAACACTATGTAAGAAAATCCCACATCATGGTGTGTTTCAGCATCGTACCCTCAACCTGAGGCGCCCCAGGCCTTGGCCTCACCTTTCCCCCTTTGTCCTGGGTGGACCGACTGTGCACGAAAGTCTGTGTTTTACAGTCAGTGGGTCCAACACACCCACACTAAATCATCTGCTTTAATGACCGAGGCCGGGATATGTACAGTGAACACCAATAAAAACCTCACAGGACACAGCAGATTTACTGAGAGAGACCAAGGGAGGGAGAAAAGAGATGAGAAACTGAGCGAGAAAGAGAGTTGTAAGAGATAAGATCACTATTCGTGTAGTAAATCACAACAGATACGCGTCTCCTCACACACGTATGTATGTGAGTGTACTCATGAGAATGCTTTGAGCTCTATCGCGCTACATCTGGGAGCGGGATCGGACGGAGAAAGAGAAAGTAAAAGATTTTTACAGACGACACTGTAGCCTTGACTCGATGGCCTTGATGAGCTGCAACTGGTACGACCAGATCGACTCCCATTATTTCCAGCCCCCCGACATCCACTTTCACACACATTTTTGCATGGAGAGAAACCACGTTCTGTGACCACCCATACAGAGGAACCATAGATAATGCAGAGTTTAGTATTCCAGTCATACAATACCAACAACCCTCAAACATTTCAAGTGTATAAACTTTACATAGTAAATAGAGAGGGTTTATGGTCAAAAGGAAAGGAGAAAACTATGCATTTGACAAAGGGAGACACAGATGAATACACACTTCCAGTGTCGTCTATGTAGCCACCATCTCTTCACAATAAGCAGTGCGGACCAGACGTTTACAAGCCCACATCCTCGCCTCGGCCCGGGCTCTTCCACCGCTGCATGATGAGGCAGCTTTGAGTAATTTGTTAACACAGCAGATGCGCACTCCTCTGGAGAATAAAGATAAGTGGTGCTCATGTTGCATTGAATTACACTCAGATGGGCTTTAGCCTCACAAACACAGAGGAGGTTGAACAGTCACAAGATGGGAAAAAAAAAAAAATCCAAAGTAGACAATGGCCTATAGTTTATACACTTCTACAACCAATAACGAGACACAAGATGATCGCCATTGCTCTTTCTTTCCATTTAATCAACTTCTATTTGACCTCCCCTCAATGTGAAGGCTTCCACATCCATCATTTCACATTATCAGCTCTGCATGTCACAGCTGAAGGAAGGCTGGTTATCTGCGCGCATGTGTTTGTTTTCATTCCACCTCCTTTATTTAACTGGGCAGGTCATTTTAGAGCCAAATGACTCAATGATTGCTTGGCAAACCAGAGAGAGCTTTAAACAGGGGCATGATATCATAAAAGAAAATAAAGAGGGACGGAATTAGAAGAAATAAAAATCCTTAATGCATGTGCAGGAACAGCGCCACAACAGTTTGGAAACAATGCACGAAGGCGAGACCACAAGGTTTGCAGGATGGGCAACGAGGGACAAAGAAGACAGTTATTCTGTACTGTGAACATCAGGAAATAAGAAAGTAAGAGAGGATAGAATTACAGTTAAGGAGTTTAAAGATTGTCTTAATAAGTTTAACTGTTTCTTTTGTTTGTTTTTGGTCGATGATTTCAGCATTATGCACACAGGACAGCGTGCTCCTATCATATGACTGTATGGCCTCAGAAGGACAGACCAAACCTTTCTGCCTGCCAGCACACTGAATAGGATCTGATTTACTCCGAGGCAGAGGGGTGAAAATCTTTTTAGTCTGTGGTTCTATTAAGCTCTTAAATGTATGAAATTACATTTTAGGGAAAAAAAGGCTCCATTTGCACTCTTTGAAAATAAAGTTGACAGAAAAAGAAGTGCATGCGTTCTATCATAATTAGAAATAAATGAAGAAAGTTGAAGACAGTAATGCAAAAATCATCATATGAAGATTAAAAAACTGAACTACAAATGAGCAAAAGATGCCTCCAGACACAGCCTTCACAGACTTAATTATTATATCACACAACATGTAACTTTGTCTGCAAGCAGCGGGCTGACCTGATGTAACCTGCGCCTCATAGTCGCTCTCATCTCTCTGATAGAGTTTCTGTGGTAGCACTTGTACTGCAGTGCAGCCATAGTGAACATACTGTAGCTGAGCTGCAGTTACTTTGCTTCCCCACTCGAAACCACAGGCATGCTGCTGTTACTCAATACCTGAAATACCAGAGTGCAGGGTGAGAGGAAGACCGAGAGGTGTCAGGCAGAGGGAGCACAACAGGGAAGGTAGGGAAGGAGGAAATGAAGGAAGAGGGAGGGGTGAAGAAGAAGAGTGTTGGGTTGGTCAAAATGAGCAAAGGTACTGGGGGTGTTCAGAGATGTTCAAGCAGCTCTTTTAAAATACTTATATTGATGTTTTTTCTTTTCTGTTTCAATCAACTTGCTTGACAGGTAGGTCTGCATGACGTAATGCTGAGATTTGCAGAGGTGTGTGCTTTGACTCCTCTGCCGACCTCTGTGACCTACTAACCTTCCCTGCAAATGTCCACAGAGACATGTATGTGGATCTTTGCAGAAGCATCTTCTGAGCCGGACTGAGATGATTCAAATGTGCAAGCTGAGACTGTTAATCTCCACCGCAGCCTTTTCTTAAAAGATCCCCTCTACATATGATTTGAGACATTTAAAAATACTCTTTGAATAAGTCTGATATGGATGAGTCTGATATATAAAATTCTTAAAAATACATCTACTCCCTCTCCCTCATCGAAAAATCCAGAATCTTTGTTTAAGAAGTTTGTTTAAGTCCATTCCCATTGTCTGTGCACTGCGGGAGTCAAGTTTCCAATCATACTTCATACATACTACACACTTGTAACTTGGACCATGACTGGCTTCAAAACCAGTTGCAATGTCGTGAAACAATCACTCATAAGTGCACTAACTGAGATTTAAGGTGAACACAGACAAACTTTGCCCCTTCAGCAGATGAAGGTGAAAACAGCCATCTAACATCAAACTGCACACACGTCATTCTGCATAGTGAAGGTCAAACAACCAAGACGACCCACACAAGCAAATTCTAGTGTGGACATCAAAAAAATGCAAAACTTTGAAAAAGAGGCAAAACAAGAGAGAAATAAAGAAGAAATCAAGAAACAATTCTTGAAAAAATCCAAAATGAATCCAGCTGTGTCTCACCCTGGTTAGTGACGATCATGAGAAAAGGCCACTTCAGGATGACCCCCTGAGTAACCGGGGGATGGGGAGGTCACCCACAAGCCCCCACTCAACCCAACCTCTTTCCCTTCACTCACCCCTTCTCCTTCAGGCCTCTCTGCAGTCTCTCCCCTTCTATCTCTCTTATCAGAGCCTCGGTGATAAGCAGAAATCCCTCACTTTTACCCCCAGAGAGAACCGATGAACCAGCAATAGCTCTGTCCGCAAATGCACCAGCTGACAGAGCACCCACATGTGTCTAGTTTAAAAGAATTGAAGGCTAAATGGTTATGAAAAATACAAAACATGTTCTCAATCAGCTCGATAATATAAGTTGGTAAACTCTGGATTGTTTTCATGATGGATTCTTCAACAATAAAATGTGCACTAATGGCTTGTCCAGCTCGGAGGCATGCGTGGCCCAGCTGTGCCGTCCGTCTCGTCTCTCTCCTTAATGAGAAGTGCCGGTGTGTGCACAGTTGACAGACTAGTAAACCTCAAAGTGAACTACGGTCCGACCTCTGGAGGTCTCCGTGAGCCCGCCGTCTCGCTCTCCTCTGCATGTCACAAACTCCTGCGATCATTAAAAGTTGAGTGTACAGATTCTTGAGGTCTTTGTGTTGAGGGCCTTTTCATCTCACACCAGCTTGCTCCAATGAGGCCCAAATGCCATGATAGGGTCCACAGGGGAATGACAAAAATCCCCAAATCATGATAATAATAAAAAAAGCAGACAAACAAAACAATAAACAAAGCGACAAACAGGAGCCAGAAATGTTTCAAATTATGACATCCTGTCTGTTTCCCAAAGCAAGGTCCATTACCACAGCCTGTCTAACGCTCCCTCTGACTGACAAATGGTGAGAAAGGGCAAGATGATATTTTGGGTGAGCACCCCTCAGCCCTCTTCACCCTAAAACTGAAGTTCAACTTGGGACATGTTCCCCCCATGAGCCACTTTGTCTCCAATTAAGCAAAGATGAACTACAGTAGGTAAACAAGATAATAAAATGTGCACTTGATTTTAATAGCTTTATATACAAAAGGTTCCTCTGCTGAAGACAGCTTTATGAGGAGTAGATTGACTTACAATGGGTGAAGCTGGCAAGAGAGGACAGGTGGGAAGAGTCAACATTTCCCTTTTATCTGATCCAGCGCATTTGATTACAGCATTATGTGTTTGTTCTCACACAAAAAGTGTCGACTTCTGCTTCGAGCACACTCATCATTCGCCTCTCTGTTGGCCATATTTCTCTGTCCAGGTTCCCACAGCAGCCCTGCTAATTAACCATGGATGTCCCTCGGTTCCCCTCTCCCTTCCGAGGTTCCTTCTCTTCCGCGCGACGCTCCTTCCCACGGACGTTTTGAAGAAAGGCCCCCGTGAGGAGGGCCCCGGTCGTGTCCCGCCGCAGCCCACACACGCTGCCGTCAGAGCACATTTACGTGTGACGGGCAGACGTGTAGTAAGCGGACGGAGGGGGATGGCATGCATCTGCACAAAACACACATGAACACAGATGCCAATACATATGCAGATATACTAAACACTAACAAAGAACACAGTCTAACCTCAGCCTCTAAAGGACGGAGAGAGGCTGGGGGAATAATGAGCTGGGGTTGAGTTGAGCCTCCATCAGAAAATAACCCAGGATGATCATTCCCAGGCTGTCCTAATGGGAAAGCTGCGTATGATTCCCAAAACCACCCTTCTGTGTTTGTGCTCGCTAATTGTGCTGAATATTGCAAAATATGACCAACGCTGTACATTCCTATACTACTTGTATAATTAAGTAATGTCAAGGGAGCAGCCCACTATAAAATTAAAATGTAATCGCTCACCACAAGTTCATACGACCACTAAACATAAAGCTGTTCAGCCTCCAAAATTCCTATTCAGCTTTGTTATTTCCTAATCTGGATAATGTTTAGAGCTCCCAGAAAAAGCAAGAAATGTCAATCATATTTCTCAATTGAGCTCAATTTTACATCCCACAGCAGCAACTGGTCTTCTTCCAGTCCGCCACAACTTTGGCAATGAGGAAAAATTAGCACATAATGACAAATATTTTAGGTAAAAAGCGGCCTCGCTCGGCTACGAAATGTGCTGCACAAGCCCTTTTCAGAATTTTGATGGACACTTTGTTCTGTTTCGGACTTGTAAAAAATCAGACCGCCATCTTCAATTTCTTCAAAGAAGGCATGTTTGTTGTTTCAACTGACAATGTGGGGACTAAGTCAATAAGTGAAATGTCATTTTGTGGTGAACTGTTCTTCTAATCTTGCTCTCATTCTCTGACTCTCTTCACTCTTCTGCAGAGACTCTTTCTGTGTTTGTTGTTTGCTGAACTCACCAGCTCCTACTTTCCAAAAAGTAAAAACCCACAGGCATGTTGTGAACAACGGAACACATGCACCTCAAACCAAGACACACGCTGGTGTTTCTGAACATATCTATGCATGGAGGGTATGAATATACTTCATGTTGTTTGTTCCATGATGGAGTATCTCCTTGGCAAGGAGATGATGTGGTGATAGGTCACAGGGTCAAGGACAACATGAAAGCACATGTTGTATTCACTGTATAACAAGGTTAACATATTTATCATATATTGCACAATATAGAAAGCACAGACTAAATACATGATTGAGTTTACAGCAAAATGATTAGCAACACAAAAAAAAAAGAGAAACAAGTAGAAAAGTGGGAATTTGCCACAAGAAATCAACTATTTTTAAACAACCCTGATTCCAAAAAAGTTGGGACGCTGTGTAAAACATGAATAAAAACAGAATGCAATCATTTGCAATTAAACTGTGTTTACTGACAGTTTTTTGAAATGCTCCTGACCTCATGTAGTAGTCTCTTTTAAATAACCATGTGTTCACAAAGTGTTGAACCTCTCTCCATCCTTGCTTGTGAACGACTGAGTCTTTCCAGGATGAACCTTTCATACCCAATCATGATACTATCACCTGTTACCAATGAACCTGTTTACCCGTGGAAGGATCCAAACAGGTGTTTTTGCATCAGTCCACAACTTTCCCAGTCAATTTCTATTAATCACATAACAGTGGAGGATGGAAACATGCATTAATTTGCATTTTCTTTTACCGATTTTCTTGAAATTTGGTTAAAATTTGCTGCATTTGGATGGAAACTTGGCTTGTGAAAACACCTTTATGAGGAAAGACGAAGACATTTTCGTCTGTTTAAGTCAGTTTAGCCTTTCTGATAAACTCTTTGCCTTTGTGGAACCGGAATATAAAACTAATCCATCTATGCTTTTCCTGTCCTTTTTTCCTGTTTTGTGATTTTGTGATGCAGACAAGATACATAAATGCCAGCAAAGCTGAACTTGAAATAAAGTCGAGCCACAGTATAAAAGTTAGAAAGAAAATGACTCACAAAGTCTGAAATGATGGAGCAAATGTGAGAGACAGCGAAGCAGCCAAAACAAAGAGGATCAGGCCTAACGAGGGTAGGGAAAGAGAAAGTGATGAAATTGGTTGCTGGTTAACAAAATACTTAAGCATGAGCATAATAAAATTGCACATGAGTGAAGGAAATAAAATCTGGAAGAACAAGAGCAAAGGTGAGAGGACAAGTGGTAGAGCGAGGAAAAACATTTCTCGGAAAACTGACAAAAAGTGACAAGAAGAGGAAATCACTGTCACCTCCAAGAAAAAAATCTGGCATTTTGCTGTGTGGCGAAGCGCCCTGAGCTTTAAACCGTTAGCAGACTGCGGTTGGCTCAGCAGTAAACCAGCGTTTTACTGGTTCCCCTGGGCTGTGTTATGGAGCGAGCTGTATGCCGCCTCGCCATCTTTTACAGAGCCAGGGCGATTAGGAGCCCAACGTGCTGACGGCACATGCAGTAATGCTGTTAGTCTGTGATTTACACCACTGACCAAGCGCCTCCGACTGTCCTGTAATATACACACATGTGGAACAGTCTGCAATTCCTGCTCGGGTCATTTAACCGCAGAGCACACTGGTCTGGACTTTATACTTGAGGAGCAGCAGTGTAACAATGTACACCGAGTTATGCTGGATAGTTGAATAAAATGCTGTCCATTAAATGCACATGACGAGTGGAACGTTCATTTTGAAAATGTGTTTCACAACAGACTGACGTGCTTGTTAAGCTGATATCTGCACATCTGGCTGTTTTTGATACTGATATTTTAAAGAACTTGTTTTGTTGAAAATTCTTCCATTTAAAAATTTCAAATATTATAAATTGAACGCTATGATATATTGTGAGCAGACACATGTTGACACTGATTATGCAGATTGAAAATGCATTAAATCATGACACCACCTGGGCTGATATCACTCAGGGCAGCCAGGTCAAATCCTCTGTATGTGATGGTTTGAGGGGGAGTTTATATTCTGTTATACACAGACACTATGCATTGTGGGTTTGGAAGTCTGATTCTGTTACATAACTTTAAATTTGACTTTTTCAGGCAAAATTATTCAATACAAATAAGATTTTTTTTTTTACAAAGGTAGAAAAATCAGAAATACAGAAAATATAATAGAACAGTTAAATGAATTAGTGAAATGAGAAAAAGTAATATAATCAAAAAAGTCAAGTTTTTGATCATAGCTAGTCAACTGTCTTATTTTGTAAAAGAAGTCATGCCCTTAATGATGTGGTAACAGTTAAATTCTATAAAACTTTTATTTGATTTCGCACTATATTAATCCATTTTAAGAAATACCACTTAGTATGAAGTTCAATTACTATTACTAATATTAGTTTCTGAAACATTTCATTATATTAATAAATAAATATCATTATATTTTGAATCATTTGGCCATAAAACTTGTCGTCCACAACATCACACAAGCTGAATGGCAAAGATAAATAACCGCCAGTGTTACCTGGATGACCTCAGCCTCAGGTGGACACAGATGTTTGTGTTATTTTAAGCAGACTGAGCGAATAAATGAGGGGGAGGAACAGAGATAAAAAAAGAGCACGAGCACTGATTTCGTGAGCCTCATGCATGTGTGATAAAGTACAACACAGTAAGATTCATTTCCCCTTCTTTATTTCTCCTGAGCACGTAAAACTCAGTTGTGGCGAGGACTGAGGAGCAACATCTGGATCCTGCGGGGCATGCGTGAAATCATTTCTCTATTCCTGCAATTTACTATAATGCCTTGCAGATGTACCATGTGTGTGTGTGTGTGTGTTGTTGCATGTAATAACTCCTACAGTAGGAGCAGAGAGAGAAGGAGCAGCAGACAGGCGCGAGCCACAGACTGTGTGGAGACTGCTATCGGAAAGTAAACTGAACAAAACACATAA